>CM008283.1:36925767-37409476 GCA_002319775.1 Fagopyrum tataricum | reverse complement strand
CAATTTTGAAACTAAGTATGTTGATTTGTGATTGTAAGACTACATATGTTGATTTTTATGTTTTTTAAGACTGGACATATTTGTTTCTAAGTTTTTGTTTCGGTTATCTTGTTGTCATGCATGTTAATGTTTTTACCTACTCGTATATCATTGAATTTTTAATATATGTGTATCTTATTATAATTTATGAATTCTACATTTTAATAGCTTTAAAATGATATATTATTTGTTTCCTCGCCGTTTCCCCATTTCCTATGCTTTTGAGGATTGTCGCTTCTCCGTTTCTCCCCTTGTCTGTTTTCCGTATTCGTGTCCGTGCATCATAGGTTTCGGCAATAACGTGAAGATCAGTTTATTACATTTATAAAAAAAAAATTACGTGAAATCGGTATTTCTTTTATGAACTTTTTGAGAATATTGGATATTAGGGTTCTTTTGTTTTAATAAAACAAACTAGGCCTCTTTCTCCCCTATTAGTCTATGAACGTTAATATCGGCTTGATTAATTTAGTCTATTGATGGCTCTACCGAAGGTGGAATGACCAATGCCCCGAGGTTTGGGCACTTGTATGGCTTATGAGTGTCTCTGGTTGTTAATGGATTTGCCGAAGGTGGAAGAACCCATGAGTTGTGCCGGTTTTAGATGTATTTTCAGTTTCACTAGTTTTAGGATAATAGGTGTGTTCAAGAGGATTGCATGCCTCTTTGGAGTACGCACTCTCTCCATGTGTGTTGTTTTGGACCATAGATCACAGATCACGGGCTTGTACATATAATCTAATTCATTTAGTATAACTTGGTTTTAGCGGCCCCGGTTATGCTGCTTCAATTTTATTATGAATTTACCTTTACCTAAAAAAGAATATGAATCTAGGAGTTGTCTAAGACGAAAACATGATTTAATATCATTCCTAATGTGTTATAATTCATCCATGAAAATTTTGGTTGTATTGTTTTTGTGGCTAGTGTGAGAGCATCTTGTGTTGTGAGGAATACTGAGAAAGAACGAAATTCAACAAACAAGAAAGACAACACACACGTTTATAGTGGTTCGCCCAATAATGGCTACGCACACTTTTCAAATAGATTTTATTTAGGAGTTTCTGAGTACGGAAGACATAGAATAACTAGGTTATTCATATTTTATAGGTTAACAGATGAACAAATAATAGGAGATAAAGAAAATCATATATATATATATATATATATATATATATATATATATATATATATATATATATATATATATATATATATATATATATATATATATATATATATATATATATATATAGAACAAAACCCTAGGTGTATACTTGGACGTCAAGTATAAGACTAAGCCATACAAAATAAAGCTCAAACAAAAGATAAGCCCAATTCAAGGCATATCAACAAATCTATATAACCTTGAATTGAATCCTCACAAATATACCAGATGTATTAGTCAATGCCTGAATCCTCATAGACATACCAGATGTATTAGTCAATGTTCATACTAGATGCATTAGCCAATGTCTAGACCAACTCCTCTCTCTATCTAGATGTTCCGATTGGGCACTCAACAACTTTTGACATTTAGCAAGTCCAAAAATGTTGGAACTTGTTGCGAGATACATGCTTGGTGAACATATCAGTAGGATTATCAACAATTCCTACTTTCTTCACCCTGATCCTCTTCTCACTTCTCAACATCCATACGCTTAGTCCTCTCATGATGAACCTGAATTTTGGCCAAACAAATTGCACTCAAACTATCACAATATACAATAGCCTGATCGTGATGTATACCTAGATCAGTAATCAATCCCTTCAACCAATTCCCTCTTTAGTTTCTTGTGTCAATGTCGTGAACTCTTCATATGTGGTAGACAAAGTAACAGTGGGTTGTAATGTTGCCTTACAACTCACAACAAAACCTCCAAGAGTGAATACATAATCGGTCATAGATCTTCTAGTATCAACATCTCTTGCATAATCAACATACCTTGTGACCAAACACCATGTATCATTCCTAAAAAGGAGTCCAATGTCAAATGTACCTCTATGGTACCAAAATATCCTCTTCACAACTTGCTAGTGTTCTTTTCATGGTTGCCTCATTAACCTGTTGACGACACTAACAACTTTTGTCAAATCAGGTTTTGTGCATACCATAACATACCATAGCATACATCAAACTCAGCTCCCTACTGCACTAGCATAAAAGACTCACGACAAATACTTCTTCTCCTAGCCGATTGAGGAGAAAACAAAGTGGTAAGATGGATATTAGCAGCACTAGGTGTATCAATAGGCTTGGCCGGTGACATTCTGAACCTTGACAACACCTTTTCAATGTAGCTTCTTTGTGATAAGAAAAGTTTCTTATGACCCCTACCTATAAGAATCTCCATTCCTAGAATTTTCTGAATTGCTCTCAAATCTTACATCCCATCTCCCGTTGCTATAAACCATTGAGTAGATTTAGACCTAGATGCAACTTCTCTATAGGTGTGGATGGTTCATCAGTACCCACCTCTTTAGAAAAATGTAGAGCATAACCAACCATATCTTCAAAACTATACTTGTGTAGAGGTCTTACTCGAACTCTTCTTAAGCGTCCTCGGCTAAGATATGGTGAATAACCTTTGATGATTGATTTTCCTTTGCTAGAATTTTCATCCCCCTTTCACCCATATGACTAAGTCTCATATGCCATAACTTAGTCATATCATCCTTGTGAACCTTTGAAGATGCAACATAAACAAACCCAAAAATAGTAGAACCCTACAAGAAATATAAAGTGTCTATTTTGACACCTTTCAAAATAACATCAGATCCCTTGCAAACATTTAGAACTCCACCTTCACATTTGAAACAAAATCCCTTACTATCTAGCATACTCAGGGATATCAGATTCTTAGTAATAAGTGGAACATGTATGACCTTATTCAATGTACATAAGTTTTGAACCACTCTATATTAGTTTTGAACCACTCTATATTATTAGGACATATGTGATAAGAAGCTCTAAAATCAAGAACCCACACATCAACGTGATACGTGTGTCCACCAACAACCAAAGTTATATCCTCATTTGATTTAAAATCATCTTCTACAACAATTGTAGACCCGAAATCCTGTGGCTTCTTCTTCTTAGGACATTCACCTTGTGGCGTAGTTCCCTTGTATGAAGGACATACTCGACGTCTTTCAAAGTAATAATATATTTTCCAACAACAAATGACTGAACAAAGTTTTCATATGATGACGGCAAAGATACCAACATAATCAACGCAACATCCTCGTCCTCAATCTTAACATCAATATTGCACAAATCTAGAAGAATTTTGTTCAACTGATCTAAGTGCTCATGAAGTTTCGTACCTTCCAACATTCATAGGTTGAACAAACGTTGCTTCAAAAACAACTTGTTGGTGAGAGACTTCGTCATGTAGAGACTCTCCAACATCAACCACATTGTGGTTGCGGTGTGACTGATACAAAACCTCGCATAAGACATCATTTTCAAGATAGAACGTGATGGTCGAATGCGTCTTATCCTCCTGAGTGCCCATATCAACAGCATCACCCTTTTCTTATTGGATTCCTTCCTTGACAACGGTCCTCATAAGCTCTGTGAACTTATCAATCTCCATGTTGAAAGAAGACATCTTTTTCCTAGATAACATAAAACCAAAGAACCCAAAGCTCCGATACTAGTTTGTTGTGCGGAATACTGAGAAAGAACAAAATTCAACAACCAAGAAAGACAACACACACAAGTTTATAGTGGTTCACCTAATAATGGCTACGTCCACTTTCCAGATAGATTTTATTGAGGAGTTTCAGAGTACGGATAAACAAATAATAACTAGGTCATCCCGATTTTCTAGGTTAATAGATGAACATATATAGGAGACAAATGAAACCCTATAATATATAGAGGAATAAAACCTTAGATTTATATGTGGGCGCCAAGTATAAGACTGGGTCAAACAGAATAGACCTAGACAAAAAAAAAGCCCAAACAAAAGATAAGCCCAGTTCAAGGCATATCAACATGTTGTAATATCGAGATATGATAAATCTTTTAGTGTTTGAGTTCTTTTGATATGCATAAACCATGACAATGCATATTGATGTGTTCTTGGATGCGTTCAAGGAGAAACTCCAAATCTAGATCGAACTTGAACTTCAACTACTCTGGATGTTGATGTGTTGATGGATCGAATGATAGAATTTGGTTGGCGGGAGCTATGAATGGATGCGAAAGTGAAAGGTTGATCCGATCAAGGTTGATCGAGCAATCCGTGAAGTGGAATGGATAGGTTGATTTGAGAAGAATCCTCGAATGTGAAGGCTTGGATTGAAGTTTCAAGGAAGAACTTTGAGAGAGAAGATTGTGATGGGCAAAATCAATGAGGGCGAAATTCTTCTCAACTAAACTTCATTTAATTTGAACATGAATTAGAAATGAGGCAAACATCCTTTATATAGAAGGTTGAGTCCCGAAAACCGAAAAATCTATAAGGAAAGGTCCAATAGAAAAAGAAAGGGGGTTTAATAGGAAAGCCTTATTGGGAATACTCCACAAGGATAACCCTACTATTATTAGATACGTAAAAGATGGAAATAAGCAAAGGACATAAAAACATAAGTTGTTGGTTTGCAACTAAAATATAAGAAACAAAACTTATATATATATATATATATATATATATATATATATATATATATATATATATATATATATATATATATATATATATATATATATATATATATATAAAGTTATAGCGAAGTAGAGGTAGTGTTATAGTGAGAAAAGCCTAATGAGAGGAAATAGCTATGGAAGGGGGCAAGAAAACATAAGTTGTTGGAGTTTGGAGTAGTAGAGTAATTAGTATGGTGATGAAGAATGTAGGCATGACCACACAAATAAGTAATAGAGGTATGGTTTGGAGGTGGCTACTGTGCAGTGTTGGTAAAAGCAAATGATGTTTGCTGTAAAGGAAGCCCCTGGAGTCTGCCTAGCTAAGAGTGAACCATAAATATACAATACAAAAGAAAGGAGCCTTTAATTTGTCATTGATGCATGCAAATGCAATACCAACAATTCTCTACTACGTACGTAGCTATGAAGAAGGCCTCATCTTACGTACGTACTGCCTTCCGAATTCAATATCAATCTCTTTTAGCTAGCTGTCCACTTTGTTATCTCTTTAGGTATACACTCTTGCATTGCTTTAAATCTCCTTTTCTTTTCTTTTTTTAATTACTAACAATCCGTATGAATACCAATAGTTTATAGAAATTGAAGCTTAAAATTAATTATGGTAGTTAAAGTTAAAATTAAAACGTATTAAATAACTGAGTAGACCGATTTTTTTAAAAGAAGATTGATGTGTATTAGGAAGAATAAAACTTATAGGAGCTAATGTAAAAGATTAACTCTAACAGGGCTGTGTGAGGGGCGGGCAAGGGCTTGCTACTGCGGGTGGTTTACTTAGAAATGATAAGGGTGAATGGTTGGTGGGTTTTGCAGCTAATCTAGGCTTTGTGTCGGTTCCGGCTGCTGAGATTTGGGTTCTGATGCATGGTCTGGATATTGCATGGAAGGGGGTTATAAGTATGTTCTTGTGGAGGTTGACTCGATGCTTATTCTGAAGCTAATCGAGAAGGGCTTAGATATAGTTCATCCACTTTTGAGGCTGGTAGCCACTTGCCAAGGCTTTCTACTTCGAGACTGGGTCGTTAAAACTCGGCCATATTTTTAGGGAGGGTAATAGGGCGGCGGATGCTTTTGTTAATGTTGCTTTCGAGCTAGATATTGGGTTACACGTTTTTAGGGACATCCATGCCTCTGTAGGCCGTATTGTTTTAGATGATATTCGAGTAGTTAGTCTTCCTCGAATGCCACGTTTATAGCTCTCGCTTTTTTTTTTCTTCAATAATTAGACTTCGAGCCTTTTTTTAAAAAAAAAAATGTAAAAGGTTTACTTTTTATTTTTTATTTAAATACAATTGCTTATAGTTACTTTAGTTGACTTTTATCTCATTGTCAAAAACATAATTTATCTAAAAGGAAACCGAAAAGGCTTTGACCCCTATAAGTTGAAACAACATAGTCCACTGTAACGCGAATAAAAAAGACCTGGTGACATGTTTGTCGGACTGCGACGAAGAAGAGCCGTCGTCGTCGTCGTCCTGAATAAGCTGACAAAGCATAAAGCGTGCTGACATGTCACCCTCTGACTCACTATCCTAACATTAATGCATATATGTCATTGTCATGCATGCCTTTATAGTTCAATAATAATATCATCAAGCCGGAATTTTCTCTCTCCTTCATAAATGTCACCAAGCTTCAAATTCAACTCCCAATTATGTCATCTTACAATTTGAAATTTTGACTTTCTTCCAAGGAATATACTAAATGGTAGAAACTAAATTTTCACCTAACGATATCATAAATTCTAAGGATTATTATTTTTGGTTCAGGAATATTTTTATTGTTAGTTTGGTTTCACAATGTGAATTTAATGTTCATGTATGTTCCCCTTATTATATCTTGTTCTCACAATTTATAATGTACCTCAAAAACTCATATGGATTGTAAATAAATTCACGAATACATAGACGATGCTAGGTCTATCGGTAATTTTCTCTATATAATTTTAGGTTGGGAGCCTGGTATGGTTGATATGCTTGAATTTAACTTATCTATTTGTGTTTTTTTTTTCTCAATTCTATACTAGCGTCCAAGTATGAACTTAGTATTTCGTTACTCTATATATTATAGCGTTCTCTCTTCCTCCAAAATAACCTTATTAACCTGGATAATATAGATGATATAGTTATCATCCGCCATCTGTATTCTGAAACTCTTTAATAAAATATCTCTCAAAAGTGGACATAATTATTATTAGGTGAACCACTATAATTATGTTATCTGTCTTCATTTTTTATTTGTTTGATTCTGTTCATTTTCAGTAGTTTTGCACAATACGTATCATCCTCAAAGTAAAAATCAATTATATATACATAGCGATTCTCCGACTACACTTTTCAAATGCGTAACTGAAAACAATACAAAAGACATTTGACTCGTATTAAGTCAAACTCAGATCCAACTACACTTGTTATAATCTTGATAAAAAAAGGTACATGATCGCGATGCTAAATAAAGAAAATTATGGGTACGTATGTAGAATAAATGCGGGTGTTTATTTAATGTTATTGAAGTGGTAGTAGAGATTAGACAGGGTGAGGCGCGCGGCTGGTACAACTAAGTAACTGACAAGGTTTTACTTTACATTAAAGTCATTGTCTTCCACAGTCGCACGCCTTGAGACAGCTAACAGACAAATTAAACTCCAAAATTACCATCCAACCCCAATCAATCTCAACTCGATCTCCACTATATATATACATGTACACATTCTCAATTCACATAAAGCCATCCATCCAACTTCTGGAATATATATTATTTATATTAAAAAGAAGAAATTAAAAAGAAGATGCAGATGCAGCAGGGAGAAGAATGGCGGAGATGGAATGGCGGAGCCGGAGAAGGGTACTACAGGATTAGTAGGACGTTGGAGAGGGTGGGGAAGTTAGCGTCGGAGAATGCGGTGGTTATATTTAGCAAGAGTAGCTGCTGTATGTGCCACGCTGTCAAGAGGCTCTTCTGTGGGATGGGGGTCCATCCTACTGTATACGAGCTTGATCTGGACCCAACTGGGAAGGACATCGAGAATGCTCTCCTCACTTCGCTGATGCTCAATACAAACGTCCTCCTCCCTCTTGTCTTCATCGGCGGCAAGCTCGTGGGTCCCATGGACCGGGTCATGGCGGCTCATATCAACGGCTCTTTGGTTCCTCTTCTCAAGGATGCCGGCGCCCTTTGGCTCTGAACCAAACCCAAAATTCCTTCTTTTTTTTTTTTTTTTTAATTATTCCATCTGACAATATATTAGTGTAATGTAATGTAATCACCTTTTTAATATAATATATCAATCTCAACTATCCATCTCTACGTACGTACGTAAATTCAATTCATATATATATAACATGCTTGAAGAATTCCAGTGGGTTCATAACGTCACTTGGAATAAAAATCTGGTCAGATCCAGGTTAGATAGGACAGCAACATACAATAATGATAACAAAAAGCTGTGTTAAATGCACAACAAAAGATCTCATGTTGCATTATTTGTCCAAATCTCACCAATTGAGGGTAAAAGAGGAATCGTCCAACAACAAAACAAGTAATCCTCTGATTTTTATACTAGCATATCAACAATTTGGTTCTCAATTAATGGCAGAGTTAACAAGAAGATGTTTGAAGAGGTAATCAATAACTCAAAAAATTAATTAACTAAGTGAAAAGTGTCTTTCCTTTCGCAAGAAGGAAGGGTGACCCTCATCAAAGCTAATCTAAATGCAAAACCAAATTTCATCATGCAAAGTTTTATGCTTCCGACGAGTATTCATAACGAATTGGATAAAATTAATATGATCTTCTTCTGGAATAAAGGACCTAACTTCCATCCGTTAATCAGCTGAGATAAAATTTGCAGACCTAAGAAATATGGAGGTTTGGGGATCCGAAAGTCTGGGGAAATGAACCGTGCGCTCCAAATAAAACTACTTTGAAAAATCCTTAATGAACCTGGGAATATCTGGGTTAGAATTGTTAATGAGAAATATCTTAAAGGAACTAAACTGTGGAATTATGTACCGAAGGGAAACCTTTCTTGGCAATGGAAAAAACTGATGAAACTTAGAAGTGAATTTGAATCAAAATTTAGATGGAATGTTGGTGACGGGAGCACTGTTAAATTCTGGACGGATTGCTGGATCAAAAACAAACCATTAATTAATGATTGTCTGGATCCAGATTTAGCTCAGACGAATATTGAGGTTAGCCACTTCATTAATGAGAATAAATGGGATATGGAGAAAATTGATAGGGAAACTAGACATATCCTTCATTTCAAAATGATTAACGCTATCAAGTCTTATCAACTTCCCAAAACCTTCATTCGTGATCGACTATACTGGGCACCGGCTGAGGATGGGAACTATTCTACAAAGTCTGCCTATAACTCGTTGTATGCAAATAGGGGGTTACATATGGGTTTAAATGACTGGATTTGGAGCCTTAAGGTTATCCCTAAGGTGAAAATTTTTATTTGGAAAATGGTAATGTAACACCCCAAATCCGTATGACTCGGAGTGCTACTGGGCTAGGATCTCACAATGGATCCTGACCCTAGCCTAACAACAACTTCACTGAATCTTACAACAAGGCACCGATAGATTAAAACAAAACATAAAACTGATGTATATATATATACTGATCAAAAGGTAATACATAGTACTGTTGAGTACAAAAGTCAAAACATAACTCCGTACAATATAAATAACCTAAATCCCACGAGTACGTCCTGTGTACGGAATCCTCAGCAGATCACCCCTCCGGATCACTCTGCAGCTCTCCTAACCTGCAAAAGATCTACAACACGGTATAAAACCGTTAGCTATCTATACACATATATAAGAAGATGGTAAAGCACAATCACACGTCACTAATATTACACATCATCATGATATCACACATTTACCCGGTTTATTATCTTTAATAAGTCCAACATTCAATTGTATAATAAATGTATATGAATATACGTGACACGAGGAATGTATAAATAACCCTCGCCTCTGCGTGCAATAGCTAGCTAGAGTGGTATCAGCGCACTTTCCCGTGTACCATATGGAGTGGTAGGTGCCCTTCCCGTATACCAGAACTAACTAGCTTACAGAGAACTTCCCAGACTCCACTACGGGATGAAAGGTAAGTTGTCACAGCCACTACAATGGGCGGTCAATATAACATAGGTCGGTGACCATAATAACACATGGTATAAAACATATAACACACACCACTCAAGCATACATCCAATATAAGGATAGCAGCTAAGTAAGTGCTATGGACTTACCTCAATCTCATAAGTATCTCGCTACGAACAATTCCCACAAACGTCCACTCCAACTGGAGGACAACACAGCCTATACAAGGTATATATATATATATATATATATATATATATATATATATATATATATATATATATATATATCACAATCCTATCACACACAAAGGGTCACATCAAGACCCAAGGGATCCATAAGGGATCAAATCCAACTCGTAACCTCAAGGCCATAACCGGCATATCTATATCATACTCGTCATAAACCGATACCTAGCATGATACTAGTTCTCTCATACTAGAAAGGAAAGGAACTACCTAACTATAAGTAGTCCCGGGACAAGACGCACCTGCGTGAACTAAGGTTGCAGGGGCGGAAAAGATCACCCGCGGGCGCGGCAGGTAGAAGCCGCAGGGGCGGTGACACGGAACGCAGGCAAGCGCAGGTACGCCGCTGGCACGACGCAGGCGCTGTGGCACGGTAGCCGCGGGGGCGGTGACTCTTGGCCGTGGGGGCGGCGACAATGCAGAATGACACTTCGCGGCTTCTCTTTAGCTCTTCACGTGATCAAATCACGTCTTCACTCATCTAAAACCACATACAAACATATACATACACGTTCCAACATCAAACTATGATCAACATACATCTAAACCTAAGCTAAAGAGATGGAATCAAAGAAGAAGAGAAGGGGAAGAAGCAAAGGAGTTACCACACTTGAGTCCTAAGCTGCACAGAGGATCAACACACCACACCACTAACTCTGGAGCTCAACAAAGCATCCCACATCGTCAACATCATCATCCACACACTTAAACACATCCAAGCTCAAGGATTCTCACACACAAACTCAAGGAGAGGGAAGAAGAAGCAAGTAGGACGTAAGTGAGTTAGAAAGGTGAAGTGAAGAAGTGAAACCCTTGCTCAGCAAGGTAGGAAAGGGTAAAGACAAGGGTTAAAGCACGGGTGGTGTGGCAAGGCCAACCTCGGCCAAAGCCAAAACTCGGTTAAGGCGATCTCGGTCCAAAAGAGTAAGGCTTTTACAAGTAACTAATGCATTACCTACTAAAGAGAATCTAAGACAGAAAGTCCCTATCCCTTTGAACTGCAGTCTTTGTGATCACCCCTTTGAATCAACAGATCACCTTTTCTTTAAGTGTCACTACACATTTGAGGCTATTGTTCTGAATTCAATCAATCAATCCCTGGTAAAGGTTAACCAATTGAAATCTAAAGTTGTTGAAAAAATTGAATTGATTAAAAATAATTTAACAGAATCAGAATTGACCTATCTAGTTGTCTGTTGGTGGAATATTTGGTTTGCCAGAAACCAAAAAACTTTCTCCAATAAAAATACTCAGAATATAGATGTATTAGTTTGGAAACAAATAGATGACTGGAACCAGAGTAATAAGGATAACAATAACAGGGGAATACCAAAGAAGAACAAGAGGAAAAAGAAGAACATCCAATGGGCGAAACCAACACTAGGTATGGTTAAACTAAATTTTGATGGATCATCGAAAGATTCTGGTGAATCTGCCTTTGGTTTCATCCTTCGGAATCATGAAGCTAGTACGATTTCTCTTGGCTATGAGAGATGTGGAAACATATCAGCCCAACTTGCTGAAGCATTTGCGCTGAGAGAGGGTCTAGTCTTAGCCTTTGATCTTGGTATCAAAGCGATTGAAATTGAAGGAGATTGTCTAATGGTGATTAATTCTATCAAGCAGATCTGGAAACCCTCTGGGAGTTAGATATGATTTTATCGGATATCTCTAATATTTTGTTGGGTTTTCTTCAAGTTAAAATCCGACATGTTTTCCGTGAAATAAATGGAGTGGCGGACCTGCTTGCTGAGTTGAGCCACGACTGCATCCATTTTACAAGGTCGTCTACTGTCTAGGTCGACGAGCTCATCCGCAAGAATGCTCTAGGGTGGAAAGTCTCGAGGAGATAGACCACCCTAATTGCTTATCTTATAGTATCAAAAAAAAAAACAACTTGGTTCCCAATATTTCGAACAAACATTATCAATACTTAAAAATTTTCACAAATAGATTTTTATATATCTTCTTGTTTATTATTCGTATTTCCAAAAGAGAAGAATGGGCTGTATATCCTTTTTGTAAACTAAATACTAATTGGCCCTCTCTTAATTTAGATTAGTTTTTAATTTTAGAAGGCAGTTATTTAAAGGGGTAAAAGGGAGATTTGGAGAGATAAAATTCCTATATATAAAGGCTTAATTTACCCAAAACACTAGTAAATTAAAACTGCCCATTCTTGTTGCTCCATTGAAACCGCAGATTGTCGATAACCACCAAATTCGCCGACTGGAAGTAGGGCCGCCATCTTCTCCTGTGGCGGCATCTATGGAGGTTCTCGGCGACGGCGACCTAGTTCTCGACAGACATGACGGTGGTGGAGTCTTAGGCGGCGACAACAATAGCGTTCCCGGCGAGGACGGAGCTTCTTGGAGGCGACGAGGCAGTGGCAGAGTCCCGGGTTGCGAGATCTGGGCTCGTACTAGCACGCATCTACAAGACCGGCTCATGCGACAGAAGACCAAGGATATGGGTAGTGAAGACTTGGATCCGGATTCGATGGTGGTTTAGTTCCGGGCGACACAAATCTTGATCGACAATGGTGCATCTAATGAGGCCAGTTCGCGAAGATGGATCTGGATTCACGGGGAGGAGACGAGTTCGATAGATGTAGATCTAGAGGAAAGCGAGTTCGGGGAAGGTTGCGACGGTCCAGGACTCGGCTAGAGGCAATGTTGGTGCCGATGGCTCATGCGGCTAACAGAGACATGTTAGACGGAGGTTTTGGCTCCCAAATCTGATTGGCTTGTGTAACAAATCTTTGGGGCTTGTGTAACAAATCGATGGGGCTTGTGTAACAAATCGACAGTGCTTGTGTAGAAAATCGACAGTGCTTGTGTAGAAAATTCACAGTGCTTGTGTAAAAAATCAATGCTTGTGTAAAAAATCAATAGTGCTTGTGTAAATCGAGATGCATTGTGTAAATCGAAAGAGGTATTTGATAATTAAATTCAACAGTGCTTGTGTAAAAAATCAATAGTGCTTGTGTAAATCGAGATGAATTGTGTAAATCGAAAGAGGTATTTGATAATTAAAATCAACAGTTCTTGTGTAAAAATCGATAGTGCTTGTGTAAATAGATCGAGATGGCTTGTGTAAATCGATACGAATTGTGTAAATCGAAAGAAGTATTTCGTAAATAAAAAAATTTGTTAAATCGAACGTTATATTTGTGTAAGATTAGTTTGTGTAAGTAGACATTAAATATAACTTTAAAAAAAAATAACAATACATTATCAAGTTCAATTAGTCTAGCTGGTATAAGGGTGGGACAAAAGTTGTGTACGGATCTAGTGTAACCCGAGTGGGCCTAACTGAGTTTGGACTTAAATAAATTTGGTGTGGACTTTGAGTAAATTGAAAGTACAACGTATGTGACGTATGCGTGCATGTATTTGTTTTTTGTTACATGCATGCATTTTTTTTTATTTTACTTCTTCTGATTGCAAAAATTAAATTTTGTTTTAGCATTTGGATTTAAATTGAATTTAAGTATCGTTTTCAAGTTCATTAGTTAAGAGGAGTTAGGAGAATATTTTATAAAAATTGTTCATATTAAGTTTTGTATGATAAAGAATAATTATTTATTAAGTGATAAAATTAAGGAAAAAATCTCTATAAAGTTGTTTGATATTTTCTTAATAGTTGTGCCAATAACTAAAACGATAAATTTTTTTTTAGAAAAATGGAGCATTAGAGTTTTTTTTTTATAATTAAATACAAAGGGGTCGTGAATTTGTGATCGACTCTTGAAGGCTCTACTTCGAGTCTAAATCTGAGGTGTCCACAATTGTTCCCCAACCTCTTGTTCTGTGTACTTCCTTAACGACAAACTTTATACTCTTCGTCATCTAATGATCGAGTCGCTCTCCTTACCCTTGAAAATTTCGTTGCTTTCGGTCCACTTGGTGTACTTTTGTGTTTTCTTTGACGTTCTTGTGTTTTCTTTGACGTTCTTCTATTATGCTTTTCTTATATATATAAAAAAAAAACTAAAAACCCTATAAAACTAACAACCAAAATCACATATTAATATCACACGAAATCCTAGTTTGTAATCTGCAGTAGTAGTCTCCTTCGTTTCACCATTCTTTTCGCTTGTTGCCCTCGAGCTTCGCCGGAGAAGAAGAGCTGCCGTTCCTCTATCTTCTTCCCTACCATGAAGAAACTCGAACGGCGATTCATGGGAGGAGGCCTTGGCTTCTCCTCAACCGCCACCGCCGCTTGGCTTGCCGTCTGAGGTTGTTTGTGGAACTTGCTGAATTAGGGTTAGTTTACAAAAGGAGCCGCCGACCCTCTATCTTCTTCTCTACCACGAAGAAACTCGAACGGCGATTCATTGGAGGAGGCGTTGGCTTGTCCTCAACTGCCGTCGCCGCTTGGCTTGTCTTCTGAGGTTGTCTCTGGAACTTGCTGAATTAGGGTTAGATTTTTCAAATTTTGCTCTACTTGTTTCACAATTTCTATGTGGCGATCATTCTATTAACTGGTACGTTGTGCCCGCAACTGCCTCAGAATTGCTGCTTGCCTGATATATTCATGCCATCTTTGTTTGCACAATTTATATGGTTTTATTATTTTCTTATTGTTGATAATCTTATTAACATCCATCTAGCATCGTTGAATATGGTTAGAAAAAAGCTAAACTCATGATATATTGTTGTTGGGTTACGTATGTTATTGGGCAATTGTTTCAGTGTCAAAGCTAGCGTTATATGAGTGTAAGAAGACCGCCCCTACCGCCAGCAAGAAAGAAGACCGCCACTTTTTGGAGTCGTCGTAATCATGATCTAAGATTATTGATGTGCTACATTACATGATACTCAACTTTTGTATTAAATTTTTTTTATATGAGTATAGTTTGACTTGAAAAAGGACCGAAAGTGAAGGAAAATGTACCATAGTTATGTACAACTATTAAATGTTAGGACCACAATATTCTTATATATATATTTGTGTATCTACTATTCAACTTGTGTATTAACAAGTCTTTATGTGCTCGTTTAGCAACAAGCTTATACATGTTTATTGGAGCTTATTGTAGCTGAAAATTGCACTATTGTCATTAACAGTGGTGTTTGACAGCCCTAGCTTAAGGAAGATGAAGTAGTTTATACTAGCTGATGGTAGATGAAAAAAATGCCCAATTCTATAAGTTACTCAGGACAAACTTATGGAAGATTAAGCTAGTTGAAGAGAATTTTGAGACATCCATACCCTCCATTCACTTGATGAAAGTTACACACATCTAATGAGTAATTAATTTTTATTCACCCATTTCTTTCATCCACGAACAAATTATTCAAAAAGCTTGATTCATCAGTCCAAAAAATTTCCCAGAACTATGAACATGCTCTGATTCACCTAATTTGCAAAATATAGTTGATTAGTGAGATTTCAACGCCCATAATTTCAAGTTTATAATTCAACTTGCAATTTTCCTCTAGTTATTTCTAGACAATTTATCAATTGAGGAATCAGTGCTCTCAATTGCAGCCTCCATAATCTTATACATCCTCACAAAACAGATCCTTTACGGACTCCAAAGCTGTCCATCAACTCCATTTTCTTAGTTCCCCATCACCGGCCATCTCCACCTCTTCAAATCCCCCTTCCTCCGCACCTTAATGTCGCTCTTTGATCGATACGGAGTTGTGTTGCTCCTCTAGCTTATTATCTGACGTGTTCTCGTCGTCTTATCTTCCTTTGCCGCCGAAGACTGTCAATTTTTTCATACCAGAAAATTCAAGAGGTTTGAAAGAGGCTTAATTTTCGGATCAACCCCGATTGAAGAACATCGCATGAAAATTTTCAATGCGAACGGCCAAAGAAACATTTGAAGAAGAGAGGGCGAGGAAGAACTTTCATCGACAGCGACAGGAAGAACTTTCATCCAAGAGAGCGAGGAAGATATATCGATGGAGATGATCGGCCAAAGAAATAGGGAATTAAATAAGAGAAATCGATGAAGATGACCAATGACCCAGATAAAGCGAGGAAGGAGATCGAATGAAGATCGGTCGGATGACCATTCTAGTAAATTAGGTTTTAAGACTAATCTTCAATATTGTGGGCTTTATTTGATATAATTGGATTGATGGGCTTGTAATTGGTATAAGTGGGATGATGTTTTAGTTGTATTAGGTCTTTAATTAATATTTGAATTTTTTATTGTCATTTTTTTTAGTTTTTGACTTGTGTTTAATATTAATGGACTTTGTTTTTAAAATTTATATAAGAGAAAATACAAATAAATAACGATGAATAGGATATATATTTTCAATTAATTTTAAATGTTTCAATAACATGGATATTTAGTATAATTTATAGATATCTATTAATACTACTACGTTGTATTTTTAATATGTAACAACAATAAATCAGCTAGTTCAATCAGCTACTTATTTCAATAACATGGATATTTTGTGTAAATTGATTGTGTTTTTGTGTAAATCGATAGGGTTTATGTAAATCGAAAGAGGGCTTGGGTAATTACATTTTTTTGTAAAATCGAACGTTATGTTTGTGTAGCATTCGTTTATTTAACACTAATTTGTGTAAGTAGATATTAAGTACAACTTTAAAAAAAAAGTATTAATAGATTACCAAGTTCAATTAGCCTAGCTTGTGTAACTCTTGGGTTTGGGTGACTCGATTGAACTTGTGTAACTCGAGACTTGTGTATTGAAATGGGTAATTACAAATTTTTGTAAAATCGAACGTTATGCTTGTGTAACACTAGTTTGTGTAAGTATACATTAAGTATAAAAATAAAAAAAATTATAATAAAAATATTACCAAGTTTAATTAGTCCAGCTTATATAAGGGAAGTAGAGAGGTAGGGAGGAATTGTCATACACTTTTCGAAATCCACTAACTACAAAACTTGTATTTTGGACGTATATTGTGTAACTCGATTTGAGTGTGAACTTTTTAAATAGATTGAGTTTGAGCTTCGGAAAATTAAAAACCTAGTTTGTTATCCAATTTAATTTTGACCCTAAATAGTATACACGTTTTAAAAAAAACGTACTTATCCATTTCCTCATTTTTTTTTGGTGATCGGATGAATGACAGTTTAAGACATTAGCTCCTATAAAAAAAAAACTTCTTTTAACATTTTCAAGGCATCTTTCTCATTAGAACTGAGGATCTTCATACCGCTACAAACCTCATACACCAACTCCTTAACATTGACATGAAACGATTTAAAATTAATAACAAAAATACTAATTTTTTGTTGATTACTAGATATTTTGGTCGAATAACTTAATATTCCACTAGATAATTATTATGACAACTCATTTCATTACTTATATTTTAGGGATTGGTTCATGTACAACGGTTTTACGGAGTAATGATATGTTGATTCACTTGATTCAGTGGACTACATTCATCCACATTATTTAATATTTTACAAGAGGTACGATAATAATTTTGCAATTTTTAGAAGATACGGGGACAATTTTGTCCTTTCTGTTTAAAAAGAGGACACTGTGATATTTTTGTAAATTTTGTGAGAATTATAATAGTTATTATCTTTGTTCATAATTTTAGTTCAATATGTTTGAAACTACATACACTATCAGTTTGATATTTTGCTTTA
Organism: Fagopyrum tataricum; assembly: GCA_002319775.1. NCBI lineage: Eukaryota > Viridiplantae > Streptophyta > Magnoliopsida > Caryophyllales > Polygonaceae > Fagopyrum > Fagopyrum tataricum. The sequence continues at coordinate 37,391,788 of CM008283.1, read as the reverse complement.
GGAAGTTTGTGTATTATTTTATTAATTTAGTACTTATGTTTTTATGCATTTTTTTACTTGAACTAATAAAATACAATGTTTGAACTACAATACACAATGTTCGAACTAATGATACTCAGATCATGAACTAATATTATAAAAGTTCATAATTTTTTTTAATATTTATAGTTATTAGAATACTTTTATTATATATTGGTAGTTCAAAATATATTTATACTATTAGTTAAAATAGAATGTTCTATTAGTTTAAACATTTCATATTATTAGTCCATGCATTATGAAAATAATTTGTAAAAATATATGAATTATTAGTACAATATACTTTAAAATAACATAACAAAAAATTTGAACGGAAAAAAGCTCTTTAGGAAAAAAAAAAGAAAAAGTGAAAGACAAAAAGTTCAAATTTTAATATATTAGTTCAAAAATATATATATGAACCATTAGTGTAATATAATTTGATCTAACATAACGCAAATTTCAAAGAAAATGTACAAAATTTTCAAAAAAAAGTGTTCATAAAAAAGTTGACACGTGTCACACAGGCAATGCTCCGTAATGTCATATGTAACACCCCAAATATCAAAAACCTGGGATGCCATGAGATATGACCTCAAAATGGGTCCATATCCTAACTTGACAACAATTTCACTGAATCTTACAACATGACACAAATGTAAATAAAAGAAATAGAAAACTTATAAAGATGATAATGACATGAATGCATAAAATGTGACAACACATGAGACGTAAACACTAATATCCTAAAATAACGGTCAAACTGTTATCTAACAATCCTAAGGCACAACCCAATCTGTATGAGTACGTGGACCCGATTGACCATCCGTTCCGGATCACTCTGCAACTTCCTTAACCTACAAGAAATCTAACGATAACGGTCAAACCGTTATCTAACAATCCTAGGGCACAAGCTAAGTACTAAAATAGCACAATCACACATAAATGTTGAAATTAAACACATAATCTCGTTATTACTTTATTTAGGTGATTCACTTCTAAGTTCAACTTATGGTGTGACACGAGGATCCCGTGACCCTCACATCCGTCCCCGTATACCAACATGAGTGGTTCGATGCATCTCGCCATATACCATGTATGGGGTAGTCGCGGAGAACCTCCTAGTCTCATGTCAAAGTGGGGCAGTGATGTCACAACCTGTTATACATACACTTGGGTCTTACAATATAATAACATCGTCCTACTCATGTTATTATTATAATTCACATAGCACACAACTACAATATCACACGTCAATGCAAGGAAAGCTAGCTAGTAAGTCCGTGAGACTTACCTGAACTCATCGATAATCGGCCATTACATGGCAACATCCACACGTGCATACAATATCAAATACCTAATCAATGGTGAACATACCTTTCGATATATTTATTAATTTACGGGAACGCTCATAAGACTCTCTTAGAGTATTAAGACTTCAAGGAGTGAATGCTCTTATCCAACTTTTTTAAGAGTTTACTTTATCAAATGTCATCTTGTTTGGCCATATTTGAAAAAACAAACAAACAATATGGGCCATAAATATAAGTATATAACATGAGAGATATAGTAATATACCCCAAGTTTGGAAGTCTCAATTTCACGGTTTCAGATGGTGGAGCTGCTGGTCTTCTTCTCCGGTGGTCCTCTCGACGGCGATTGCTTCCAAGCGGCCTTTCCCGGCGACGACAATAACAATTTATCCGACAGCAACCACAACTCAAGCGGAGGCGGGAAGAGGTGACCAATACGACCTGGTTCTAGCGAATTTGGCTCGAGACGAAGAAGATGAGCTGGGTCGAGGTTGTGTTCTCGCCAGTAAGGAAGGGTCGACAATAGCTGCTCGGTTCTGCACTGGAGGAGCAAAAGCAGCCTGTGTTGCTTCCGTGCTCAATGGGAGAGGAGGAGCTCGCCTGTGCTGCTATGCTTTTCGACGAAGGGAGGAGTGAGTGTGACCTGAATTTCGTCTGTCCAGACCCAAAGTAGGAGTGAAAGGAGTTGTGGTTGTTGCTGCGTTTGAATGGAGGAGTGGGAGGGAGGAGAGGTGTTGAGCTCATGGGAGGAAGGAGGCAACTAATCTTCAAGTTGTGGCTTCAACCAGGGGAGGAGAAGGTGATGTTCTACTGGTTACAACTTGGTGAAGTTTCATCCCGGAAGGCTTGCGGCAGCCATGGAGGGGAAGGTGCGTTATACTCTTCAACAAAGCAAGTCGGGACAAGGGAGGTGAGGATGGGTAGTGGGGTAGAAAGAAGTTGTTGTGGAAGAGGGAGAAAGGAGGAAGGTGTAGAGGTATGTTGCCAATGTGAGACAATAACCATGAGGGAAGAAAGAGGATAGAGAGTGGGTTAATTTAGTTCATCATTTGGTATCCGGGACCATAAGGAAACTTAGGTAGTGAGTGGATAAGTTTAAGGTAATATAAGAGCTTGTTTGGCCAATATGGTTAATCCTACCCACATGGAAACAAGTGAGAATATGAGGAAGAGAAGCTAATGTACATAAATTAACAAATAAGAACGGAAAAAGGGGATCGAATCGGATTGATTCCGAATTGGTTAGGTCGAACTCGATCGTCCCGTCTCGAGTTTTTCGGAATTATTTTCCGGATATTACATCATACTAGAGAAACCCTTCGTTCATGAACCAATCCGATATTATATAAGCTTATATCGCTTTTTAAAAAAACTCGTTTTTAAAAGTTAGTTTTTTTTTTCTCAAAACACTTTCTATGAGAAAAAGAACTTCTACGGTTAATTAAACAAAGATCGTAATTGCAGGTGAAATCTCAACATTTTAACAATTTTGTGTTCGTGCTAATTTTTTCCCGTTGGTAAAACAAAATAAACAAAAGACCGTATACTTAGCTTTTTCGATAAAATATGAGCACATTTTAGCTCGGTTAAATTTAGGGTTGACTCGAGCTCAACCCGTACAATATCCCTAAAAACCCTAATGATAAGTAGACGAACCACTCTTGAGTAGTGTTGATTTATTAGTCAATCTACACAATTCAGCTCAAGCTTAACTCGCAAAAACAAGTTACAACTTGCCTGCTACATCATTCTTTTTTTTTTTTGAAACTAAAAAAGAGACGGATTAAAATTGATCAATAGAGGCCATAGTTACAATACCCGAGGGAAAAACAGTAAAAAAGTCGTTCAACGTCACCCGAACTCGAAGGGTAACGAGCAAGAAGATGAGCAACAATATTGCAACAACGAGAAATGTGAGAGAAACTGCAATGAACAAAAGAAGAAACTAAATGCAGGATATTTTCATAAATGAGGCTCATCGACGAAAGGTGAGGCCTGCTACATCATTCTAAGGGCAGACTGTTTGGTTATTGAGTCCCAACCACAATTTAGTCGGATTGACTAGTTCAGCCCATAACAGCCACACTGAATCAGTTCTGTACAATTTATTAGCTACGAAAAAAGACATGTACACAGAATTTACGATACCATCTCTCTACTTCTTCCTTGAGCTTGTAATCCTCTTCTTCTCCAACAGCTTCACCTTGTCTTCCAAATGTTTGATGGTTGTTGAAGCATCCTAGTGAATCAAATTAAGAGAAAAAGAGAAATTGAGTTGCTCAGATAGGATATATGCAAAACATTGCACAACTTATGACCTACCTGCAATCTCTTTCGCAGCTTTTCTTCTTCGTCATCTCGTTGGTTCCTTTCCTCTGTAAAAATCCGAACTAGAGCCTCCTGCTCGTTGCCCAATTCCTTGATTTTCTCCTGAGCTTTCAGAATCTACATGATATAAACAGAGGACATCACGCATTTGCAAATTTCTTTCATATACTAGTACTTGTTTGTTTTAGTATTGTAGACTACAAACACTACTTACTTGAGCTTCAAGTGATTTAGAATGCTCTTTCTCAATTTCCAGAGCTCGTTGGAATTCAGCCATCTTTGATCCTCCGACTTCCAGTAGCCTTTTAGCATGGAAAGACAAGGTAAGATACAAAAAGTACAAATGGTATAATAATAAAGAGAATTGTAACTCAGTGATAAAGAGAAACTAATACCTTTCCTTCATTTCTGCATTTTCTTTCCTCAATATGAATATGCTAGTATCTGGGTGCGATGAGCTGCTGGTTTCCATCGTATTCTGGATATAATAGAGGAAATTAACTATATCTATAACTATCTTGAGTTCTTTTACACTTTGTACCAGGAAAATTGCTGCATACCTTGACACAAGGAGTACTTTTTAATGGGGAATCCTGATGCTTATTTGTCAGATCATTTTCGCCGCTATTATCTCTGGAAGATGAAACATCTTCAAAACATGAAGCAGATTTCACCTGGGGAGTCCGATTCCTCAAAGCATGGCCGATTTCGTGAGGGATGTTCTCGTTGACAGTCTTGGATGGTCTGCTTTTATTTGCAGGTGTAGGCTCTCTTGTTACAGGAGTATTGGTCTTCACTTGTCGCCTTGGTGCATAACCAACTTTATGGCAGTTGTCTCGCCTGACAAGATCCGGTCATGCAAAGGCTTTAAGGAGGTATGCTGCATAGGCTAGTATAGAAGTTGAGAAAGATGTAATTGTAGCTACCAGAAATCCTTCTGAAACTTTATCAGTCGAGTTTCGAGTCTAGAAAGGACTATGGTCCTCTCAAATCCCTGCTTATCATGGGCTGGCTCAATGAAATTAGCTTCCAGTACACCTGTTGTATAATATGTAAGTGAAAAATGGAAGCTTTTTTAAATTAATCAAAACAAATCGACAAGGTCAAGAATGTGGTTAACCTATAACACCACGGCCGTCACTTCCTGCTGCATTCCAGACCCTCCAAAATGGCTGGAGAAAAAAGGAATTCCCATGTCAAATTAAGTAAAATACAGCACAAACAAGAATATTTTGTATTCACGAACAACATATGGATGCCAGAGCTATGAAGCACAATTAGACACTGCGGTCATGGATACGTCAAACTAAAAGCTACCTGAATTGAAATTTCAACAATTTGAATAGATACAGGTACAAAATTCAACCAATCGTGCAGAAACACTACAGGTTATTGTCATTTTTTTTTCCATTCACGTTTCTAAAAAAATATATTAACAGCAAAACCAATGCAATCCTTTCATATCACGGAAGCATGAAAAAGAACGGTTACTGAATGTTAAACCTCTTCAGTATGGAATCAGTTCATAAGTTCCAGTATATCATCAGAGAATCAAATATTGATATTACACAACAAATTAGAAAGGGAGAAACATATTTGAAAACTGAATGACGGCCATATGGGAAAACCCAAAACATACTGACCTTTATAAGGCGGTTTTTATGATAAACGCTGAATCCTTGTATGTTAATATGAGCCTCTGCGTCTTTTACAAACCCAAGTGTAACAACTGCTACCATCTGTTAAAAAAAAAAGAAGGGTGTCTAGTTTCTATAATTTTAAACATCAGATGAGTTGGGTGTGATCAAATTTACACAGTATTACATCTACACTAGAACGTGCACCATCATCTCCCACGAGTTGAGGTCTATAGATATGCTCCATGCTGTGTGTCATGTCATGGATCAAGTTATGGTGGACAACATCTTCCCCTCGAAGAATAATCCTATATCCAGGAGGGAGCCTCAGGTAAAGGATTCCAGCATAGCTCTGAAATAAACATGTAACAACCAAAAAAATTATCATTATTAGATTAGTTCCAATAAGTCAGAAAACCTCGATAACAAACTAATTAAGTAGAATAATGTTACAATGGTGTACCCTCAAGGAATGCCGGTAAGTAAGAAAATGTTTAGCATTAGGAAATTGACGAGAAAGAAGTATTTTGTTGTTATCTCTGTTGACTCCACGAATTTGGATATCCTGTCATTGGAGTAATACATGCATTTTTAAGTATCAAAAGCCATATTGACCAGATAGCATACTCATAAAATTATATAACTAGGTATAAAGGGGCAAAGGAAAGACAGTCAAGATGCCTGTAGAAAACATTAAGAACGCATCAACTTACGTGTATATCTTCATCAAAATCGAGTTCCAAGTGTCCCTCATCGTCCTCCCAAAGGTTGTATATGATTATACGTGTACCTTGCTTATCAAGTGATTGAAACTAACATACAGGAAACAATAAATATATGGATTAGAGTATATGATGAGGGTTACCTAAATGAGATTAGGTGGGTACTGAAGCTAGCTAGCTAGCTAACCTGTAAAAGAAGCTCTTCTTCACTTGAATATGGTGACCACTTAGTTATTGTCTCTAAATTCCTATGCCAATCATCACCAGAAGTACGTATAATCTTCTGCCACTCTTGCTCTTTTTTCTCAAAGTCAATCTTGTGTTTCAGAGGATATATAAAAAGTCAATATGTAGTTTAATCCGTTATATAATTACGGGAAATGCAGGCTCGCTGAGAAAACTAAACCAACATTGTTGATAATCAACTTACCATGGGAACTACAATATCTTCCATTCCCGTGCTTCTCAAAAAGGTGTAAGACAACAATCCAACACTCTTTGTGGGACTTGATTAAGGTGAAAAAAGAGAGCATGATTCAGTCATTTGATATTGATTATGACACCAAAAAAGGACGAATTGGAATTTGGGTAAGAGAGCAAACCATGATCCATCCTTTCCTTGACAGCATGAGAACACAATCACATCCGCCCCAAGTCTCATGGTGCTGGTCTTAAATCCATTACCATCTGTACAGAGAAATTAATGCAGACAAAACCTACAGTTAGTCATCAGACCTTGAACCAGCAAATTATGGGTAGCTAGGAGCTCACATTGGCCAATGGTATCTGCAAGTTTACTCTTAGCCGAATATCCAAGGGACATGCATTGCCTCATCTTATCAGGATTCATACCACCACCATTGTCTGCATAAGGCATACCCAAATCAAATCAGAAGTTCCACCATTTAACATCATTTACAAATGACAAACCTTGAACCAGCAACATTTTAGAATCATCCTTCTCGTTTAGCAGCATATCTACAATAACATATGAAGCTCCAGTGCGGACCTGTACATTGCGCAAAAGTTCAAACACAAATGATGTATACATCACTGAGGATGTTAACTTATAATCAACAGTCTTTTTCAGGTACCTCATCCAAAGAATTATCCAAGAGCTCTGCAAAAGCTGCACACCACATTTCAATTTAAACATACAGTAATCTGCATATCTTGCTAACTAAAGTAAAAGGGTTAACTTATATACCTCCCAGCGCCCATTTATGGCTGGTTGCGTTAGAATGCAAGAACCTGGGGTGGACTCTAACATGATCCATGCCACCTGTATGCGTATCACCAAATATATACACAAACAAAAGGCACGGATTAAAGACCTACAAGACACTTCTTTATTTTACTGTATTTTTAAATTTAAACACACGTACTACGACTTGATCATTAAGTAATAAACATTGACGATCTAATTTTCCCAATTATTATTATGGAAGGAAGAGAAGATTATTGCCTAAATGTTGTTTGACTGAAACATTAAAAATAGAATATTCGTATGTATACATATATTTCACTTTATTGTGTTCAATTATTATTTATATATATGGATGCAATTAACATTTTTCAAAGCATTTAATCCTCTGCATTTATGAAGAAAACATGTTGATCATCGCTGCAAATAGCATCAACATATTGAGTATTACACCTTGCAAAATAAATTCAGCCGTTATGGGTCAACCATTACTCAGGGCATAAATTTTAAAAAACAAAAATTAATGGAATAAAAACGATTTACTGACCAAAATTAAATTATCACAAGAGTATAAGACGAATAAATTTTATTTTGACTTTATTAATAAGGTAAGAAAAAGGATAATCAAGACAAGCAAAAACCCTAAAAAACACGCTTACCATTAGTGGTAGGTTGAGATTGAGGGACAAGACCGCCGTCATAATCCCCTGCTTTCCAAAAATGTTTACAACGCTTTAATCGTGTATCGTCTTTGTCATGCAAACTTGCAATCCCACCGCCATTTCCCGGTGCTGGCAATTGTAATTGGTTATAACCTGAAGATGGATCAACGGACTGAATCGACATTATAATTGCCGGACTGTCGGCGATCTCGACCTTGGGCTTTTTGGGGGTCCCCGCGGAATTTTCAAATGACGTCGTCGACCGCCTCTTGTCGGTGGATTTGACATCGTCGTCGTCGTCGGAAAACACGTCGCTTGATCCAGAGATCTCGGTAGAACTGATCGAAATAACCGATGCAGTTGGGTGGGTGTTCTGGGGAGAGAAGGATGGAGGAAATTCGTGCTTGACCACTGCGCCAGCCATGAATGGAGGATCGGGGTATGTGGAACAAGAAAATCGAAATTAGGGAGGGTTTAGAGAGTTTTGTTCGCTCGAGAAACAATCGATCTCTTGGGAAGGCTTGAATTCGGTTTGGATCGAAGTATGTCGAGGATGCTATCTGATTATATAATTATATATGCAAGAATTGGCGCGGGCATTTGGCTCAGAACTAAGAATTCCTCGTCAGGGCCTCGCATACATATACAGGTATACTCTACATGAGGTTCATGTAGAATTGCTGTTGAGGCCAGAAGGAGTAAAGGAAAGATAGATGTGGGCCTGGCCCGTACTTGTGGGCCCCATTTTAATCCAGTGGTGAACAGATATAGGGTGACAAATAAATGTGTTGACCAGACATTTAATCTTCTATCCTCAATATGTAATCCGCTGTGAAAACCTTTTTTTTTTTTTCACTATCGGAAAGAATATTATTACACAAGACATGTCAAGTATATCGGAAAGCCTTAAATTAGAATATGGATTAGCCATCATCTAAAAAATAGAAAAATAGAGTAAACACACAACATTAACGAACGAGATTTTGACTCACATACGACCAAAGTGTAAAACGAAATGCCGGGAAAACGTAGAAAATCAAATAGACTATGTCAGTTGAAAAATTACATAAGAAAACTCACATGGACCATTCGGTGAAAACTTCAAATTTGGATTCAGATTTTGATCACTTGTTCACGAATCACGACCTCTCCAGACAAAGCAAATAATCAAATTCAACTGATACAAAATACAATGATTCAACACAAACATAACTATTTTAAACAAAATAAAATTAATTAAATGTGCTAATAATAGATTAGCATCAGGTCTTCCTCTTAGAATTCTTACATATAAAAAGGAGCACCGCGAGATGATGAGGTTAAGAGCAACGAATGCGCCGGAAACTTGGGAATTGAATGGAGCTTGAAGAGGAGCTAGTGATGACAACTACAAGGAGTGACTACAAAAGCGAGGAACGGTGACAAGGATATGAACATTTCTAGAGATAACACGAAAACTGGATGAGCGATGGCAAAGAAAAACCAAGATCCACTAGGATCGATATAATATTTTGATGTTGAGATTCGAGACATGTGAAAACTTACACAAATTTGTTTTGGTGGAAAATGACGGTAAAGCGTTGGGGGAGTTGTGGATTCAAGCCTTATGAAACAAACAAACACATTTGAAAATTTAGGGTTAGATTCTTAACAAGAATAATTCATATATAAAATAGTTTTATTCTTATATTTATACAGTAAATTGGGGCGGGTGGATGACGGTTCGGGTGGTTGATGGTTCGAACTCTATTTGTACTCGTCTTACACCTTACTCACTTGCCGCCAACTATCCATATATTATCCTTCGAACTTCACCCATAAATCTAGGCCAGGTGATTTGTTGAATTGTGTGATTACGGGTTGATTTTTATTTGTGCATTGACCGGTTGAAAAAAAATTTCTTTTGTAGTTTTAGAAATACATATATAAAATAAAAACTCTAATATTAAAAACATTAAAACTATTTTTTTTTTAACTATTTAACATCCCTTTCTAATAATAAACTTTTTGAGAAGATGCATATTCCGTCTCTTATCAATAGATTGGAAAACATATATGTGCATGGAAAAAGAGACATCATTTGTTTACATGATGACGTGAGTTGATCTAATCAATGTTACAAGGTACAAAGAGCTTTTGGTTTTCAATTATGCCACTTCCTGCTTTGTATTATATATAGTGATTGGGATGTGCTGGCAGTTTTTGTGGAGTTGGTCATGGGTCGCTTGGTCCAAAGTCTTCATACCCAAGATGGAGGTGGATTAGGGTTTCTTGATATCAGTTTGTGGAACTTAGAGTTTATGAAGTACTACTACTGGTACATTCACACTAAAAGGGGTATCTTGAGGTTAAGACGAATTCACCACAAGTACTTACAAGTGGTGGAATCAAATTAATGGGTCTTACATCAACGGGATTTGCCTCTAGTTAAGGTTGTTATCTAACTGATCAGATGATGACCTTGACAGAGTTATCGGAGTTGTGTTGCCACAGGGATAGACTCCATGTGGCTGAGGCTTATGAGATGTTTAGTGAGCATGAATAGAAGGTTGAGTGACATAAAATGGTGTGGGGTTCAGGCAACACGTCCAAGCACTACTTCATACTATGGATGGAGTTCCTTGAACGCTTGTCCGCCAGGGACATATTGCACTTACTAGACATCACCCCCACTTGTGACTAAGTGATTCACACATTCACTTGATATTTGAATGACATACGCTCGAGAGATTTATAGGTAGGTTTGTGAGGGTTTTGGGGATGTCGGGTGATCTAATCACAAGGACGGTTGTACTAGATTATTTGCGACACACGACATTAGGTAAGAGTTGATATTCTCGTTAGATCGATCAGGTCTCATTTCTACAACTTGTTGCATGAGAGATTCTCATCTAGAGTTGGTGAGAGGATCTCAACTTAGTTTCTTATGTGGTTATTGAGTTGTATCTTGATTTGTTATTAATGTATCGGGCTTGAATCTTGTCAGTTGCTAGTTTTGTTGAAGGTGAAAGGGCCTTGTTTCGAGGTTTGACATTGTTTGGCTTGTAATGTTTTAGTGTGCCGATGGTATAGCTGAAGGTGGATGAACTAAATAGGCATTGTTTGTTGTTGTATGTATTTGGTATGTCTAGGAGGCTTGTATGCCTTTTTGAAGTATGATGTGGTTTGGAATGATTTAGCGCTTCATTGTAAGGTGTGACATTTTACACAAACTTTGTTCATGTTTGCATAAACGGTTTCCAAATGGATCCGATTATGCTCATTTTTACATCTATGAATATAACTTTATCCCAAAAATTTTGAGAAAATTTACCAACATAACTTAGGTCAAATATGATATCGATGGTATAGAATACTTTGTAATCGAGGTTTACATAATGGTACACCTATACAAAAAAAAATCGGGCTCAAGTCAGGTTGTTGTGAATTTTTTTTTCTTCTAGAACTTCGGGTGGGGCTAGTCCGCCTTAAAGAAACCTTGATCATTGTCCATACTTGTTCATAACTAAATGTGTGCGGGTTGTTAGGCCGGACACATGTAACTACTTTGTTATTTTACACCTATATTATTAATTATTTGTTCATAAAAAAATGACAACAACGTGCAATAGTTCAAAATATTTAATGCAAAAAATCACAATTCATTTATCCAAGTTGAGTTACAAATGAGCCCAACACCTAAAGAAACACAACATGACCTCAATGGTACTCTTTCTCCGGTTCTAGTGGAGTTGGTTTACAACTTGATGGTAAATTCATAAAATCTCCACCATTAATTTTAATAAAGGGTTGAGACTAGTTTGATTAAACACAAAAGGGTAAGTATATCTCTCCAAATCAACAAAATATTATCTTTTTTAATTTGATAATAAGATATTAATCTCATAGACTTTATTCGTTTATTAGTTTTACACTCTTACAGTTTTTTTTATTGGCATCAGTGGCTATCTCGATCTTCATTGAATTGGTCATACCCTATTCTACTTCATGATTGGATGCTTCCTCTTCTTCTTTCAATTCATAATATAGTAATTTGGCTTGTGGATTGTGGTAGATTGATTTTGTTGGTCGCACTTGACAATTGGATTCCTCGAGTAGGTATAAAGTTTAGTTCAAAAGATGAGATTAGGAGATTTTGGCTAGAATATGGAGGAAGAATGAGTTTTAATGTTCGTAAACAGTATGAGAACAAGAACAAGAGGGAATATGATACTTCAACGAGATTTTCATGTGCAAAGGAGGGATACCGAGATATTGGTAACGAAGTCGCTTTAGATAAGCATTTTTCGGGTTGAAACTAGAACATGTTGCAAAGATTGCAATGGGTTTATGTTGAACAAGGAAATTGGAAAATATGAAATTCATGATTTTGTATCTGAGCATAATCATCTCCTCCATTTACCAAAGTTTAACAAACTATTGTCAAAGAAAAATATCAAAAGTTCGAGCAGTTGAAATTGAGCTAGCTGATAACTCGAAAATTATGCCTAAAGTGGCATGTGAGTTTATAGAACCATATGTTGGTCGATCTACTAATCTTGGCTACAAAGCGGGATCATAAAAATCATTTTCAAAGAAGACGACAACAGAACTAGATGTACGGGGAAGTTGGAAGTCTATTGAGGTATTTTCTTATACAAACATTTGAGAATCCTTCATTTCAATACTCAATCAATTGGAAAGCAAAAAGAAAATAAAGAACAAAATTTGGGTTTATGCTAAAATGTTCATTTATTATGTGTTATTTGGTGAAGTGGTTCTTTTTTTTTTATACCACATTTGGTATTAATAAAGAACATAGGCCACTTGATGTATAAGTTGGATTTAACCATTTTAGAGAAGTTGTTACATTTAGTGCCTTTAGGTGGTTGTTTGAAACATTTCTAGCAACTCATGATAGAAGCAACCAAAGACTATTTTTTTACTGATCAAGATATCACCATGGGAAATAGCATAGATGAGGTTATGCGAGGGACATTGCATAGATTGTGTACATGGCACATAATGCAAACTGAAACCAAACATTTACTACATGATGGGCCTAATGTTCTTCATTATTTTAAGGCTTGTGTGCATGATTCTGATGGTGTAAGTTTTACCGTAATAAAATTATATCACCCGCAAGGATACGGGATCACTTATAATACACGGTTTATCGAACTCAAGGACTATGTATGTGTTGATTGAACAAATAAACAAATAGACTAAGATAAAAGAAGGAGAAACGGGCAATAATTGTTTGATAACAAGATAATATGTATAAAGATCTTGAAGATGTGATTTAGCAAAGCGATCTAACGATAAATGCATTCCCACTATGATAAACTTTCATAGCAACCGCATATGTAAATGACATGAACTTCAAACAACAATTATGTAGGTAACCATCTAAAGTAACCTTGGGCATTAACAAACCAAGACCGTGCTTTCCAACTCGCATAACCCTCAATCCGGCGGTTCGCAAGTATAGGAAAACACATAAGCATTTCGAAATTCAGAAAAGACCTAGATAAACCTTCTTCTAAGGTTTATCAGTTTATAAAGGTGCAAGTACCGAAGAATTCTACGATGATTAAGAATCCTCGAAGCTTTGATAAAGTGTTACTCTCAAAACCAAGTTCTTTCCAAAACACCCAATAATCCAAATTTATTTGGCTCTTCACTTTGTTTTATCTAATCCAATCAAGAAAGCCACTTTGGTAAACGAAGGTAATTGAAAGGTAAAGTTAAGCCCTTTGAAAAAAAACATAAGACTTTGTTGATATTCATTCAAAAATACACATGCACAACCTCCATCGATCTATCATAGAGTTCAAAGAACCCTTAGATTGAAGGAGACTTAATAGACATAGAGAAGGGGAAAAGATAGAATGAAAGAAGAAAACTTTGCATAATATAAATCTCAAAGCAAAAGAATAACAAAACAAGTCTGGCCTTCAACTCTATTGTTGAGAACTCGAGAACCGTACAACGGCTCTTACTGAAACTTGAAAGAAAGAAATAAAGAAAAAAGATAACAACGGCTATTGGAAGCCGAACACGATGGGATGTTGGATGCCTCTAACCCTAAGGCGGAGGGGTCTTTATATAGGAAATGCACGGGCCGAAACCCTAGGTTACAAAGCCCGTCGGAAAACCTAGAAAAGATTAGGTCGTCGTTCTTTGTCTTTAGCGGTGGGTTACGTTAAGCGTTACCACCCGTTACGCCTTGATACAACCGTAACAGGTCATAACGGTAAACGTAACAACATCATCAACGTAGGAAATGGGTTGGACAAAGTCTTTGAGCTGGGTTGGACTTTATGAATTAATACATACATATATATATATATATATATATATTAATTGGTTTAGATTGATCCTAAACCTGCAAAAACCAACCTTTCCATAGGACTTAAAGGGAATTATACAACCTATAATAAAGAACAATTCAATCCATCATAGTCCAAGGTATAAACAATTCTCTAACTACCTTGGAACCACATAAGGTTTCTAGCCAACAATACTCATATCAAAACCTGTAAATAATTCAATAAAAGAAAGCATGCAGTTGAAACAAGAAAAATGAATGAGAACAGTACCTAGCTTGTGTGTGTGTGTGCTTGCGTGCGTGTGTGTGTATGTCGCAAGTTTGTAAACATAACTTCACGGGTTGCTAACTTTGAAAGATCATCCTCATATTTGGATTGTAAGTTGAAGGTTGTTATTCATGATGTAAGAGTCTTAGTCTTTGGAGCTTGTTTTGGTCTTAGCCGCCCCCGCGGGTTCAGGGAGCCTCCCTCGCGGCTCATGTAGTTTTCCGCCCCTACGGCTCAGGATTTCACCCTTGCAGTTTCTTGCGGCTGCAGCCGGATTTGTTGACCGGTTGGACCCGTGTTTTACCTTCTCCTTTCCCTTCCTCCTTAAGTCTTCTTAGGCTCGTGATCAAGGATTTCCAGCTTCTTCACGCCCTTCTTGCTTCTCCCTTTCTCCTCCTTGATCTTGTTTGAGTTTTCCTTGAGTTTGAAAGGGTTTGTGTGTGGCTTTTGGTTGTTGATGATGTGTGATGTGTTGTTGAGCTTGAGAGCCAGCTGAGGTAGTGGTTGTGGATCATTTCCTTGCCTAGACCAGCAGTAGAGGTAAATCCTTGCTTCTCCTTCCTTTCTTTCTTCCTTGTTTCCTCTTCCCTAGCTTAGGATTAGATGTGTTTCAATGTGTTTTGATGTTAGAATGTGTTTGTATATGTACATGCTTGGCCATGGAATGATGAAGACGTGATTTGATCACGTGAAGAGTGGAAGAGAACTCGGGAGGCTACGTTCTGCACTGTCTCCGCCCCCGCGTCTAGAAGCCGCCGCCCCTGCGGGAACCTTGTCACCGCACCCGCGCCCGGAAGCTGCCGCCCCCGCGGCCACGGTCCCAACGCCTGCGCCGTGCCTGCGCTTGCCTGCGGCCACTGTCACCGCGCCTGCGGCCGAGTGTCGCCGCGCCTACGGTTTGCCTTGCTTCACCCCTGCGTCCCTCTTGTCACGCAGGTGCGTCTTGTCCCGGATCTACTAGAGTAGTATGGATCCTTTCCTTTCCTAGTATGAGAGTTAGTAGCATGCTAGGTATGTGTATGAGGATAGAATGACGATGAGTATGATATCGATATATGCCGGTTATGACTTTGAGGTTTAGTAGATTATCGAGGTTTATAAGTTGGATATGATCCTTATGGATCCCTTGGGTCTAGGTGTGACCCCTTTGATTGATAGGAGATTGATATCTCGTTATGCCTTGTTGTTAGGTAGTGCTATCCTCCAAATTAGAGTGGATCGTCTTTGAGAGTTGATCGTGGTTTAGATTACTTCGAGGTTGAGGCAAGTCCATAGGACTTACTTAGCTACCATCCTTATATTGGATGTATGCATGAATGGTGTGTGATATATGCTTGATAGCATGCGTAGTGATGATTACCGACCTATGGTTTAGTGATTGCCCATTGTAGGGGGTGACAACTTGTCCTTTCATCCCGTTGGGAGTCTGGAAGGTTCTCTGCGGGCAGGCCAGATTTGGATTGTGGGACGGGCTTTCTCCACTCTCATAGGGTATACGGGGACGGTGACCGTATCACCACTCCAACTGGCATCAACACCGAGAGGCGAGGATTATATATTCCTCGTGTCACATATGTTTATATACACTTATTTATACGATTTGAGTGTTGGACCTTATAAAGATAATTAACCGGGTAAATGTGTGATAGCATGATGAGGTGTTTATTATTCCCTGATGTGTGATTGTGCTTATGCATCTTCTATATATATGTGTATGGTTAGCTAACGGTTTTATACCGTGTTGTAGATCCTTTGCAGGTTAGGAGAGCTGCAGAGTGATCTAGAGTGGGTGATCCGCTGAGGACTCCGTACACTAGGTCATTATTGTGGGATATGGGGATTTCATATATGTACAGCTACATGTTTACTTTTGTACTCAACGGTTCTTCTCTAAACCTTTTGATTTATATATATATATATATATATATATATATATATATATATATATATATATATATATATATATATATATATATATACAGTTTGATGTTTTGTTTTAATTTATTTGTGCCTTGTTGTAAGATCTAGTGAACTTGTTGTCAGACTAGGGTCAGGATCCATTGTGAGATCCTAGCCTAGTAGCGCCTCGAGTCCTACGGATTCGGGGTGTTACACATAAAATGGAAGAGATGCTGTCGAGCACACAAATTGCAGAATAAAAAGTTACTTCTTTAATTTATGGTCTCAATGTAAGTGTTAACCAAGAGAGTGTAAGCATTCCTCAAAATGTTTTCTTGAAGAAAAAAGAGGAAAACGTTATAAAATTTTATAGAAAAATTTCATAAAAAGAAGAAGAATAAGAAGTTAGCAACTCGTGTTTCAAAATCTAAATCAAGTATACTAAATGAAAGGAAGAGAATCAAACTCAAAGACACAACAAGATGGAGATATATTATTAAACTTTATACAAACTTTTTCTTCTTCTAGTACTAGAAATTATCAATTGTTTTTACCACGGAAATATATGTAGTGGAAGTCCCTCGTTGATATCAACTTTTGATCATACACAAGAGATAAATCTAACAAGCTAAGTTAGTATAATTTCAGGTTTATTGCAAATAAAAAATACATTTTGTTGTGATTTTGTTGTGTGTTGATATTTTTTTTAGGATGTGAATGTAGATTTTACAATTCATAATCCTCAAGTGTTTTTGGAATACTTCGGTCTCATGTATAATAATTTCTAACATATTTCATAATTTCATTTATATCCTACATGTTGTTGTGTGTTGAGATTTTTTTCAAGATGTGAATGTAGTTTTTATAACTCATATCCACAACTTTTTATCAAAATACTTTAGTTCAGGTATATTAATTCCTAACATATTTCGTAATTTCATTTATACACTACATTTTGTTGTGTGCTGATAACTTTTTCATAACGTGAATTCAGATTTTACAATTCATAATCCTCAAGTGTTTTTTCAGAATAATTCAACTCATGTATAATAATTTCTAACATATTTCGTAATTTCATTTATACAATTTACTACATTTTGTCGTGACTTTAAATATATTTAATGCAGGATTATGATGGTTGATTATCATTTTAATCATACAATTTGACATCCAACACCGGGCTCAAGATTATAGTTATATTTCTTTTTTCGAATATGTAGTCAACGTCATGTTTAAAACTTTTAGATATTTAGGAGCACCGTGTGTTTTTTTTTTCTTTGATTGAATGTTTACTTTTTTTCTCTCTCTACATATTAAATATAAAAGAGTATATTGTTTTCTCTAAACGAATGATTTTGAGTCATTGGTATCGATATTGAATCTTTATATTATTATTTTTATATCTTATTTATTTTTTGTTGTAGGAGGTGTAATTTTTTGTTAAAGATTTTATTGTCATTTTTATGTGGTTTATATGCTTATTTAGTTCTTGAATTTTGTGCATATACAAACTCTACCATTGTATTGGTGTCTTACATAAGGAAATAGGGCATAAATGTAGTTATTCGACGGTTAGTTGTGATGATGCAAGTTGTTGTAAGTATTTAAAATGCTTGAAGAGTAGGATGATAACATGCATCCATGTAAATCTAGATTGTAAGTAGATTAACATGTGACATGCGTGTTTCACGAGTTATAAGTATTTTGTTGAGCTTTATAACTATGTCATACAAATAGCTTATTATGTAAGAGCCTTGATCTTTAGGAGCCATTTTTGGCCTTAGCCGCCCCCGCGGGTTTAGGGAGCCGCCCCTGCGGCTCGTGCTGTTTTCCGCCCCTGCGGTTCAGGGAACCGCCCCTGCGGTTTCTTGCGGCTGCAGCCGACTTTGTTGACTCTTGACCGTGCTTTACTCTCTTCTCTTCTTAGCCTTTCCTTTGCTTCCTGATCAAGGGTTACTTCATTCCAGCCTTCTTCACGTTCTTCTTCTTGCCTCCTTCTCCTTAATTCTTGATTTTGTGCTTGGATTTCCCTTGGTTTGAAAGAGCTTTTGTGTGACCTTGTTGAGGTTGATGCTAGTGGATATTGTGTTGAGCTTGAGAGCCAGTTGAGGTACTGTCTTGGATCATTCCCTTGCCTAGACCAACAGTGGAGGTAAGCTCCTTGCTTCTCCTTCCTTTCTTCTTTGATTCCATTCTTCCTCCCTAACTTAGGATTCGATGTGTGTGAATGTATGTTGATGTTGGATTGTGTATGTTTATGCATATGTATGATTAATGGTTGATGAAGACGTGATTCCATCACGTGAAGAGCCGAAGAGGAATCGCGGGATCACATTCTGCACCGTCGCCGCCCCCGCGTTCCAATACCGCCACCCCTGCGGGAGCCTTGTCACCGCACCCGCGCCCAGAAGCTGCCGCACCCGCGGCCATGGTCTCAGCGCCTGCTCTTGCCTGCAGCTCCTGTCACCGCGCCTGCGGCCGAGCCTTGCCGCGCCTGCGGTTTGCATTGTTCCGCCCCTGCGTCTTTCCGTTTTGCAGGTGCGTCTTGGACAAGATCTACCTAGAGTAGTATGATCCTTTCCTTTCCTAGTATGAGCGGGTTAGTAGCATGCTAGGTATGTCTATGAAGATAGAATGATGATGAGTATGATATAGTTTTATGCTGGTTATGGCTTTGAGGTTTAGTAGTTTATCGAGGTTTATAAGTTGGATATGATCCTTATGGATCCCTTGGGTCTAGGTGTGACCCTTTGATGAATAGGAGTTTGATATCTGTTTATGCCTTGTTATTAGGCAGTGTTGTTCTCCAGAGTTGGAGATGATCGGGTTGAGACTACTTCTGAGGTTGAGGTAAGTCCATAGGACTTACTTAGCTACCGTCCTTATATTGGATGTATGCATGAGTGGTGTGTGATATATGCTTGATAGCATGCGTAGTGATGATTACCGACCTATGGTTTAGTGACTGCCTATTGTAGGGCCGTGACAACTTGTCCTTTCATCCCGCTGGGAGTCTGGAGGTTCTCTGTGGGCAGGCCAGACTTGAATTGTGGGGCGGGCTTTCTCCAATCCCATAGGGTATACGGGGACGGTGACCATATCACCACTCTAGCTGGCACCATTCCCCAGAGGCGAGGATTATATATTCCTCGTGTCACATATGTTCATATACATTTATTTATACGATTTGAGTGTTGGACTATATAAAGATAATTAACCGGGTAAATGTGTGACAACATGTTTATATGTTACGAATCCTGAAGTGTGTTTGTGCTCTTGCATCTCTATATATATGTGTATGGTTAGCTAACGGTTTTATACCGTGATGTAGATCCTTTGTAGGTTAGGAGAGCTGCAGAGTGATCCAGAGTGGGTGATCCGTTGAGGGCTCCGTACACTGGGTTATGCGAGGGTTACGGGTTTTTGTATGTACAGTATATACTTTGGTTGTACTCAATGGTTCTTATGTAAACCTTTGATATGTATTTATACAGTTTGATGTTTTGTTTTAATCTATCTGTGCCTTGTTGTAAGATCCAGTGAACTTGTTGTCAGGCTAGGGTCAGAATCCATTGTGAGATCCTAGCCCAGTAGCACCTCGAGTCCTACGGATTTGGGGTGTTACATATTAACTGTCATACTTTGATTTCACCTTACAAATCTAATACGAAAGTGTACTCAAGACTGTAAAATGGACCTAAGACCAAATAATATCACACAAATTAGCCTATATAGGATTTGAACCTATATCTTTGTGCATAAGCACATTGCTCTTCAAATTGAGCTAATGGATTAAACAATTAATCTACCATTGTAGATGTAACAAAATTAACATATATAATAGGCAACTCGTAACAATAATTTTGCAAATACCATGTGTGGAAATAATACCTGAAATACAGTGATAAATCTAAGATGGAGAGGGGGCATATAGAATCTACAACGAATTCTTTAATGCTCAATGCAAAATCATCTTTATTGGAGAACATTGTAGTTCTTGGATCTAAAAATCACAATTATGCAGGTTGCTACCGAGTGCGTTAAGGGAGAAATGAATGTGTAAGTTGTTGAGGCTACAACATTACTCTTTAGAAATAATGTTTCAAGAAAAATTAACATTTCTAAACATTTCATTAAGTTTGATTCTTCATTGATCAATCTCATGATAACGGGGAATAGAGACAAATCTCATATGATGTTCTTTGTGAGGACATCAAGGTTTCACTTCCTTCTACTTTACATGTTACAATTATTTCATAGGACAACTAATGTCTAACACATTAAATAATTAGGCTGTTAATTTCTACCATACGTTAATTATTTTTCTTTCCAAACTCCCTATAGAATATTGTAGATTTTGTAGAGTATGATATCTAATAACGATATATCTTGTTTAATAGAAACAACAACCAGTTTTAAAAAGCTCGATGTAGAATATTGTAGCTACTAAATGCTTGAAGAGTAGGATGACAACATCCATGAAAATATAGATTGTAAGTAGATTAACATGTCACAAGTGTGTTTCATGAGTTATAAGTTTGTTGTTGGGCTTAATAACTATGCCATACAATGAGCTTATTAACTTTTTCATATTTTGATATCACATTAGAAATCTAATACGAGAGTGTACTCAAGATTGTAAAATGGAACTAAAGACAAGTAATATCACATAAATTAGCCTATATAGGTTTTAAACTTATATCTTTGTGCATGAGCACATTGCTCTTCCAATTGAGCTAATAGTCTAGACATATAATTTACCAATGTAGATGTAACGAAATTTACATACATGATAGTCAACTCGTAACAACAATTATGCAAATACCATATCTGAAAATAATACCTGAACAACAGTGATAAATCTAAGATGGAGAGGGGACTTATAGAATCAACAACCAATTCTCTCATGCTCAATGCAAATGCATCTTTGTTGGAGAAAATTGTTGTTCTTGCAGCCTTAATTCATAATTATGTAGGTTGTATAGTCATGGTTACTACAAAATGTGTTAAGGGAGAAATGAATGTGTAAGTTGTTGAGGCTACAACATCACTCTTTGGAAATCATGGTTCAAGAAACATTAACATTTCTGAACATTTCATTAAGCTTGATTCCTCATTGATCAATCTCATGACAATGGGGAATAGAGAAAAAAATGATGTTCTTTGTGAGAACATGAGCGTTTCAATTCCTTCTACTCTACATGTTATAATTATTTTATAGGACAACTAATGTATAACATTTTACATAGATTGGATATTAATTCTTACTGCACCTTATTTTTCTTTCTATACTCCCTGCAGATTATTGTAGACTTTGTAGAGTATGATATCTAATACTAATAGATCTTGTTTAATAAAAACGACAACCAGTTTTAATAAAACTCAATGTAGAATATTGTAGGCAACTAAATGCTTGAAGAGTAGGATGACAATATCCATGAAAATATAGATTGTAAGTAGATTAAAACCTGGCATGCATATTTCACGAGTTATAAGTTTGTTGTTGATCTTAATAACTATGTCATACAAAGAGCTTATTAACTTTGTCATATTTTGATTTCACTTTAGAAATCTAATACAAGAGTGTACTCAAGACTATAAAATGGAACTAAAGACAAATAATATCACACAATCAGTCTATATAGGATTTGAACCTATTTCTTTGTGCATAAGCACATTGCTCTTCCAATTGAGCTAATAGACTAAACAAATAATTTACCAGTGTAGATGTAACGAAATTAACATATATAATAGGCAACATGTAACAATAATTATGCAAATACCATATTTAAAAATAATATCTGAACAATAGTGATAAATCTAAGATGGAGAGGGGACTTATAAAATCAACAACCAATTCTCTCATGCTCAATGCTATGCATCTTTGTTAGAGAACAATTGGTTCTTGGAGCTTTAGTTCATAATGCTACAGGTTGAATAGTCATGGTTGCTATAGAATGCGATAAGTGAGAAATGAATGTGTAAGTCATTGAGTCTACAACCTCACTCTTTGAAAATCATGCTTCAAAAAACATTGATATTTCTAAACATTTCATTAAGCTTGATTCTTCAATGATCAATCTCATGAAAATGGGGAATAGATACAAATATTCTTTGTGAGGACACTCAAGGTTTCACTTCCTTCTACTCTACATGTTACAATTATTTTATAGGACAATTGTTGTATAACACATTACATAATTAGGCTATTAATTCCTACTGCACTTTATTTTTCTTTCTAAAATCCTTACATATTATTGTAGACTCTACACATGATATATAGTAATAATATATCTTGTTTAATAGAAACAACGAACAGTTTTAAAAAGCTCAATGTAGAATATTATAGGCTACTAATTATGTACTTAACTAGACTACTAACTCTTCATACATTTTCATTAGTTCTATGGGACATTATGTCAAATAGGTGATATGCATCATGCTCAATAAAACCAGCCAGTTTTGATGCCCTTTGTTCCACCAATTCAATTCAAATCGACAAGATGACAACTCTACAATTCATTATATGCAACATTGCCATCTCCTTATCAAACCTCAACAATCAATTTAGGATCCGTTTGATGATTCCTTATGAAAAAAAACAAAATTCATCCTACATTATATCCCTTTCATTCCCCATATTTCATCTCATAGAGGTTGAAAAATTTTCAACCTCGTTCATTCCCCTTCAACATCATCATCCTTCTTCATTCCAGGCATAGAATTGACCCTTAATCTACATTATACCTCTTTTTCATCTATTTTTGAATTTAGGAGGAAAATGCAGAGGAGGAGAAGAAGAAGAGTGTTACCTGTTGCAGACTGTTGATCCTGACGGCTATCTCATTATAATCGATTCAAAGAAGAACAAGAATCAATGATGCAGGATGATGAAGATATACGGAATTGCATGATAATGAAGAGAGGGGGGGGGGGGGGGGGGGGGGGAGGGGGAACGCTAAGCCTGAGAAAAAGTAATTATAAAAAAAATAAATTGACTATTTTACTGATCTGAAGAGATATGCTTATCCTCTTTGTGTTTAATCAAATTAATCTTAAATTAATCTCAATCCTTCATTATTTACCGTGAAGTTGAAAACCTGACATTGGCTTAGAAATTTTCTTCAGCTTATTATAATTAAGATATTAATAACCAGCTTACAGGTAAACAATTTTTCAAATTTGATGCCTGTTACTGATTGGATTATAGTCTAATACTGATCAGAATGTGTTTAATATGAAATCTGAATGTCAACTTTTTTTTGTCCAATGAGTCTTGGAGTCACATTTGTTTCTTTCTTTATCAATAACCAAACTTTCAAAATCTTAGTTCAGCTTTGACAAAAAAATAAAATCTGTAGATTGGATGCCGATGAGCTGATTTAATCACAGTTGACTCAAAGAGAAGACCGTCCCAAGAAGAGAGTGATCATCATTCATCAGTGACCGCAGAGAGCTCTTTGCAAAGTTTATAATAACAATGAGACTGTGGCGTTTAGCTTCTTCCCTTTGGTATTATTATTGAACACTCAATTTCACTAAAAAACACAGCAGCATAGAATGCACCTTTCAAGAAACAAGGCTGGAAATTTAAACCCACAATAAAGCATGTCAAACAAATTACAAGCACAAATTCGGCAAGTTTGCTCATTGCAGGCTCAAACCTGCATTTTAGTCAGTGCCAACAAAATTAGGTCTCAAAATGGTTGCTACCTCTCATCAAATTCAAAAAAAAAATATTGGTTTACCTAATCTACCAAAAGAATGGGAGAGCAAACGGATCTATTGCTGACACGCCCTTTTGAGGGCACAAACAGAATGGGAGGTGCTACTATACTACGCCATCTAGTGAGCCTCTACCGGGAAAATTGCACAATAAATAATAGCCTTACAGTACAAAGGCAACCTTCTCCTGGGACACGGCCAGGGAAGGAGTTGCAATCAAGGGTTCATAATGATCGCCTCCGGCGCCACACCAACCTGTAACAAGATTGTGTAAGCTCGAGACTAGTGATTCGAGTGAAGATTAAGGAGAGTGAAAATTACTCCGTACCGGTGCCTTTCATGAAGAGAAAGAATGGAGGTCCGCAGATTTGTCCCCGTGGTCGGTGTGGAAGGAAGAATATGCAGTTATCCTCATCAACCATTCCATCTGATCCGTGTGCTTGAACCTGAATGAATAACCAAAAGCTGTCACTCAGGTGCTGACCTAAGCACACCCATCAATTTTGAAGTGAAAGTTCGTACAAATTCTTTCTTACCACATAGATCTCTCTCTTGAACTCGGTCGCAAGACACTCAATGGCAATGTCATCACCGAAAGCGGCTGCACGACCTTCTCTGTTTTCATCTACTGTTAACAAACCCTCCTCAGTATATTGCAAAGTGATGATATCATACTCATCATCAGGACAACCAGAGATGGACATGTATTTGGCCCAACTTGAGCCATCATCCACTGCAATACATCTTTCTTTGTAAATAGACTCCGCTGCAGTTTCTCTTCAATAGATAACAACATCCAGTAATGAGGATCAATACACACAGAAATGTACCCTGAGTAACATTACATTCACAACAACATTTCACTAAGCACGTCTTTTATAATTGGCTTGACATATTTTACATTTCAATAATCAAGCAAGCACGAAGCAATTACAAATTTAGAATGGCTGAAATTGATGAATAAATTTCCGGATAAAACAAAAAAATAATTTGAAAACATTGTACTGACGTAAACCAAGAAACGAAAAGAAGAAAATCAGCAGATCTTGATAACGTAATAAACTCCAAATCCAATCAACAAGAAAAAGGAAAAGTAATACCTCTGCATGCCAAGAGGTAGGAGCTCGTTGATAGCGGAATCCATAGATCCCCGATCTGTTTTCTTGGCGAGCAACTTGAGCTCCTGAACCACATGGATTCCCCAGCCAGATTTCAGATCTGGAGAGTACATATGCCTGATTGCATTGTTGACCATTTGTATGTCCTCCTCGGATGCAGATCCGAGATCTTCAAGAAATCTCTTCACCGTTCTCCTCCTAAGCTCCCTGGAATCCACAGGCGACTCCTCCGTATCCCCAACGGCTACCATAGCCTTCTGCGAGGCCGTAAACAAGCAGTTCCCGTCGGATTCGACGTCGCCTCCGTGAGAGAGCCGAAAAACGACAGGGGAAGGTTCATCGTTGTCGTCTTTAGCCAGAGGGGGCTTCCAGAGAACTCCTCTCGCCTGAATCTTTGTTAGGTTCTTCCTCTGCTGCTCCTCCAACCCCGTGACGTTCTCCCAGGTGGAAGTGGTTGTGGCGGTAGTGGTGGCGGGAGATAGATCTAATGCCTGAATCGATTCTTTCCAGGTGAGCAACGGGTGCAATGTGTCCGTTGACACGGAGGAGGAGTCGCATAGAAGCTTCCCCATCAAATCTTGGTGGATTAGCTCTTCCGCTCCGACGGAGAAGAAACTGCAGAGGAGAGAGAAGGAGGGAATGGGAAGGAGAGAGAAACTAGGGTTAATGCCTCGCGGTGGGTAGATGGGGAAGTTTAGGGGGTGGGAGGCACGTGGAGAAGAAGAGCACTGGTGGTCTATAAGATGCGCATTATTTCCACAATTTAAGTGGGCCTGTGATTGTCTGTATGCCACGTGTCCTCCCTTCATTCGCCACCTGGTGATAGAAATGGTCTAGACTACACGACAGTCAGCGGAGCCAAAAAATGTTACCGTTGCTCGGATGATTCGGACTTCGTGTCCTTTCAATCCTACCACTGTCTTTTTCTTTTTTTTTTTAATTCATATTTCTCTTTTATTTTTTAGAAGGAAAAGGCTGTCTTTTCATGTGGATTGATGGAAATGGTGATATTATTACGTTTTTCATACACATGCATCTTCTTAAAGAGGAAATTGCTAGATACATCAGTTTTTACACAAATATATTCTTTAATTTTAATATATTTTTTTGTTAAATAGTTTGTGTAGAATACAATACATATCTCTATTTATATCATTTAAAATGATATTATACATGCGATATCATTAATGTGATTGAGAATAATTTGTTATATAAACGACAAATATTCTCGTTCTCTCAGTTCGTTACTAGTATTTTTGTCGTTGATACAGTTGTCCCATAATAACTAATAAGTTCTACCAATTTTTTTTCCACCTTCTTCAAGGACCTCTATCATAAAAATGTGACTTTCGAATCTCGAATACTATTAAGAAAATTCGTTCAGAAGAGGACGCAAACGGTTACATCGTGGTGAGGGAAATTTGGAGGATGGTATAACAATTCTATATGATAAAAAAACCATTTATTTTTAGTATTGCGTTATTTTCATGCTCAAATAATATTTTTATAATTAATACTCGCCAATTATGTAGATAGTCGTTTTCTCAATTTTTACCCTTACCAAAAAAAATAAAACAAATACACATTATATTCCTAATTATTTATTTACTTTCATTTTATTAAAAATCAACTAAACTACATAATCAATAATAAATAACATTTACGACAAAAAAAATGATATGTGTAAATAGATATTTTTGATAAAAAAGTACAAGGTTAAAACATCTATTTTCATATTTTCATACAAAGGAGTACAATATAATATATCTTGGAGATCTATATTATTTAAAATGATTTTATAAATATGATATTATTAATGCGATGGAGATTATTTTGTTGCATATATGATATATATTATCGTTCTTCAGATTCATTTACTCGTAGTTTTGTCGCTGACACACTTTTAATATAATAATTAATAGGTTTCACCAATGATTTTGACCACCTTTAAAGACTTAAACAGTAAAGGCGATTTTAGAATTGCGAATACTATTTAGATTATTTTTGGTCAGAAGAAGATGAAAGTGCTTACACTATGGTGAACTAAATTTAGAGGATGATATAATTGTTATATCTTACGTGATACCTTTAATTCGATAATAAAAATATTTAGTTTATATTTTATAGTATTAATTTGTTTTCACACTCAAGTAGTGTTATAGTTTAAATAATTCATTTGAATGGGTATTGGGTTTTACTTTAAGTGGAAAAAATATATAAATGGAAAAAAAAGTAGAGATAATTGAGGTACTAGTGCGGGTTTTTTATTAGGGTCATTAAATATGCAGTCAAAAATTTATTAGGTATTAAGTATGTAGGTATAAATAGGGTTTTTAAAATTATTTTACCCTTTCCGCTCTCTCACTTCGGACGGGCGATTTCTGGCGATTCTTCGCTCCTCTCGTTTCTTTGTCTTCGTCTCCGCTCTCTCACCTCTCTTCTCACCCTAGACTGGCAGAGGGAGAGATCATTCTTCGGCGGGGATGAGGGCTCTCACTTCTGACCATTTTGTCTATTCATGACATCTTCTTCTCCTCTGTCGAACTACTCACTCACTGAAAAGCGAAGAGAAGAGATCAAGGTTAGGGTTACCGCTGCTAGACTGCTACAACAAAAAGCCGAATCGTAGGGTTAGAGTAAGATTGCCGAGTTCATTTCTGGTGCTGGAACGGGCTCTTCTATTAAATTCTCTTCTCCTACCTTCCAGGTTTGACTCCTAGACTCAATTTTCGAATTAGGCCTTTTGGTTTGAACGGGTTCTGGTCCGCGATCCCTACTTTATCCTCATGTTTCTGCTATCTGCTGTTTTATGATCATAGTTGATGAGTCGAACTTGTTTTGTTGTTTTATGATCATGTTTTTGCTATCTGTTGTTCTTATGTAAAGCCTGAACAATGAAATTATGTTATGGTGTGTTTGTTGATGGTTTTATCAACTTTTTTTTTTCTTCTGTATGTTCCTGGGTCCTCTGATGGCTCCAATATCCACCATATATTAAAAAAAGATTCTACTTTATTATGGTGGATATTGGAAAGCAAATATATATTTTAATGTCGATCTATTCAAAATTTCTCATTTTGAATAAGTTGATCATGAGCATATTAACACTTTTTGTTTTCTTATATTTAACTTACATTGAGGAATTGATATGTGATAAATCATGATATTAACTAGTTTTTGCTCAGGTCTGGGCTTCAAAATGGAATGAGAGAGCGTACATCAGTACAAAGAAAGTGGGCATGATTATCTCTCTACATGGTTGTATTAGTTTAGGAAATAATAAGTGTTGACTATGCATTTGTTATCCACACAACTAATCCATCTTCAAAAGACTCATCAGGAATGCCTTGATATTTGACCGGAACAGGATCCCCATTGATATTCTGGTCTGGATGATCAGAGGGCATGTATACAGACTACTCCATGAGGCCTTTCCAACTAGGGTTGGAGAGAGGTTTGAGATATAGTGCTTTTTATGTTTTTATGCCAGAGTTGTATTCTCCTCTTGGCTTACACAGGTTTGCTATGTTCACTTGTCCCGGACTGGAGAATCATTTGTTGATGGCTTTGCCGAAGGTGAATGATATCTTGATCCGATGGCTAGGCACCTTGTTGGTCTATGAGTGTCCCTTTCTGCTGATGGCATTGCCGAATGTGGAAGGGCCTTATAGACAGTGCCATGAGGTCTGTGTTATTTATATTTATAGTCAGTTGATGGTAGATGGTACGTTCAGGGGGCCTGCATGCCTACCAGGAGTACTAGGGCATTGTTTTAGCCCTTATGCTTTATGATGATGTACTTTGTTGCTGTGTAGGTTTGGTCAGGACTATTCTGGTCCTGGTTAAACTTTATTTTTCCACTCATTTATGAATTTACCATTTACCAAAAAAAAGCATCAAAACTTAGATGGTCAGTTAGGCTGTTTACATACTAAAATGATTAGCTCTTCTAATTTTCATATCAACTTGAGAAGTTGGATTGTAACTGTCATTTTTTAAGTCAAGCTTTCAACAGAATTTGAACTAGGCATACAATTAAGGCAGCTAAAGTTAAACCCACCTAGCTGCACTTGCATATATGATAGCCCCATTTCTAGTCAAGCTTTGTATCTGTCTTATCCCATAAAATTTGCAGGTACAATGTGTCTAAATGCAAATCCTTATCAATAGTACTATTATTGCTCGTATTTGTAGTCATACCATGTCCTAAAGTCTTGGTTGAAGCAAGAATGTCACTCAATGATTCAAATCCAGTTAGTTTAGCTACCTATATAATAATTAAGATGGTTGTATTTCTAGTTTGGTACCAACATCGATCTTCAATCTTTTATGTGTTCTTTTTATGACAATATTCACATGACCATTGTTTTTGGAAGTCAATTCGAAATGTTTATCAATTTTTAATTGGTAAATATATGTGCAGGTTTATGTAACACCATTGTTTCTAACCTGCACATATATTAATTGGTAAATATATGTGCAGGTTTATGTAACACCAGTCCCTATATGAGTTTCTTTTAATATCCTTGTCTTTTTGTTTTTTAATAACCAAAGAACTATCCCGTAGTCTGCAAACAAAAGGATGTTATGAACTGGATGAAAGACGAGGTTTGTTAGTCCTTTGCCTCAGACATATTTGTTTCTTTCCTGGGGATTAAGTGTTAATGATATCCTCTTTTGTCTAAAGAGGAATCAAGTTGTGCAATCAATGGATGCTTTTCAAGCAGTTATCACTGCAATACCAGGTTTGGACATCCATGGCACAATCTTGGTAATTCATCTGTACTATTAAGTTAGAACTTCCCTTCAGCTTGCCTTATCTCAATCTTTATAGCTATTAACTTATGATTGTTGCGTGACTTTTATTCAACCTTAAATTTCCTCAATAACATTCTGAATTATTGCTAAAAATTAGCCAGGCTGCCCTTACCTTGTACTTCATAAATATTAGCCAGACTTTTATTCAACCTTAAATTTCATCAATATCATACATGTCCTTCATTTTTTTCCTCTTTCAACTATGTTCCTCTAATGTGTAAAAAACTTGTTCGCTGATTTTACACCCCTATAAACCTTTATCAATAATGATAAAGACCTATAAGTTAGTAAAACAAGGAAGGGATAGTTTTATATTTATAACCTGTAATAATTCCCTAAATAGCAATGAACCCACAATGTATAGATCAATCACAGTAAAAGTAAGTATTCCAGGGTCGATCTCAGGGACTGGGAGGATTAATATGCAAAAATGATTATAAATAAAATAGATCTCAAATAAAGACAAGAGGTTGGAAAAGATAAGGGAAAGAAGTCAAAAAGGTTTTGAAAAGGTTTTAAAGGACTCGCAATCAATTGTTACTATTGATTGAAAGTCAAAACAAACAAACAAAAAGGGAAAACAAAGATAATCAAGTTAAAGGAAAGAAAATGGATTTCAAGGGTTCAAGATCATTGTTTATACATATAGATTCAGGAAGACTCATAAAAATATATGGTATAAAAGCCACATGGATGAACATTTCTAGGCTGACAGTCTATTACCGGGTAAGTCTCAAGACTATCTAGTTCCAAACCGACTACCTATTACCGGGTAAGTCTCAAGGTAGAGAGGTAGAAAATTCTAAACAAACCAGACTACAAACTAAGGGAAAGGTAAACCATTATCGGGTAAGTCTCAGGTATTAACCTACTTAGAAAAGAATCTAAGCACATTCAACCAATAAAGGATAAACCTTTATTACCTATGATCAGTCACTCATGTATCTATGAAGGAATATCACCGGGTAAGTCTCACTTCCAACTTAGGTTACTAGCTAGAAGGATTCTAACTAGGTTCAAGAACAAGTCAACCATTAGGATTTTAAGCAATTCAAAGCCAAAACAAAGCACAATCTAATCCATCATAATCAAATGCATAAACAAATCTCTGTCAACCTTGGAACCACAAAGTTCTAGTCAATAACAATCATATCAAAGAAAGACAAGGTAATAAAAGAACTTAGCTTCAATAAATGTAAACTCCAATCTTGACAAAACTCGAAGCCAACAAGGTCTTCCAAATAAACCTCAATGCAAAAGTATGAATCTTGAACTAAACTATGAAGAATCAATGGAGAAGAAGAAGGGAAAGGAAGAGAGGCGGCTCCCCCTATGGGGTAACCTAACCCTAAAAGAAACGGACTAATTCGGACCCTTAGAAATAACCTAGAGCTTCCATTTTATAGGCAACAACCTTCCAAAGGACGGGCTGGGCCAAAACCGATCAAAAAATAAGATAAAATCGCCGAACAGGAAATCTCGGGCAGAAATCTCAGCCGAGATTGTAACACCCCAAATCCGTAGGACTCGAGGTGCTACTGGGCTAGGATCTCAAAATGGATCCTGACCCTAGCCTGACAACAAGTTCACTGAATCTTACAATAAGGCACATATAGATTAAATACAAAACATCAAATTGATATATATATATATATCAAAAGGTAATACATAAGTACCACTGAGTACAAATAAAACATAACTGTACAACAAAATATCTCATAAACCCCAATAACGCCCCAGTGTACGGAGCCCTCAGCGGATCACCCACTCTGGATCACTCTACAGCTCTCCTAACCTACAAAGGATCTACAACACGATATAAAACCGTTAGCTAACCATACACATATATAAGAAGATGCAAGAGCACAAACACACCACAGGAATATTAAACACCTCATCATGCTATCACACATTTACCCGGTTAATTATCTTTATAACGTCCAGTCACTCAAGCGTATATATATATATATATATATATATATATATATATATATATATATATATATATATATATATATATATATATATATATATATGACACGAGGAATATAACCCTCGCCTTTCGGGAATAGTGGTGATCCGGTCCCACCTCCCGTGTACCCTAAGGGAGTGGTGCAGGTGGCCGGCCCACTGAGCCAGACTGGCCTGCCCGTAGAGAACCTCCAGACTCCCAGCGGGATGAAAGGACAAGTTGTCACGGCCCTACAATGGGCAGTCACTAAACCATAGGTAGGTAATCATCATAACGCATGCTATAAAGCAGATAACACACACACCACTCATGCACACGTCCAATATAAGGATGGTAGCTAAGTAAGTCCTATGGAATTACCTCAACCTCGGAAGTCTCAACCCAATCGGCTCCAACTCTGGAGATCAACACTACCTAAAACAAGGCATAACCATATCAACTCATATCCATAGCAGGGGTCACACCTAGACCCAACGGATACATAAGGATTGTATCCTAACTCATAAACTCAAAGCCATAACCGGCATAAACGATAACGTACTCGACATCATTCTAACCTGATACACGTACCTAGCATGCTACTAACCCGCTCATACTAGGAAAGGAAAGGATCTACCCAACTCTAGGTAGACCCGGGACAAGACGCACCTGCGTGACAAGAGAGACGCAGGGGCGGAGCAGGCAACCCGCAGGCGCGGCAAAGATCGGCCGCATGCGCGGTGACAGTGGCCGCAGGCAACGCAGGCGCTGTGACACGGCTCCCGCAGGGGCGGCGACTTCCAGGCGCGGGTGCGGTGACAAGGTACCCGCAGGGGTGGCTTTGTTGGACCGCGGGGGCGGCGATAGTGCAGAAGGTGATCCCGCGGTTTCTCTTCGGCTCTTCACTTGATCAAATCAAGTCTTCTTCATTCCAAAGTCACACACATACATATACATACACATTCCAGCATCAATCTATGATCAATTCATCTAATCCTAAGCTAAGGAAGATGGAATCAAAGAAAGGAAGAAGAGAAGAAGAATAAGACTTACCACACTTGTGGTCCTAGGCTGCAAGGAAGATCAAAACCACACCACAGCTGGCCTCTATGCTCAGCACAAAGCTTAACATCAACCTCAACAATCCACACAACCAACTCTCTTGCAAACTTCAAGAGAAACTCACACACAAGATCAAGGAGACGAAAGAGGAAGCAAGAAGGACGTAAGTTTGGAAAAAGGAGTGGAAACCCTTGCTCACGAGCCAAAGAAAAGGCTTAAGAAGGAAGGAAAAAAGAAGGTAAAGCACGGTCAAAGAGTCAACAAAACCGGCTGCGGCTGCAGGAAACCACAGGGGTGTGCTTCCTGGCCGCAAGGGTGGAACAACAGACGAGCCGCAGGGGCGGCCTCACAGACCCGCAGGGGCGGCTAAGGCCAAAACTGGTTCCCAAAGACTAAGGCTCTTACACCTCACCCCCCCTAAAAACAAGTTTCGTCCCGAAATTTGTAAAATCCTCAAACCACTCGGACTCCCAAGCCAAGCCGAGGTACAACTCTTTCTATAACCTCAAACATAAGCATGGAGGAAATCATCAACTCCAGCAGAAAAATCACTATCCAAGGCATAGAGAAAATCCATCTCTAGCCAAACCAAAATCACATCACAAGGCATAGAGGAATCACATCTCTAGCCGTATCATACTCATAACAGAAAGGCATGGAGGAAAAACATCTCCAGCAACACTATGTCCATCAAAATAGCATGGAGGAATAACCATCTCCAGCTGAATCCTAATCGTATCACAATAGCATGGAGGAAAGAGCCATCTCCAGGTATACACAATAATCATACTAGCACAACAAGATCTAATAAGATCATATATCACATCAAAGCTAGTATGAAAATAAACACATCATAGCATATAAGCATATAAGCACACAATACTCAACAAGATAGTACTCAGATCTACTCGGCGATCCTACTGGTGCATCTATCTCGGCATAAAACTCTGGATAGATCCTCTGGATACTATCATTAGTTCCCATGTAGCCTCATCGGGTCCTTGTCTCGACCACTGTATCCTCAGCATAGGAATGTCCTTCGAACGCAGGCGTCTCATACCTCGTTCCAGGACTGCAATAGGGTGCTCAACAAAGGTGTGGTCCGGCTCAACCACCAAATCATCATAACTCACGATGTGTCTCGGATCTGGTATGTACTCCCTCAGTTGAGACATGTGAAACACAGGGTCAACACCCTCTAACCTCAGAGGCAAAGTCAATCTGTATGCTACGCTCCGAACCCGATCCAAAATCTCGAACGGTCCGACATATCGGGGGCTCAACTTCCCCTTAATGCCAAAACGCCTAACACCTCATGTCGGGGACACTCTCAGCCACACATGGGCTCCCACTTTGAATTCTAGAGGTCTACGCCTTCTATCTGCATAACACTTCTGACGGCTTTGGACGGTCAACATCCGCTCTCTAATCAGTGCTACTTGAGCAACATCATTTTGAATCTGATCAGGTGTCAAACCACTAACACTGCTCTGCTCATCCCAACATAACAGAGTACGACATCTCTGTCCATACAGTGCCCCATATGGGGCCATCCCAATAGATGCATGCCAACTGTTGTTGTATGAGAACTCAACTAGTGGGAGATGATCCGTCCACACTTGTCCCCAATCCAACACACAAGCTCGCAGCATATCCTCCAGTGTCTGAATGGTCCTCTCTGACTGACCATCTGTCTGAGGATGGAACGCAGTAGTGAAGTGCAAACTCGTCCCCAAAGCAGTCTGAATCTGTTGCTAGAATCTCGAAGTAAATCGCCCATCTCTGTTTGAGACGATCGTCCTTGGTACACCATGAAGCCTCATTATCTGTCTAGTGTACTCCTCAGCTAATCTGCTCACCGGCCACGTTTTCCGGATAGGGATGAAACGTGCCGTCTTGGTCAATCTGTCCACTATAACCCAGATAGCATCAAAACTCCGTTTCAGTCTCAGCCCAGTCACAAAGTCCATGGTGACGTCCTCCCACTTCCTCTGTGGAACAGGCAGTGGGTGAAGCTCACCTCCAGGTCTGCAATGCTCTATCTTGACCTGCTGACAGGTCGCACACTGTGCCACAAATCTGGCTACATCGGGCTTCAGCCCTCCCACCAATATGAATGTCTCAAGTCCTGGTACATCTTACTCGTATCTGGGTGCACTGAATAGGGCGTACAGTGAGCCTCCTGTAAAATCCTCTGACGTAGATCTGCATCAGCAGGTACACAGACGCGACCGCGGCGCCTCAATACTCCATCTGCTCCTAGTAGGAACTGTGGTGCCTCATCCTTAGACATCCTCTCTCGGATCCTCATCAGTGTCGGGCAGGTCTCCTGCTTCTATTGGATCTCACCCAACAGATCAGGAAGAACCTCTAAAGTACGCAGTTGAGCATCCTCATCAGAAAACTGGATGTCCAACTCTAACCAGATCAGATCTCTCTGCAACTGATGCTGAACTGTCAGCCTTGCAATCGCCTGCTCTCGAGGCGTCTTCCTGCTCAGGGCGTCGGCGACAACATTCGCCTTCCCCGGATGATACAAAATCTCCAGATCAAAATCCTTGATCAGCTCGAGCCACCTACGCTGGCGGTTATTCAATTCCCACTGCGTGAAAATGTACTTCAGACTCTTATGGTCTGTGAAGATCTGACATGTAGCACCATACAGTAATGTCTCCAGATCTTCAATGCATGAACTACCGCTGCTAACTCCGGATCATGAGTCGGGTAGTTCTCCTCATACGTCTTCAGCTGTCGAGACGCATATGCAATCACTATGCCCCGCTGCATCAAAACACATCCCAAGCCTAGCTTGGATGCATCACTGTAAACAACAAAATCCTTTGTACCCTCTGGCTGTGCCAAAATAGGAGCAAAAGTCAGATGTCTCTTCAGCTCCTCAAAACTCTGCATACACTGATCAGACCATACAAATCTGGTAGTCTTCCTCAGCAAACTCGTCAGTGGATGGGCAATCACAAAACTCTGCATACACTGATCAGACCATACAAATCGGCTAGGCCAAGGAAGCTACGTACTTCCTTGACGTTCGTCGGCGTCGTCCAAGCTGCTACTGCCTCAATCTTGTCCGGATCCACCTTGATCCCTTCAGCTGAAACCACATGACCCAGGAATGCTACCTCTGGCATCCAAAACTCGCACTTAGAGAACTTAGCATAAAGTTCTCTATCCCTTAGAACCTGTAGCGCAGTCCTCAGCTGCCTTGCATGCTCCTCTCTGCTACAAGAGTATACCATAATATCATCTATGAATACCACCACAAACTAATCCAAAAAGTCGATAAAGATGTTGTTCATCAACTCCACAAAAATGGTTGGGGCATTCGTAAGCCCAAATGGCATCACTACAATGCATAATCTCCCTGAAGCTGATCCTGCTCTCTCACCCTCAGCTGGTGATATCCTGAGCGCAGGTCAATCCTGGAGAATACTGTCTCTCCTTGAAGCTGATCTAACAAGTCATCAATGCGCGGCAATGGATACTTGTTCTTGATGGTCACCTTGTTCAACTCTCTATAAACAATGCATAATCTCATCGATCCGTCCTTCTTCCGTACGAAGAGGACAGGTGCTCCCCATGGGGACACGCTAGGGCGAATGAAGCCCTTCTCAGCCAGCTCCTCAAGTTGCTTCTTCAGCTCCAGCATCTCGACAGGCGCCATCCGGTATGGGGCCTTCGAGATAGGTCTCGTACCAAGCTCTAAATCAATGCCAAAATCCACACTCCTCTGAGGCGGCAAACTAGATGGCTCAGTAAATACATCTGCAAAATCACAGACAGCTAGGATATCCTCTAATGTTGGACTCTCCCCCTCCTTCATGGCATAACACCAGAAGACCTCACATCCCTGTGCAATCAGCCTCGCTGCCCGTATCGCGCTGATAACCATACCTAATTTTCCAAGGTCCCAGCCTCGGAAAACCTCTACCTGTCTTAACTCGGTAGAGAGGGTAACAGTCCTCCTACCTACATCTAACACTGTCTGGTGTCTATCCATCCAATCCATACCTAGAATGACTTCTTCATGCTCTAATGGCATGACAAAGAAGTCGACAAGTAAAACACGGGTCCCTACAAAAACGGGACAGTCACGGATCTCACGGGTACCTCTGACCCTACTACCATCGGGTAATCCTATACTAAAGGGTATCTCCTCCATCGTATCTAAACCCAGACGCTCTACACATGCATCAAATATAAAAGAGTGCGTAGCACCCGTATCAAACAAGACTCTAACAGGTAAACCATGGATCAGAATGGTACTTGAAACAGTCGGTGCAGCTGGCTCCTCTGCACTCCTCAGCTCGAATACTCGACCTTGTGGTCCTTTGGTATCAGTGGTGCTCCCACCATGACCTCTGCCTCTACTCGGCCCAGGAGCAGATCCCTGAGTCGTAGGGCGATCTGAGACTCTCTGTGATCCTTGTGTCTGCTGCTGCTGAGGTGGTCTCTGCCCACCTCCCGCTACACTGGTAGGTGAAGAACCTTGCTGAGATGATGCTCCGCCCTGTCGGCAGAAGACAGCTTTGTGGCCTCGTCCACCACAAGTGAAACAAGTCACTATCTGCCTCGTACACTTTGGTCTGATATGGCCATACTCACCACAGTTGTAACACTGTCGTACCCTATCTTTAACTGGTGCAGATGAGGGATGAATCTGGTGACTCTAGCCTCGCCCTGAACCAGCAACTCCACTAGTACCACTGGTGTGCCCGGAACGTTGTCTCTTCTCAGACCCTCCGGTCTGAGAAGCTCTCCTCTGCCCAGCTCTCTCTCTCTCTCATAATTAGAAGCCCGGTCCTGATAATCAACCAAGGTCTCACAGTGAAACCCTGTCATGTAAGTCCGGGTAGTGTCCCTCAGTCGTCGGGAAAACAGATATACATGCTGATCTGCAGGAGGTGCAGTTGGACCCAACAATGCCAGCTCCTCCTGAAATCTCCTAATGGCCTCGGAGACTGGTACATCCTCAAACCCAGCCTCAACAAAATCTCGCAGTTTCTTCCTCCTCAACAAGGCAGGGCAGAAACGCTCTCTGATCATGGTCCTCATCTGCTCATAACTGGTAACCTGTACTCGTACAGACCTCCACCAGTGTTGTGCTAAATCTCTGAATAGAGTCTGCACCAACTCGATCTGTCTGTCAGCAGGACACCTAATAAACTCCAGATCTGAGTCTACATGTCCAATCCAAAGCTCCACCTCTAACCCCACCTTCCCAGAGAAAGAGGGTACACCCATATGGTGGAATGCCTTCAACCAAGTGTCTGGTCTAGGCCCTCTATGCTCCTCTGTAGCTCGAGCAATCTCAACAACAAGTGCTGGTACAGTTGGCACCTGAGTAATTGTGTGGGATCTCTCAGATGGTCCCTCCTATGCTGGCAGATCAGGAGCACGTCTGCCTGCCCTGGAAGCCTCTTCCACACGTCTGATATACTCGCGGAAGGCTGGTCCCTCCATGGAGACATGATCAGAGTCATCTGACTGGACTCTCTAGGATCCCTATCTCTCAGCTGCATCGTTCCCAGTCTCAGGAACGGCACTCTCAACAACGTCCTCGTGAACCTCTTCCGCTGCACGTGGATCAACAGCGGGAATCCTACCCCGTCCTCTATCTAGAGGGGGTCTACCTTCTACCTCGTCCAGCTGCAGGTAAGGCTCTAGTCTGAACCATTTGTAGAGGACGTAAACCTAACTTAAAAGGCTATATATATGCCATATGTATAGATATATATTAAATCAATCACAACAAAATATCTATATATATCTATACTGTCGAGATCTTCAGAGGGGCGATGACTCACGTACACGATATCCAAAACATTTGTACTCATTTCAAAACCAAAACCTTTTGAAAAGTCAGACCTTTTTCGGGTTCTGTTTATTTATCTATTCGACCTTTATCGCAGATTACAAGTGCCATTGTTGTCAACCTAGGCTCTGATACCAACTTTGTAACACCCCAAATCCGTAGGACTCAAGGTGCTACTGGCCTAGGATTACACAATGGATCCTGACCCTAGCCTGACAACAAGTTCACTAAATCTTACAACAAGGCACATATAGATTAAATACAAAACATCAAACTGATATATATATATATATATATATATATATATATATATATATATATATATATATATATCAACAGGTAATACATAAGTACCGCTGAGTACAAATAAAACATAACTGTACAACAAAAGATCCCATAAACCCCGATAACGCCCTAGTGTACGGAGCCCTCAGCGGATCACCCACTCTAGATCACTCTACAGCTCTCCTAACCTGCAAAGGATCTACAACACGGTATAAAACCGTTAGCTAACCATACACATATATAAGAAGATGCAAGAGCACAAACACACCTCAGGAATATTAAACACCTCATCATGCTATCACACATTTACCCGGTTAATTATCTTTATAACGTCCAGTCACTCAAGCGTATATATATAGTATGAATATATGTGACACGAGGAATATAACCCTTGCCTCTCGGGAATGGTGCCAGCTGGAGTGGTGATCCGGTCCCACCTCCCGTGTACCCTAAGGGAGTGGTGCAAGTGGCCGGCCCACTGAGCCAGACTGGCCTGCCCGTAAAGAACCTCCAGACTCCCAGCGGGATGAAAGGACAAGTTGTCACGGCCCTACAATGGGCAGTCACTAAACCATAGGTAGGTAATCATCATAACACATGCTATAAAGCAGATAACACACACACTACTCATGCACACATTCAAAATAAGGATGGTAGCTAAGTAAGGTCTATGGACTTACCTCAACCTCGAAAGTCTCAACCCAATCGGCTCCAACTCTGGAGATCAACACTGCCAAAACCAAGGCATAACCATATATCAACTCATGTCCATAGCAGGGGTCACACCTAGACCCAAGGGATCCATAAGGATCGTATCCTAACTCATAAACCTCAAAGCCATAACCGGCATAAACGATACGTACTCGACATCATTCTAACCTGATACACGTACCTAGCATGCTACTAACCCGCTCATACTAGGAAAGGAAAGGATCTACCCAACTCTAGGTAGACCCGGGACAAGACGCACCTGCGTGACAAGAGAGACGCAGGGGCGGAGCAGGCAATCCGCAGGCGCGGCAAAGATCGGCCGCAGGCGCGGTGACAGTGGCCGCAGGCAACGCAGGCACGGCGCAGACACGATGCAGGTGTTGTGACACGGCTCCCATAGGGGCGGCGGCTTCCAGGTGCGGGTGCGGTGACAAGGTACCCGCAGGGGCGGCTTTGTTGGACCGCGGGGGCGGCGACAGTGCAGAAGGTGATCCCGCGGTTTCTCTTCGGCTTTTCACGTGATCAAATCAAGTCTTCTTCATTCCAAAGTCACACACATACATATACATACACGTTCCAACATTAATCTATGATCAATGCATCTAATCTTAAGCTAAAGAAGATGGAATCAAAGAAAGGAAGAAGAGACGAAGAAGAAGACTTACCACACTTGTGGTCCTAGGCTGCAAGGAAGATCAAAACCACACCACAACTGGCCTCTAAGCTCAGCACAAAGCATAACATCAACCTCAACAATCCACACAACCAACTCTCTTGCAAACTTCAAGAGAAATTCACACACAAGATCAAGGAGATGAACGAGGAAGCAAGAAGGACGTAAGGCTGGGAAAAGGAGTGGAAACCCTTGCTCACGAGCCAAAGAAAAGGCTTAAGAAGGAAGGAAAGAAGAAGGTAAAGCACGGTCAAAGAGTCAACAAAACCGGCTGCAGCCTCAGAAAATCGCAGGGGCGGGCTTCTTGGCCGCAGGGGCGGAACAACAGACGAGCCGCAGGGGCGGCCTTACAGACCCGCGGGGGCGGCTAAGGCCAAAACTGGTTCCCAAAGACTAAGGCTCTTACAGAGATCAGGCCAGTCAGGACCGATATTCAACAATAGAAAGTTCAACGCGTCAGCACTTCGGAAATCTCGGCCGAGATCAAGAAATCTCGGCCGAGCTCGGACCATCTTGGCCGAGATCCATGAAATCTCGGCCGAGATCGAGCCATCTCGGTCCGAGATCATGGAATCTCGGCCGAGATCAGGCCATCTCGGTCCGGGATTCCGTCTTCTTCGTTCCTTCGCGCCTTTAGCTCGATTCCTCGCCCTTTCCCGTGCACTTACGCTCGCTCTAATATGTCCACTTCGAGGCTTGATCCTCAAATACATCGTTTTAGCTCCAAAATGTGTCAAATCACCTACAAAGCCACAAATAGTGTGTAGACATCTATTCTTGCAAAGTAGAACTAAACAAGCATAAATGGCACAAACTAAGGCTAAAACATGAATGCGGAAAGGAGAAATCTAACTAAATGCATGAATTCAACAGGTCGATAAATCATGTTATCACAGGGAAATGGCAGAGAAGGGCATTGCGCCAGATTTGAGAACGTACAGTTCACTG
Organism: Fagopyrum tataricum; assembly: GCA_002319775.1. Classification (NCBI taxonomy): domain Eukaryota; kingdom Viridiplantae; phylum Streptophyta; class Magnoliopsida; order Caryophyllales; family Polygonaceae; genus Fagopyrum; species Fagopyrum tataricum. Next base: position 37,350,306 of record CM008283.1, on the reverse strand, counting down.
ATTGACAGCGATGGCCGATGTGGGAATGTTGCAGAATCTTTAAGTCTCTTTAATGAAATGAAGGTTAAAAACATCAAGGCATCGGTTTATGTATATAGATCATTGACAGATTCATTGAAGATGATGGGTAAATTAGAGGATTCAACATACAGATTATTGATAGATTCATTGAAGATGATGGGTAAATTAGAGGATGCAACATCTCTGCATGAAGAGATGATGTCATTTATGTCTAATCTTGTTGTTTCTGAATAATTTAAACGTAAGAAGAGATGATTCTTACAAGAACATAGCTTCCAAAGGACACTGTTGTATTGTGTTATGATGTATACCTGTTCTTGGATGGTAACTTTCTCATAGGCTAAAAGGTTGGGTATTAAAATATATTAATTATTCAAGCAACGATCATCAAAGGCCACAATTGAATACCAATTGCTTTGATCAAACGTATGTTGCAGGCATTACATATGACATACTCCCCCACCAAGTTCCAACTGAAACTCGATCCACATATTACACAAGAAATGGCAAAATATAACACAACATTCATTCTTCAATACCATGCATTGCCACCTTGATCTGAATGTGATGTCCAATAGACAAGGCCGCTAAAGAAAAAAAAAAGTTCGAATGGCTCTTTATAGTCCGCCAAGGGTACAAGCTAACCTCTTCGAAGTTCGAATGGCTCTTCGTAGTCAAAATCTTTAAAATTCATATCACGTTGGGTATTAAAATCGGATAACAACGAAGTTGGGTAATCGAAGTGAAGTTGGATATAGAACGTTGGGTATTAAAATCGGGTAACAACGAAGTTTGGTAACCAAAGTGAAGTTGGATATGTAACGTTGGGTATTAAAATCGGGTAACAATGAAGTTGGGTAACCGAAGTGAATTTGGATATATAACATTGGTATTAAATTCGGGTAACAACGAAGTTGGGTAACCGAAGTGAAGTTTGATATAGAACGTTTGATATTAAAATCGGGTAGCAACGAAGTTGGGTAACCGAAGTGAAGTTGGATATAGAACGTTGGGTATTAAAATGGGGTAACAACGAAGTTGGGTAATCAAAGTGAATTTGGATATAGACCGTTGGGTATTAAATTCGGGTAACAACGAAGTTGGGTAACCGAAGTGAAGTTGGATATAGAACATTGGGTATTAAATTCGGGTAACAACGAAGTTGGGTAACCGAAGTGAAGTTGGATATAGAACATTGGGTATTAAATTCGGGTAACAACGAAGTTGGGTAACCGAAGTGAAGTTGGATATAGAACGTTGGGTATTAAAATTGGGTAGCAACGAAGTTGGGTAACCGAAGTGAAGTTGGATATAGAACGTTGGGTATTAAAATCGGGTAACAATGAAGTTGGATAACCGAAGTGAAGTTGGATATAGAACGTTGGGTATTAAAATCGGGTAACTAAGTTTTGGTAACCTAAGTTGGGTACACGATGAAGGTTGGGTATTAAAAATTGGATATTACTATTTAAAGGAATGATTCCTTCACAAATAGAAAGTGCATAGTTAGTGCTTAGGTATAAATTAGCCTACACATTTTGCCACACTAATAAAAAAAAGTGCATACTTCCTTAATTCACCCAAAAAAATATATATAAAAAATTACCGAAATATCAAATTTCAAAACTTATTTTCCTAAAATAGTAAAATTTTCCGAGTGAGAGGACAATAAACGTTATATGTTCATGTGTTTTTCTGTAAATATTCATAATTGCATTCTTTTTTGAAGTGAAATCGCATTATTATTTTAATATATTAAACTTGTCCAATTCAAACAAAATGGAAAAAGGAAGAAAAATATGAGAGTTGTAAGATTCGAACTTGAATTGTTAGGTAATAATATGACTGCATTGGCCAGAGGTTCAATTTTTTTTGATAAAAAAAACTAGACGCATTACTAGTGCGTTCAGGCACATTTTTTCCTGGGGAAAAAATGGCGCAATATGAGTGCACACAAGGCCGGGATTTATATATTTTTTTTCGGGAAAAAACTCTGGGCGTATTACTAGTGCGTCTCACTGGTATTACATATGCATTGATTGTTTCGTAATTTTTTGTCTAGCCGAATAATATCACACAATCTAAATTAGTTATATACTATAACTGATCGATGCATTATTATAAACATGATATTATATGTGATCAAGTAAATATTTTTGAAACATATGCGTACAATATTCTTAATTTTTCAAGTCTTATGTTAACGGTGATTTTCATCGCTAAAACAAATGTCCTATAATAATATATAGGTTCTACCAACGATTTTTTTTCTTCTCTTCTAAAACCTTTCACAGTATATGAAAACGGTTTTAGAACAACGAATTGATAGAGCTTACGTTTATATGAGTATTGGATTGAAGACGTAGATTCAAGGAAGAACTTTAGATTATAGAAGAGGAGGTGATGCCTAAACCAAGTAGAAATATTTTCCTTCACAATACTTGGATTCAATATATACATGAATTACAATGAGGTCAACTATTTTTTACATAGGGGAAGATGGTGGCAAAACTCATAAGACATAAATGCAAAATTAAAGGAAAAATACTATAGGACTTATAGAAGGGCTTTGAGCAATTCTTTGTCAAATATTCAAAACATTAAAGAAGGGATTTCACCAAATTTTATCTCAAACATTTAATGTCTTTTTATCATCTTAAATTATTATTATCTAAATAAATAAAAGATGATGAAAAAATAATAAGTTGGCAAACTTCATAACAAGACAAGGCATTCCACTTGCCGGACCGTCTTAGACGAAGACACGGATGACATCGGTATCCAGGGGCATATCACGAATTCTTCCCGAAATATGTTGTTTCCGAAGAGGATAAAATTGCTTTTTGTTATGAGGAGATTTTGAAGAATTGTGTGATTGTTGCATCTCATTTGATACTTTTTTGATGATAAAATTGGTCAGTTTTTGTAATACTCTAGTTTAACGTCCCTTTAGGTCTGCTACAATACCAACGGTTTATTTATTACTACTAGAAACCGCTTCAGGCTAATTAACTAGACTTCAACGAATTGTACAAAAAACAAGTTCAATATCACGTGCATTGAATTAGACCAACAACCAAAATTTACAAATAGTAAGAGCGTTGACTTAAGTTTAAAGTTAATTAAACTTCTAAGGTAGGGTGAGAGGTGCTAAAGTGTAGACCTGGGCATACCCGGACCCGGGCCGGACTCGCATAAAATTTTTACCCGTTTTTGTGGGCCGGACTCGGGCAGAGCCCGGACTTCGGGCCTAAGGTCTTGTCAATACCTGTCCGGAGCGGGCTTCGGGCCAGGCGGGCCGGGACCGTTTTTTATATATATATTTTTTTTAAAATAAAAATTATACATATTAAATATAAAATAAATAAAATTATAACACATAATTTAAAGTAGCTCAATGATTGTGAACATTTGAACCTTATCTTTGTAACACCCCGAATCCGCGGGACTCGGGGCGCTACTGGTCTAGAATCGCACAATGGATCTTGACCCTAGCCTGACAACAAGTTTATTGGATCTTACAACAAGGCACAGATAGATTAAAACCAAAACATCAAAATGTAATACATATATCAAAAGGTCTACAAAATACCGCTGAGTACAAACCAAAACATATATCTATGCATAACAAAATCATCCCATATCCCACGCAAAATCTTAGTGTACGGAGCCCTCAGCGGATCACCCATCTGGATCACTCTGCAGTCCTCCTAACCTGAAAAGCATCTAAAACACGGTATATAACCGTTAGCTAACCATTTATATATAAGATAATGCATAAACACAAACACAAGTCATGGAATCATAATCATGCTGTCACACATTTACCCGGTTAATCACTTTATTAAGTCCAACACTCAAATCGTATATCTATATGTATATGAACATATGTGACACGAGGAATATATAATCCTCGCCTCTGAGTGCTATAGCCAGCTGGAGTGGTATCGGCACACCGTCCCGTATACCCTAAGGGAGTGGTGAGGTGTCCATCCCGTATACCAGATCTGGCCTGACTACAGAGAACTTCCCAGACTCCACGGCAGGATGAAAGGGAAAGGTTATCACGGCCACTACAATGGGCGGTCAATAAACCATGGGTCGGTAATAATCAACATCGCATGCTATCAAGCATATAACAAACACCACTCATGCAAACATCCGATATAAGGATGGTAGCTAAATAAGTCCTACGGACTTACCTCAACCTCAAGATATCCTCAACCACGATCAACTCCAATCCGGAGAACAGCACTACCTAATAACAAGGCATAAAGAGATATGAAATCTCCTATCAATCAAAGGGGTCACACCTAGGCCCAAGGGATCCATAAGGATCATATCCATCCTATAAACCTCAACAACCTACTAAACCTCAAAGCCATAACCGGCACATATCGGTATCATAATCATCATCATCCTATCCTCATACACACACCTAGCATGCCACTAACCCACTCATACTAGAAAAGGAAAGGATCCATACCACTCTAGGTAGGTCCTGCACAAGACGCACTTGCGTGATAGGAAGGACGTAGGGGCGAAGCACTGGGAGGCGCAGGGGCGGCGACAGTCCCACGCAGGGGCGGTGACATAGGTGGCGCAGGGGCGACGGCACTCCCACGCAGTGGCGGTGACAGTGCATAAGATGATTCCCGATTGCTCTTTGATTCTTCACTCAATTGTTCACGTCTTCATCATCATCCAACAATCATACACATACACATTTATATACATATAAACATCAATACATGCCTAGGAGATCTAACACAAGATTCAACTTGTGGAATCCTAAGCTAAAGGAGAAGGAAAGGAAGAAGGAAAGAAAGAAAGAAGAGAAGAAGAAAGCTTACCACTGCTGTGATCCTAAGCAGAAGGAAATGATCAACACCAACACTTCAGCTGGCTCTCACAACACAGCATCAACATCCACACTCAACACCAACATCAAAACCACTTAAACTCTCTTGCAAAACAATGGAGAAAACAAGAAGAAGATCAAAGGAGAAGGAAGGAGAGAAGAAGAACGTGAGACAACTGGGGAATGAAGGAAACCCTTCATCTTGAAGCAAATGAATGGTTATAAGGAAAGAGAAGAGTAAAGCATGGTCATGAGTCAACAATGCCGGTTGCAGCCGCAGGAAACCGCAAGGGCAGACTCCCTGAGCCGCAGAGGCGGAACACAAAGCTCACGCAGGGGCGGCCCACTGGACAAGCAGGGGCGGCTAACCCTGGCTCAACACCTAAAGACTAAGGCTCTTACATCTTACCCCCCTAAAAACAAGTTTCGTCCCGAAACTTGTGCAATCTCAAATCCTATCGGACCCATATGCCGAGGTATAACCCTCTCTATCGGAGACATCGCATCTCCGCTCATAAGGTATCAACCTATATCACTCTATAACCTCAAACACAGGCATGGAGGAAATCACTATCTCCAACAACGAGATCACTATACTATCCAAGGCATAGAGGAAAACCATCTCTAGCCAAACTATCATCACATCACAAGGGCATAGAGGAAAACCATCTCTAGCCGTATCATACTCATAACATAAGGGTATGAAGGAAAAACATCTCCAGCGAAACTTTGTCCACCAAGAATAGCATGGAGGAATAACCATCTCCAGCTAAACCCTAATCGTATCTCAATAGCATGGAGGAAAGAACCATCTCCAGCTATAATCATCAATCGCGCTAGCACATCAAGATCTAATAAAATCATATATCACATCATAACTAGCACGAAAATAAACACATCGTAGCACATAAGCACATAATCACAACACTCACCAAGATAGCACTAAGATCTACTCATCGATCCTACAGGTACATCCATCTCGGCGTAGAACTCTGGATAGTTCCTCTGGATACTATCCTCAGTCTCCCATGTAGCCTCATCAGGTCCTCGTCTCGACCACTGTATCCTCAACATCGGAATGTCCTTCGAACGCAGGCGTCTCATACCTCGTTCTAGAACTACAATCGGGTGCTCAACAAAAGTGTGGTCCGTCTCGACCACCAAATCATCATAACTCACAATGTGTCTCGGATCTGGTATGTACTCCCTCAGATGGGACACGTGAAACACAGGGTGAACACCCTCTAATCTTGGAGGCAAAGTTAGTCTGTATGTTGCTCCCCCAACTCGATCCAGAATCATGAACGGTCCGACATATCGGGGGCTCAACTTCCCCTTAATGCCAAAGCGTCTAACACCTCGTGTCGGAGACACTCTCAGCCACACATTGGATCCTACTCTGAACTCTAGGGGTCTACGCCTCCTATCTGCATATGAGTTCTGACGACTCTATGCAGTCAGCATCCTCTCTCTAATCAATGCTACACGCGCAACATCATCCTGAACCTGATCAGTTGTCAAACCACTAACACTGCTAGGCTCATCCCAACATAACGGTGTGCGACATCTCTGTCCATACAATGTCTCATATGGGGCCATCCCAATCGATGCATGTCAGCTGTTGTTATACGAGAACTTAACTAGTGGGAGATGATCCGTCCACACTTGTCCCTAGTCTAACACACAAGCTCGCAGCATATCCTCCAGTGTCTGAATGGTCCTCTATGACTGTCCATCTGTCTGAGTATGGAATGCAGTCGTGAAGTGCAAACTCGTCCCCAGGCAGTCTGAATCTGCTACCAAAACCTCGAGGTAAATCGCCCATCTCTGTGTGAGATGATCGTCCTCTGTACACCATGGAGTCTCACTATTTGTCTAGTGTACTCCTCAGCCAATCTGCTCACTGGCCACGTTTCCCGAATAGGGATAAAACGTGCCGTCTTCGTCAATCTGTCAACTACAACCCATATGGCATCAAAGCTCCTGCTCGGTCTCAAACCAGTCACAAAATCCATAGTGACGTCCTCCCACTTCCTCTGCGGTATAGGCAGTGGATGGAGCTCACCTCCAGGTCTACAATGCTCGATCTTGACTTGTTGACAGGTCGCACACTGTGCCACAAATCTGGTCACGTCGGGCTTCATCCCTCCCCACCAATATGACCTGTTGACAGGCAGTCTGAATCTGCGACCGCGGCGTCTCGTCACTCCATCTGCTCCTATGGAGAACTGTGGTACCTCACCACGGGACATCCTCTCTCGAATCCTCGTCAATGTCGGGCAAGTCCCTGCTTCTGTTGGATCTCACCTAACAGATCAGGGAAACCTCTAAGGTACTCAACTGGGCGTCCTCATCAGGAAACTGGATGTCCAATTCTAGCCAAACCAGGTCTCTTTGTAACTGAGGCTGAACCGTCAGTCTCGCAATCGCCTTCTCTCGAGGCGTCTTCCTGCTCAAGGCGTCGGCGACAACGTTCACCTTTCCCGGATGATACAGAATCTCCAAATCAAAGTCCTTGATCAACTCAAGCCACCTACGCTGACGGTTATTCAATTCCCGCTGCGTGAAAATATACTTCAGACTCTTGTGGTCTGTGAAGATCTGACATGTAGCACCATACAGGTAATGTCTCCAGATCTTCAGTTCATGAACTACCGCTGCCAACAACAGGTCATGAGTCGGTTAGTTCTCCTCATACGTCTTCACCTGTCTAGACGCATATGTAATCACTCTGCCTCGCTGCATCAACACACATCTCAAGCCTAGCTTGGATGCATCACTGTAAACCACAAAATCATATGTGCCCTCCGGCTGTGCTAAGATAGGAGCAGAAGTCAGACGCCTCTTCAGCTCCTCAAAACTCTGCATACACTGCTCAGACCATACAAACCTGGTGGTCTTCCTCAGCAAACTCGTAAGTGGGCGGGCAATCACAGAGAATCCCTCCACAAAGCGTCGGTAATAGACGGCTATGCCAAGAAAGCTACGTACATCCTTGACGTTCGTCGGTGTCGTCCATGTTTCCACTGAATCAATCTTCGCCGGATCAACCTTGATCCCCTCGGCGGAAACAATATGACCCAGAAAGGCTACCTCTGGCATCCAGAACTCGCACTTAGAGAACTTAGCATAAAGTTCTCTATCTCGTAAAACTCGTAACACAGTCCTCAGTTGTCCTACATGTTCCTCTTTACTACGAGAGTACACTAGAATATCATCTATGAAGACTACCACAAACTGATCCAGGAAGTCGATGAATATGTTGTTCATCAACTTCATGAAGACTGTTGGGGCATTCGTAAGCCCAAATGGCATCACTACAAACTCGTAGTGTCCATATCGGGTCCGAAATGCCGTCTTGTGCACATCCGGCTCTCTCACCCTCAGCTGGTGATACCCTGAGCGCAGGTTAATCCTGGAGAACACCGTTCCATGAAGCTGATCTAGCAAATCGTCAATACGGGGCAATGGATACTTGTTCTTTATGGTCACCTTGTTCAACTCTCTGTAGTCGATGTACAGTCTCAACGATCCGTCCTTCTTCCGCACGAAGAGGACAGGTGCTCCCCACGGGGATACGCTAAGGCGGATGAAGTCCTTCTCAGCCAACTCCTCGAGTTCCTTCTTCAACTCCAACATCTCGACAGGCGCCATACGATATGGGGCCTTCGAGATCGGTCTCGTACCAGGCTCTAACTCGATGCTAAAGTCCACGCTCCTCTGAGGCGGCAAACTAGACGGCTCATCAAACACATCTGTAAACTCACAGACCACTGAGATATCCTCTAACGCTGGGCTCTCCCCATCCTTCATGGCATAACACCATAAGGCCTCACAACCCTGTGCGATCAATCTCGCTGCACGTACCGCGCTGATCACCATGCCTGACTTCCCAAGGTCCCAACCTCGGAAAACCTCTATCTGACCTAACTCGGTAGAGACTGTCACGGTCCTCCTACCTACATCTAACCCCGCATGATGCATATCCATCCAATCCATACCCAGAATGACTTCCTCATGCACTAACGGCATGAAAAAGAAGTCAACAAGTAACACACGAGTCCCTACACAAATGAGACAATCACGTATCTCACGGATACCTCTGACCCTACTACCATCGGGTAACCCTATACTAAAGGGTATCCCCTCGGTCTTAACTAGACTCAAATGCTCAACGCATGCATTAGATATAAATGTGTAGCTCCCGTATCAAACAAAACTCCAACAGGTAAACCATGAATCAAAATGGTACCTATAGCAGCCGGTGCAGCTGGCTCCTCCGCACTCCTCATCTCAAAAGCTCTACCCTGTGCTCCTCTAGGGTCAGTGGTACTCTCACCACGACCTCTACTTCTACTCGACCCGGGAGCAGATCCCTGAGTAGTAGGACGATTTGGGACTCTTTGCTGTCCTTGTGTCTGCTGCTGAGGTGGCCTCTGCCCACCTCTTGCTGCACCAGCAGGAGAAGAACCCTGCTGTGATGAAGCTCCGCCCTGTCTACATAAGACAATTCTGTGACTTGGTCTGCCACAAGTGTAGCAAGTCACTGACGGCCTCGTGCACTCTGGTCGTATATGTCCATATTCTCCACAGTTAAAGCACTGTTGTCCCTTTACTGCAACCGGTGCAGATGAGGGGTAACTCTGGCGTCTCTGACTTCGCCCGAAACCCGCAGCTCCACTAGTACCACCGGTTTGCCCAGTCCGCTGTCTCTTCTCAGACCCTCCGGTCTGAGAAGCTCTCCTCTGTCCAGCCCGCTCCCGCTCATAATCTGAAGCTCTATCCTGATAGTCCATCAGGGACTCATAGTGAAATTCCGCCATATAGGTCCGGGTAGCATCCCTCAATCGTCGGGAAAAAAGACACATGCTGATCCGTAGGAGGTGCAGCTGGACCCAGCAAGGCCAGCTCCTCCTGAAATCTCCTGATCGCCTCAGAGACTAGTACGTCCTTAAAGCCAGCCTCAACAAAATCCCGCAGTTTCTCCCTTCTCAATGAGGCAGTGCAGAAACACTCTCTGATCAAACTCCTCATATGGTCATAGCTAGTAACCTAACTCCGCACGGATCTCCACCAATGCTGTGCCAAGTCTCGGAATAGAGTCTGCACTAACTCTATATGTTGGTCCTCTGGACATCTAATAGACTCAAGGGTTGAGTCTACATGTCCAATCCACAGTTCCACCTCTAATCCCATCTTCCCAGAGAAAGGGGGTACTCCTATCTAATGAAATGCCTTCAACCAAGTATTTGGTAGAGGCCCTCTATGCTCCTCTGGGACTCGAGTAATCTCAGCAGCACGTGCCGGTACAACTGGCACCTGAGTAACTCCATGGGATCTCTCAAACGATCCCTGTTGTGCTGGCAAATCCGAGGCACGTCTACCCGCTCTGGCAGCCTCCTCCACTCGTCTGATGTACGCGCGGAACTCTGGTCCCCCATAGAGACATGATCCGAGTCATTTGACTGGACTCGTTGTGGTCTCTGTCTCCCAGCCATACCGTTCATAGTCTCAGGAACGACACTCTCATCAACATCCTCCTGAACCTCCTCCGCTGCAGGTGGATCAACAGCGGAAATTTGACCCTGTTCTACCACTACTGGAGGAAGAGGGGGTATACCCCTACCTCGTCCAACTGCAAATAAAGCTCTAGTCCGAACCATCTGCAGGGTATATACACCTAACTTAGAAGATTATATATATGCCATATGTATAGATACATATATAATACTGAAGGTCAATCACAACATCACATAAGGTAATATATATATATATCTATACCGTCGAGGTCCTCAGAGGGGTGATGGCTTCCCGTACACACTATCCCAAAACATTTTTACTCAAACCAAAAATCTTTTGAAAAGTCGGACCCCTTTCGGGTTCTGTTTATTTATCTATTCGTCCTTATCGCAGATTGCAAGTGCCATTGTTGTCAACCTAAGGCTCTGATACCAATTTTGTAACACCCCGAATCCGCGGGACTCGGGGCGCTACTGGGCTACAATCTCACAATGGATCCTGACCCTAGCCTGACAACAAGTTCACTAGATCTTATAACAAAGCACAAATAGATTAAAACCAAAACATCAAACTGTAATACATATATCAAAAGGTCTACAAAATACCGCTGAGTACAAACCAAAACATATATCTATACATAACAAAATCATCCCATATCCCACGCACAATCCTAGGGTACGGAGCCCTCAACGGATCACTCCATCTGGATCACTCTGCAGTCCTCCTAACCTGCAAAGCATCTACAACACGCTATATAACCGTTAGCTAACCATTCATATATAAGATAATGCATAAGCACAAACACATAATCATCTTGTCACACATTTACCCAGTTAATCATCTTTATAAATTCCAACACTCAAATCGTATATGTATATGTATATGAACATATGTGACACGAGGAATATATAATCCTCACCTCTGAGTACTATAGCCAGCTGGAGTGGTATCGGCACACCGTCCCGTATACCCTAAGGGAGTGGTGAGGTGCCCATCCCGTATACCAGATCTGGCCTGACTACAGAGAACCTCCCTAGCTCCACGGCGGGATGAAAGGGAAAGGTTATCACGGCCACTACAATGGGCGGTCAATAAACCATAGGTCGGTAATAATCAACATCACATGCTATCAAGTATATAACAAACATCACTCATCCAAACATTCGATATAAGGATGGTAGCTAAGTAAGTCCTACGGACTTACCTCAACCTCAAGATATCCTCAACCACGATCAACTCCAATCCGGAGAACATCAATGCCTAATAACAAGGCATAAAGAGATATGAAATCTCCTATCAATCAAAGGGGTCACACCTAGACCCAAGGGATCCATAAGGATCATATCCATCCTATAAACCTCAACAATCTACTAAACCTCAAAGCCATAACCCGCACATATCGGTACCATAATCATCATCATCCTATCCTCATACACACACCTAGCATGCCACTAACCCACTCATACTAGGAAAGGAAAGGATCCATACCACTCTAGGTAGGTCCTGCACAAGACGCACCTGCGTGATAGGATGGACGCAGGGGCGAAGCATTGAGAGGCGCAGGGGCGGCGGCAGTCCCATGCAGGGGCGGTGACACAGGTGGCGCAGGGGCGGCGGCACTCCCACGCAGGGGCGGTGACAGTGCAGAAGATGATTCCCGACTGCTCTTTGATTCTTCACTCAATTGTTCACGTCTTCATCATCAGCAATCATACACATACACATATATATACATATAAACATCAATACATGCCTAGGAGATCTAACACAAGATTCAACTTGTGGAATCCTAAGCTAAAGGAGAAGGAAAGGAAGAATGAAAGAAAGAAAGAAGAGAAGAGGAAAGCTTACAACTGCTATGATCCTAAGCAGAAGGAAATGATCAACACCAACACTTCATCTGGCTCTCACAACATATCATCAACATCCACACTCAACACCAACATCAAAACCACTCAAACTCTCTTGCAAAACAATGGAGAAAACAAGAAGAAGATCAAAGGAGAAAGAAGGAGAGAAGAAGAACGTGAGGCAGTTGGGGAATGAAGGAAACCCTTCATCTTGAAGCAAAGGAATGGTTATAAGGAAAGAGAAGAGTAAAGCATGGTCATGAGTCAACAATGTCGGCTGCAGCCGCAGGAAACCGCAAGGGTGGACTCCTTGAGCTGCAGGGGCGGAACACAGAGCTCACGCAGGGGCGGCCCACTGGACACGCAAGGGCGGCTAACCCTGGCTCAACACCTAAAGACTAAGGCTCTTACAATCTTGAGGTATCGGGTTTGATTTCTACTATTCGCAAATATATATATATATATATATATATATATATATATATATATATATATATATATATATATATATATATATATATATATATTACATATTTAAATTAAAAAAATAAATAAATAGGGCTTCCGGGCCGAGCTTAGCGGCCCGGGCGGGCCTACACTCTTGCCCGTACCCCGCCCGGCGGGCTTAGCGGCCCGGCCTGCCTTTTGCGCCATACCCGCCCTTTTTCACGGGCGGGCGGGCTTGCCCACGTTTGCCCAGGTCTACTCAAGTGTAACCCCCGTACGCTTCCAAAATATCATCTGTTACTCACCTTAACATGTCAATAGGTTGATAATTAAGAAAAACTAAAAATAAAAATGGGTCAGTCTATCTCACAAACTGACAAGATGAATTAACCTAATTTGAAAATATAAATATTAATTCAGAATCATATAACATGTAATATCCATAAAGTCACGTACTATATATTCAACACTTAACAGATTTATAAACACACTTAATTGCGATAGTATTACGCTAGCAATTTCACCGTGGATACTAGTTTTGATTTTAACCGTTAATCAACCGAAGGGCTAGTCTTGGAGAACTTTTTGGTAAATCCCTAACTCCCTACATTCACTTACTGGTAGCGAGATCGGAATTAAACGACCTAATTTCCGGGGTCCACTAAGCTCCAGTAGACATTTCTAATAATGTTGTCGAGCCGCCATTATTATTTACTCATAATGTCCGTACACATTAATAACACACATTTCACATTTTCATCGGTGTGTACACTATCACTTATCGCCCAAGTAACCGCTAAGATCAACAAAATACACATTAGTCTAGTACAAAATTATATATACGTATTTAACTATAACTATCTCGATTAGTATACATATAATTATTACCTTCAGAATAATTATATATAAATATTATCGATTCAATAGGTACGATAGTTATTTACTATAACTCACTTGCTTTGTCATAATGGAGACTCTTGCTAGGTATTGTATTCACCGGAACACGTAACTCTTACGTAGTTATCTTATGGATAACTTACTTTTGCTTCTTGTATCCTCCTAGTACTCGATTATGAGGCTATTTATATTCGTTCTCTTTGTATATCATGATCCAAATTTGATGAGTAATTGGGCTTGTACACGTTGACAATGTTTTTTACTTTACAATGACATGGTATAATCTTACCCACCACAATCCACTTGCATTCATTTAGATTTTACCTCCCATTTTTATGAAACTACCTTTCTACTCCCATGATCAAAAGTAAATTATGGATAAATCAATATTATTCCATAGGTATATAATTTGCCCTTCTATTTCTCTTTCTTCTAACTACAATTTTATACCCATAATTATGTATAACCTATAAGAAATCTAAAAGTTATTTTTAAAATTTTTTAGATTGTCCTAATTTACCTTACTTGTTTAATTAAGGTAAATTTATCTCGTATATGTTATTTAAATAATATACTTCATGTTACATGAAATTCTAAAATTTCATAATAACTCGCACCATGCACTATTACTCGTATACTTAATTTACTAGAGTGCTACATCTCCCTTTTAAAAATATACTTCATCCCCGAAGTATCACATTTCAAAGAGGTGGGGATATCGATTTTCATATCGTCTTCGGGTTCGCACGTCATCACCTCGGTTCCTTGTTTTGACCAAAGGACTTTCACTAACAAAATGATCTTATTCTGCAAATACTTTTCTTGACGTTCCAAAACTCGAGCGTGTTCCTCGGAACTTGTGACATCTACTTGTATCTCAATATCAACATAATTAATTACATGTGGATCAGGAATGTATTTTCAAAGTAGCAGTACATGGAAAACATTATGCACTTGGTAGGTAGGTGGTAAGGCCAAATGGTATGCTACTGTGCCTATTCTATCAAAGATCTCAAATGGTCCGATATATCTGGGTTCAAGCTTTCCTCATTGTCTAAACCTGAACACTCCCTTCCAAGGTGAAACTTTTACAAGGACCTTGTCTCCTACTTCCAAATTTACTTCTCGGCACTGGGGATCTGCATAGGACTTCAGTCGACTTTGCGTTGCAAGTAGTCATTTTTCTGATCACGGGTACTTGTTGGGTTGTCTCTGCAATCAATCCGGGCCCTATCAATACTGCGTCAGCTCGGTCATTCCAACATATCGGGGATCTACATCGCCTTTCATAAAGTGCTTCAAATGGGGCCATCTTTATCGAGTTGTGTCAGCTGTTGTTGTAGGTAAATTTTATGAAAGGTAGGCATTGAAGCCATCCTTGAGGTCTATCTAGTACACAAGCCCTTAATAGATCTTCCATTGTCTGGATGGTTCTCTTTGATTGTCCATCTGTTAGAGGACGATAAGCCGTACTAAGTTGTAGATTCGTTCTCAATCCTTTATGAAGACCTTGCCAAAATATGGATATGAAACGACCATCATGATCCAAAAGTAGTGATTGTGGAATCTCATGGAGACGGACTATCTCTTGTAAGTAAATATAGGTCAACTTTGTTAGTCCCCAAGTCGATTGGATTGCCAAGAAGTGAGTTGTCTTTGTCCATCGATCGACTATTACCCATACTGAATCTTTTCCTCCTTCGGTTTTGGGTGAACCCATCACAAAATTCATGACAATATCTTCCCATTTCCACTCCGGTACAAGAAGAGGTTGCAGTTCTCTTACGGGTTTTTTGTGCTTAATTTTAACTTGTTACAAGTTAAACACTTTGCCACATATTCAACAATCTCATTTTTCATGTTGTCCCATCAAAAACTCCTTCTTAAGTCTTTGTACATCTTACTCGAACCTGGGTGCACAAATTGTGCAAAGTTGTGCGCTTTTCGAAGAGTTGTTTCCTTAAGTTTCTCATCAAATGACACACATACCCAATTTTGGAACCTTAAGGACCCATCATCCTTTTATTATGAAACCATGAGCTTTGCCGGAACTTTCATCATTGCACATCTTTATCAAATAGAGGTCATCAATATGTTTTTGCTTGATCTTTTCCACCAAGGTTGTTGATATCATGTTTTCATGCTATCTTTTGTAGTGCTATTTTAATGTGTTTTCCTTAGCTTTTGCATTGGATAAGACATTTATATCTTATCTAGTGCTTAAATGCATCAAAGAATGTCTAAACCCCTTTGTCTCTTGTGTTTAGGTATTTTAGGTCCGAAATGGAGCTTAAAGACATGAAATTCATCAAGGCTAAAGGAAGCTCACTCCACCTCATCATCGCATGGAAACCAAGGAAGGAAAGCAAGAAAAAAATCCCGGGAGTTGAGCATGCAAGGAAGAAATGCAAAAGATCAAGACAAAATAGCCAAAAACTCATCAAGTAGATGCAAGTTCTATGGATCGAGTGGAGTTCTCACTCGATGGAAGAAGCTTCTTTACTCGCACAAAGAAGAAGGAGCACTCGATCCAAAAGACTTACACTCTCCATGTAGGATGGCACTCTTACCAGCCGTTCGAGTGAAGATTCACTCGATAGAAGAAGAAATATCACCCGGTCAATGTGGACATGAGCCAAGCACTTGTCATGACAAAGCAATATCGGTCAATTGAGTTTCTAATTCCACCCAGAAGAGGAAGAAACATCACGCCACCAACTTAACTTTAAACTTCAATCAAGCAAAATAGAAACTTCAGACGACAAAGACCTAGTGCCATTCGAGTTTGCAAACCCACTTGAACGAAGAAGAAAGTTGGCCCGACTGACTTACTTTTCTCATGGATCGAGTAAAATGGAAATCCGGAAGAAGAAGAAAGCAGGCAAAACCTTCATGATACTCAATCAAGTGGATCGTCAACGTCGATTGAGTGAAATGGAAAACTCGGACAAAGAAGAATGTATAACGGCCTAGGACGTGAGGAGAAATATTCATTTTTATGAGTTGACATTTTGTGGGCCAATATAAGGGTTTGGTTGACTTAGATCTAGATATCTCACACACTTTAGGTGTAGATCACAACACAATTCTCTATTTATTGTAATTGTCCGAAATTCAAAGTGTTCTTGGTGAAGTTCTTGAAGAAAGTGAAGTTTAATTTGATCCATTTGAAACCTTGTTATAGTCATAACTTTTGTTTGGTAACTCCAATTCACTGAATTTCTTCGCTTATATTTCTCATTTCTTGTCTATTTTCATACCATGTAAATGATTTCCGGATTTGTGGTATTTATTACGATCATGTTTGAGTAGTTCTTATATTAGGGTTTGGGGTGAAAACTCCAAATCCAAGCTATGTCCTCTTGAATTGATATTATACCTTAGGAAATAAATGAGTATCAATGCGTGTTACTGAGCATATAGGAGAGACTTAGCCGTTTTGAATGTTTAATCCATGCTTGTTCTAATATAAATATCGGATGCTGGATTCATGTCTATATTGTTCCTCTTTATTCACGTTGTTTAGTTTAAATCATGCTTCTATGTTCTCATATGGCTGGCTATCATGGACAAGACCGATAAGTAATTCCATTGATAGTGATGATTGTTTTAGATGCCTATCATGCTAGATTATGTGTAGCTAGGGTCGAAAGGATGGCTTCCATGCTTGCTTTGTGTTAATCCATGCTAAACTAAGTTGATTCATGCTTGCAAATAGCAAACACCATGTGATGCTTGTATGTCTTGATTTTGAACTTAGTAGTGATGTTGTCTTGATTTAGAGCTTAGTAGTGATGCTTGCAAATAGCAAACATCATGTGATGCTTGTATGTCAAGTGATCACACAAATTTCAGGGTAATCAATCAACACAGATCAAGATGCGCCGAAGACAGTGTGAGGTTGTAGCCAATCCGCGGTAACTTTTACTTTTTGGGGATTCACCGTGACTCCTTCTTCCGAGATAACATGCCCAAAAAAGGTGACCTTGGTCACCCAAAATCGCATTTAGAAAGATTGAAATATAGTTGATGATGCGCCCTTGACAACCATGGCCGTAAATAAGGAGGACGATGCTTTGCGGGTTCGCTCCGATGGGCCGCTCACTCGTTCCCGAGCCAAAGCCATCACCCAAGCTTCCGGCTCAATCATCTGACACACCATCACATCACTCGGACCCGTTAGTGGCATGCCATGCCTTCACTCCTCCATGGCATAGACTTTTGGCTCCATCCACACTTCGTCCGCTAGCGGCTTGTCCCGCCTTTCCGGCGCCACGTCATTAAGCTAGCAAATATTAATATATTTTATTATATTTTGCATTTTAAATAATAGACTTTAATTTTCGGAACCTTAACTCCGGAACATAATTCCGGGAGCTACTTTCCGACATTGATAGTCTAGGCCTTTCAATTCGGGAGTTAGCCCCGACTTTATTTCCCGCCTTTAATTCCGTCATTTATTTCCGACTTTTGGTGTGGCCTTCATCCACTATATAAGGGATGCTTGACCTCACTTGTAAAGCATGTCTAATTTTAATCAAGTTATTTGAAGGAAAATCATCTATCTTGATTTGGACATCACTTCCTCTTCAATCCCCTCAAAGTTCTTCCTTGGATCAAGTCTTAGATCCAAGAACTCACCTTCGAGGATTCTTCTAAAGAACCAACCGTTCAATCCACTGCAACGTTTGCTCGGTCTCTCTAGATCGAATCAAACCCTCGCTTCCGCCTTACCAAACTTCTATCAAAGTTCTCACTTGCACATCAACAAGGACTAGTTGAAGCTCTAGCTTGGTCTAGATCCGGCGTTCGTTCTTCAACGATTCTAAGGACGCATCAAATTGGCATCAGAGCAAAGGGATCGAAGCTAATTTCTCTTTATTCTTGTTTTTGTGCGTTAACTTTATTATCCTTTTTTCCTTTGTTGTTCTTCCCATCTTCAAGATCTTCATCTTGTTCTTCGTGTTCATTGAAATTTTCTTGAATTTTTTTTCTCGCTCTTTTTGCCAAGAAAATTTAGGAGATATTTGGTTTGCCACCAAACCATCTATCGAACAAAATTTGTTCGTAAACCGACCCAATCCAACAAGTTTGTTAATCGATTTTACCAAATTTCTTGGGATTTATTTGTTAAAAAAATTCAGATATCTTGCATTTTGATATTCAAAAAAAAAACCAAAACTCTTCAACAAAGCGGATTTGTTTCCAAAGTGTTTCATCTCTTGCATCAAAAAGTTGCAAAGTTTAAAAAAAAAAACACAAAGTGAAAAGACGTCCGGCAAACCGGTCCATCCGAAAAACCGGATTATTATAAAAGGTAAAAGACCAAAAGCAAGTAAAACTTGTCGTTAAACAATCCGTCCATTTCTTATCTCTCCATCTTCTTATACACGTTGCAAATTTATCACTTGTTATTTGTGTAATGATAACATGATTTATCGACCTGTTTTACTCATGCATTTAGTTAGATTTCCCCTTTCCGCATTCATGTTTTAGCCTTAGTTTGTGTCATTTATGCTTGTTTAGTTCTACTTTGCAAGAATAGATGTCTACACACTATTTGTGGCTTTGTAGGTGATTTGGCACATTTTGGAGCTAAAACGACGCATTTGAGGAGCAAGCCTCGTAGTGGACGCATTGGAGCGAGCGTACGTGCATGGGAAAGGGCGAGGAATCGAGCTAAAGGCGCGAAGGAACGAAGAAGACGGAATCCCGGACCGAGATGGCCTGATCTTGGCCGAGATTCCATGATCTCGGACCGAGATAGCAAAATCTCGACCGAGATTCATGGATCTCGGACCGAGATAGCCAAATCTCGGCCGAGATTCCATGATCTCGGACTGAGATGGCTCGATCTCGGCCGAGATTTCATGGATCTCGGCCGAGATGGTCCGAGCTCGGCCGAGATTTCTTGATCTCGGCCGAGATTTCCGAAGTGTTGACGCGTTGAACTTTCTGTTGCTGAATCTCGGTCCCGATTGGCCTGATCTCGGCCGAGATTTCTGCCCGAGATTTCCTGTTCGGCGATTTTATCTTATTTTTAGATCGGTTTTGGCCCAGCCTGTCCTTTAGAATATTGTTGGCTATAAAAGGGAAGCTCTAGGTTATTTCTAAGGGTCCGAATTAGTCCGTCTTTTTTGCTGGGAGTCGCCCAGAGCTAGCCCTAGAGGGCTAAGCCGCCTCTCTTCCTTTCCCTTCTTCTTCTCCATTGATTCTTCATAGTTTAGTTCAAGATTCAGACTTTTATATTCAGTTTTGTTTGGAAGACCTTGTTGGATTCGAGATTTGTCAAGATTGGAGTTTTCCGTTTATTGAAGTTAAGTTCTTTTCATTCCCCTTTGTCATTTTCTTTATTGTCCTGATATGATTGTTATTGGCTAGAACCTTGTGGTTTCAAGGTTGACAGGGATTTGTTTATGCCTTTGATTATGATGGATTAGATTGTGCTTTGTTTTGGCTTTGAATTGCTTGAAATCCTAATGGTTGGCTTGGACTTGAACCTAGTTAGAATCCTTCTAGCTAGTAACCTAAGTTGGAATTGAGACTTACCCGGTGATATTCCTTCATAGATACATGAGAGACTGATCATAGGTAATAAAATTTTATCCTTTATTGGTTGAATGTGCTTAGATTCCTTCCTAAGTAGAGTAATACCTGAGACTTACCCGATAATGGTTTACCTTTCCCTTAGTTTGTAGTCTGGTTTGTTTAGAATTTCCTAGCTCTCTACCTTGAGACTTACCCGGTAATAGGTAGTTGGTTTGGAACTAGATAGTCTTGAGACTTACCCGGTAATAGACTGTCAGCCTAGAAACGTTCATCCCTGTGGCTTTTCTACCATATATCTTTATGAGTCTTCCTGAATCTATATGTATAAACAATGATCTTGAACCCTTGGAATCCATTTTCTTTCCTTTAACTTGATTATCTTTGTTTTCTCTTTTTGTTTGTTTGTTTTGACTTTCAATCAATAGTGACAATTGATTGCGAGTTCTTAAAACCCTTTTAAAAACCCTTTTGACTTCTTTCCCTTATCTTTTCCAAACTCTTGTCTTTAATTGAGATCTATTCTATTTATAATCATTATTGCATATTAATCCTCCTAGTCCCTGAGATCGACCGTGGAATACTTACCTTTATTGTGATTGACCCATACACTGTGGGTTCGTTTCTATTTAGGGAATTATTACAGGTTATAAATATAAAACTATCCCTTCCTTGTTTAACTAACTTATAGGTTTTTATCACATTTGATAAAGGTTTATAGGGGTGTAAAAACAGAGAACATGTTTTTGGCGCCGTTGCCGGGGACTGAGAAAGTTTAATTTGTTGTTTTGGATTATTTATAGTTTAGGTCTTTCTGGTTACTTTTGATCTCGTTTTATTTCTGTCTTTATATTCTTCAGGTACAAGATGGCTTGGAATAACGGGTCTGGCTCTTGGAGTTATTGTGAGGGTTATGTTTATAATCCTTTTGGAGAAACACTCAAACCCCCACAACCTCAGATACAACCTCTGCAGCAATCTCCCGAAGACCAGTTCAAGTTGATGTACGAAAATTTTATGAGGATGTATAACAGGTTAGAGAGGATATTGTATCGCAGGGATGAACCTCGAACGCTAAACGAATTGCGGAGTTCAAGAGAGAAATCTGAAAGCATTTTAACTCCCAAGGAAGAGGTTCATCCAAAGGAAGAGCGCATCGATGATGAAGAGCTGACGAAGGAGGAAGACGGATCGGACAACCCTATCCCGAGCTCGGCCGAGATCATTCCTATCTCGACCGAGATTCCTGTGCAGAAGGAAAATCTCGGCCTAATCCCTACAAATCTCGGCCGAGATTTCCTACATGGCTGCCCGAGATTTGTTTAAAATCGTCCCTGTGGCTTCCATCTTACTCGAGTTGCGCCTAAAAGCTGGAAGGCAGTGCCAAAGGAACCTCCCAAGGTTATATTGAAGCTTCTCCCTGACCGAAAGGGCTTATCGTTCAAGTATGGGGTAACCCACAAGGTTACTATCCCATACCATCTTTTATTGGTGGGAAGAGTGGAGATCTTCCAACAGGAAATGAAGAGAGTTCTCAAGAAGAAAATCTATGGGTTCTGTGAAGAGTGGTTGAAAGGACTGATGAGCAGTCCAAGGTTTTTGATGTGAGCTAATACAACCACGGAATTGGGTCCGGCTAGAGACCTTAAATCAAGCGCTTCTCGGGAGGCAACCCAAGGTTTGAGTTTTTCCCTTTCTTGCTTTTGTTTTTGTTTTTGCTTTTTGCTTTTGTGTTTCTGCGTGTTTGGTGTCTTCTCTTTTCAGGTTTTTAGGTAATGAAGAATAGTTGCTTGAAGGAGATTGCAAGGCCGCTTGTTTCCACCACCACTTCCATTTAGATGTGCCATATCACTGATTTTTACATTGTGAGTATTCTTGTTCACTTCTATTTATTCTTCACATTGAGGACAATGTGAGTTTTAAGTATGGGGTGGGATACTTGCAGTCTTTTAGCATGTTTCTTTTCTTGTCACACGTTTCCTTTTAGCATGCATATAAAAAAAATATTTGTGCTTCTAGGAATGACATGACCCCTATGACGATATTGTGCTTGTGAATTAGCCTTTGATTATTACTTTTGAGCTCAATTTGATCTATGACATATATGGGATTTGAATAATTTGCTTGAATTTTATGTGAATTATGAAAATTACCTTGTCTAGTTGGATTGAGTTTGGATAGTTGAAGCTTCATGATTAGTTCTTATACATTTCATAGGGATGATTTAGGCAATTCGACTTCATTCTTCTTCTATCTTTATCATGTTTAACCCCTCAAACATGAAATCTCTTGTCTCCTATCCGGGAATTAGGAATGTTTAGTTTGAAGGAGTGTGTTTTATTAATGTTATGAATTGTTTGAAGAAGTTTGAATGATGTGAAATGTGATGTGATGAAGAAAAGCAAAGCTTATAAGGGATTGTTGGTTATGAAAGATGAGTAACTCGGTACTATTCACATAGCCGGGTGTTTGTGCCTTGCCAAAGTCTGATTAGTTTTAAAAACATTCCCTTAGAGTTGATTTGGTATGTGCATTTTGGTGTGAGGTACGTGAAGGAAACTGAATACCAAGGTTTCGGCTATTGTGCACCAATGCCTTTCACTCAGGAAAAAGAAATAAAAAGAAAGAAAGAAAAGAAAAAGAAGAAAAAGAAAATTTATGCAAGGGTGGTGAATGTTGAGTTGAAAAGATGAAGTGTGTTGTTTTTTCTTCCCGGATTAGCACCACATGACCTAAAGTACATCCTACTCTTATCACGTTTCTTGGCCTTTATTTGCTAAGTCCTTTTGATCTATGTTCACATGTATTTGACTTGGCAGGCTTAGACTTGACTTCCTCATGAATATTAGATATTGGTAATTTTGATTGTGAATATGAAATTCTTGTAAAGTATGATTATCCTTTATGTCTATTTCACTTGATCTTAATTGGAGTATATCTTTAGGTATGAAACTTGCACTATTGAGGGTGATCATAATTAGAAGCACTTCGCGTTTTTGTTTTTGTTTTGCATAGATAATTCATGTTATCTTATCTTAGATTTACTACTTGCTTGAGGACAAGCAAGGATAAGTATGGGGTATTTTGATAACATGATTTATCGACCTTTTTTACTCATGCATTTAGTTAGATTTCCCCTTTCCGCATTCATGTTTTAGCCTTAGTTTGTGTCATTTATGCTTGTTTAGTTCTACTTTCCAAGAATAGATGTCTACACACACTATTTGTGGCTTTGTAGGTGATTTGGCACATTTTGGAGCTAAAACGATGCATTTGAGGAGCAAGCCTCGAAGTGGACGCATTGGAGCGAGCGCACGGGAAAGGGCGAGGAATCGAGCTAAAGGCGTGAAGGAACGAAGAAGATGGAATCCCAGACCGAGATGGCCTGATCTCGGCCGAGATTCCATGATCTCGGACCGAGATAGCCAAATCTCGGCAGAGATTCATGGATCTCGGACCGAGATAGCCAAATATCGGCCGAGATTCCATGATCTCGGACCGAGATGGCTCAATCTCGGCCGAGATTTCATGGATCTCAGCCGAGATGGTCCGAGCTCGGCCGAGATTTCCGAAGTGTTGACGCGTTGAACTTTCTGTTGCTGAATCTCGGTCCCGACTGGCCTGATCTCGGCCGAGATTTCTGCCCGAGATTTCTTGTTCGGCGATTTTATCTTATTTTTAGATCGGTTTTTGCCCAGCCTGTCCTTTAGAAGATTGTTGGCTATAAAAGGGAAGCTCTGGGTTATTTCTAAGGGTCCGAATTAGTCTGTCTTTTGTGTTGGGAGTCGCCCACAGCTAGCCCTAGAGGGCTAAGCCGCCTCTCTTCCTTTCCCTTCTTCTTCTCCATTGATTCTTCATAGTTTAGTTCAAGATTCAAACTTTTATATTCAGCTTTGTTTGGAAGACCTTGTTGGATTCGAGATTTGTCAAGATTGGAGTTTTCCGTTTATTGAAGTTAAGTTCTTTTCATTCCCCTTTGTCATTTCTTTTAATTGTCTTGATATGATTGTTATTGGCTAGAACCTTGTGGTTTCAAGGTTGACAGGGATTTGTTTATGCCTTTGATTATGATGGATTAGATTGTGCTTTGTTTTGGCTTTGAATTGCTTGAAATCCTAATGGTTGGCTTGGACTTGAACCTAGTTAGAATCCTTCTAGCTAGTAACCTAAGTTGGAATTGAGACTTACCCGGTGATATTCCTTCATAGATACATGAGAGACTGATCATAGGTAATAAAAGTTTATCCTTTATTGGTTGAATGTGCTTAGATTCCTTTCTAAGTAGGGTAATACCTGAGACTTACCCGGTAATGGTTTACCTTTCCCTTAGTTTGTAGTCTGGTTTGTTTAGAATTTCCTAGCTCTCTACCTTGAGACTTACCCGGTAATAGGTAGTTGGTTTTGAACTAGATAGTCTTGAGACTTACCCGGTAATAGACTGTCAGCCTATAAACGTTCATCCATGTGGCTTTTCTACCATATATCTTTATGAGTCTTCCTGAATCTATATGTATAAACAATGATCTTGAACCCTTGGAATCCATTTTCTTTCCTTTAACTTGATTATCTTTGTTTTCCCTTTTTGTTTGTATGTTTTGACTTTCAATCAATAGTGACAATTGATTGCGAGTTCTTAAAACCCTTTTAAAAACACTTTTGACTTATTTCCCTTATCTTTTCCAACCTCTTGTCTTTAATTGAGATTTATTCTATTTATAATCATTATTGCATATTAATCTTCTCAGTCCCTAAAATCGACCCTGAAATACTTACCTTTACTGTGATTGACCCATACACTGTGGGGTTGTTGCTATTTAGGAAATTATTACAGATTATAAATATAAAACTATCCCTTCCTTGTTTTACTAACTTATAGGTCTTTATCATATTTGATAAAGGTTTATAGGGGTGTAAAAACAGCGAACATGTGAATTGGTTCAAATTTTGTTGGATTAGCCTATCTTGCCTAACCGCCAAACGGCCTTCCCAAAAGTATAACCTTTACGCACTTGAACTTGGGTAACGTTGACTTAACTCGTCACCTTGCTCATTTGATTGCTTGCAATTGTGTTTATTCATTTGAAATCATGACCAACGTGGATATAGAAAACTCTCAAGATGCTCGTGAACGAGAAAATGCCTCCTTATCCGACTAAGTTGTCAATCTTAAGCAACAATTGGAGGAGATGAGGGCGCAACTTTTGGCCCTTACGACCGCTCAATGTCCCACTTCAAATCCAAATGACACCATGGTCGAGACTTCCACGTCCGATGCCCGTCGAAAAGGCAAAGGCCTTTTGGGAACCGACTCATCTCAAGGTCTTAGGCTTGCCTCAGTCATCGAAAGTCAAAATCAACATGACGGCAGGGACCACCTCAATGAGACCGAGAACAACGATGGCCCGACTCCGGATGATCTACTTTATGTAGATATGGTGAATCGGAACAAGCGTTACGAGCGCAACCACAGACGGTACGGATCGCCCCACCACTACCTAGTACACCATACTAGCCGTCCCGTCCACGAAGAGTCCCGACACACCAATCATCAAGATAGTCGTTCTCGACGTTCGGGTAATGATCGATCCGGACAACGCCGCCAACAGCCTAGCCAACGACCAACATACCGCGACTATGAGGAGTATGATGAGTTCTCCGACGATGAGCCCAACTTGGAACGGGTGGTTCATGTTCGTCCATGGCACCCACCCGTCCGAGACCCATATGAGAACCAGGACTGAGGAGAAGAATGGTTGTCTCCTCCTAACCCTCCAAGGCATGCACATCAACGAGACAATCATGATGATATGCCACCGTCCCACCGGATCCCTACAAAGCTCGTAGGGAAGGTAAAGTTAAATTTCTAATATTTTATGGGGAATATGATCCTTGTGTGTTTCTTGATTGGGCACATGACATGAGATGGGCTTTGAAGCATTGCCACTATGAGGAATACGAGAAGATCGAAGCGGCAACCTTGTATTTTGAAGGCGAGGAAAAATCTTGGTGGAACCGTTATGAACACATCCGTGAGAGCCGAGGATGGGAACCGGTTGCGACGTTTGATCAATGGATCTACATCATGACAAAGAAGTATGTCCCCGACGACTTCAAAAACAATATGCGGTTGCAAATTGCCAAGCTCCAACAAGGCAATCTCACTCCGGTGGCCTACTTGGTCAAGCTCGAGGACATGCATATGAAAGCCGGCATCTCGGCCTCCCCATCCGCCCTCCGCACCAAGTTCATGAGTGGCCTTAATCCGTCAATCCGACGCCCTCTTGAGATCGTTCCATACAAGGACTTGGGAGCTTTGTGTCATGCGGCCATGAAGCTTCACAAGCAACAACAAGAGAATCCAAGATACTCAAGGTATGACTCCTCACATAGTCAATACGCTTATTCTACTAACACCCGTGCTCGAGATATATCTAGTTCTCAAGAGTCCGGCGCCACAAAGGAGCCCAACGGATGGTACAACCCACCCGACAAGCGGATACCGAGAGGGCACCACAACGTGGTCCCAATGCCCCGGCACAAGCGCCTATGTTTGCGACGACAGTAATACCGTCGCATAAGACTTTTTGCGATGGCGAACTATGTATTTGTGACGACATTGTGCCATCACAAAACTATTTTTTTTTGTAGTGTCCCTAAGGAGACCCCATAGTCTAAGTAGTCGTATATGGGCTTTTAGGGAGCGTACATGGGCACTGGCGGTTCGGGATAATACACCTCTTGATGTTGATATTGAGTCTTCAAGGTGCATATTATAAGGGTTTCCTGTCAACCCTACTCTGGGCGTATGTGTTGTAAGGCCAGACAGGGGCTGGGCACGACAATTTCCAAAATGCAGGTATTGAGTTTATATCTCCCTCTTTGTTCCATTGGGCTGGAGGAGGTGGAGATTCCAGTTCGACTTTTATTACTTTTCCTCTCACGATTATTTGTTGTTCACTAGAAGTTGGCATCTAATTATGAAAAATTTTGCAACACCATAATAATTGCTACAATTGTACGATTAGACAAAAAATATCAAAAGACAATTAAGGTGTAGAGATGGTACCTAGAGTTCACCTGATCACACCCTAATCCATTTACCTCTTTGCGTATATACTACTTTTTTTTATTTACCTTATTTTAGAAGTCCGACTCTAATACCAACATTGTAACACTCTAGTTCAACATCCCTCTGGGTTTGCTACAATGTAGTGATTTATTAATTATTACTACTGAAATCTGCCGCAGGATAATAAACTACATTTCAACAAATTAAACAAAAACGCGTTCAATATCACATGCATTGACTTAGATCCAACAACCATAATTACAAATCTTAAGAGTGTTGACTTAAGTTTAAAATTACTTAAACTTTTGAGGTAGGGTGAGAAGTGATCAAGTTTGACCCCTGTACGCTTCCAAAATATCATTTGCTACTCACCTTAACATGTCAATAGGTTGATAACCAACCAAAACAAAAACAAAAAATAAAAATGGGGCAGTCTATCTGACAAACTAACAAGCTGGATTAATCTAATCTCAAAATATAAATATTAATTCAGAATCACATAACATATAATATCCATTACGTCACCATACTAGATATTCAACACTTAACCGATTTCAAAACACACTTAATTGCGTTAGCGTTACGCTAGCAGTTTTACCGGGGATACCAAGTTTGATTTTAACCGTACGTTAATCAACTGAAGGGCAAGTCCTGTGGAACCTCTTGGTGAATCCATGACTCCCTACATTCGCCTACTGGTACATGGTAGCGAGATTGGAGTTAGACGACCTAATTTCCGGGGTCCACTAAGCCCCAATGGACATTTCTAATAATGTTGCCGAGCCTCCATTATTATTTACTCATAATGTCCGTAGACATTATTAACAGACATTTCACATATTCATCGGTTCGTACATTATCACTTTATCGACTAAGTAAACACTAAGATCAACAAAATACCATAGTCCAATGCAAAATTATATATACGTATTTAACTATAATTATCTCCATTAATATACCTATAATTGTTACTTTCAGAATAATTATATATAAATATTCATCAATTTGTACACTATTATTGTTTCTTTTGTTTTTTTTTTTTTTCTTACGGAGTATCATTTTAAATAAATAAAAAAATTACAACTTCACAATTACTAGACTACACACATTGTTTCATCAATTCGTACACTATCATTGTTTCTAGTTATGAAACACATTAACGATTGGGACATGGCTAACATGAAACCAACTACTAGTAATAATTATCCCCCTAGAGCTAGAAGAAAGAAAATTAATATCAAATGGCAGAAACCGAATCTGAATTTTGTCAAAATTAACTTTGACGCTTCCAGGAACTCTTCGGGTCAGTATGCATTTGGTTTTATTATTCGTGATTCTTTGGGTCTGTCTTTAGATGTAGGTTTTGGTAGGTGTGAAGCTAACTCTATTTTGGAAGCCGAAGCCTTTGCGTTTTGTGAGGGTCTCCAAAAGGGCGCACTTCTTGGGTGTAGTAATTTAGAAGTTGAAGGTGATAATCTGGTGCTCATCAACTCCCCTCATGTGAAGGCCTCCGTGGGATGTTGATCTTATAAAACTATAATATAAATTATAAATTTTCATTATTATACTTTTATTAATAGGGCCTATTTATATTGATTGTATTGGGCCAGCATAACGATTGAGCCAGGATTGTCAAGACTTAACTACTTTAAGGAGCAAAAATGAAAGTTGGTTCAGAGAAAAGGGAGAGCAAAGATGAGGAAGGAAAAAAATTTCTCAAAAAGGAAGGAGAGCAAAGAGGAAGAAAATACATAAAAGCACGAACCGAATCAAACATGGAAGGAATAATGGTTGCGAGGAAGGTACATGTGCATGTGCTAGAGGTTGGAGGAAAATGAGAAAGAGAGATCCAAGTGTTGAATTTTAGATCTACGTATATTATTATTATTATTATTATTAATTCATAATTAACTCTTTTATTACTATGAGTTTGCTTAATAAGTGAGTCTAAGCTATGTTAGTTTTCAACCCATCTTTACTTACATTTTTAGGCCTGATTAGATAGGGTTTTTAGTTAGATTTTCCAGCCGTCTTCTCTTTTATATGTTGAGACATATCACACATTTTACGAAGATTATTTAAGATACACATTTGATGTTTCATACATTTGGTTCTTACTCTTTTAAAGTGTTGCGAGGTCGAGAGTCCTCGTGTCTTTACAACAGTGTCTTGTGTGGATCTATCCGACGTACAAGAAAGATGCTATCAAGTTTGCTCACAAGCCTCCTTCTTGGACTTCGTAGAGCCGTTGCTAGTAGGGATCTGAAAACCCGAACCACTCGAATGGTTGAAAACCTGATAAAATGCGGTTGAAATGTGGGTGATGGTTAATCGGTTGATGGTTCGGTTACGGTTTAGGGTGAGAATATTAAAAATTATCACCCAAACCACCACCCGAGCCATCACCCGACCTAACATTCATCCGATGTTCACCCGATATTTGCTCGAACTTTAACTAAATTAATATAAGATAAAATACAATAAATAAAATAAACCTTTAATTTTTACAAACACTAAGATTCTAACTCCTTAAGTCTTTAATTTACTCAAGTTACGCAGGAACGCTCCCACTCCCCCAACCTTCCACGCTTTCATGCCTCCATTCCATACTTCCAAAGAGTAAACCCTAAGTTGCAGACTTGTAAGTTACGCAGCCAACGCTTTCACGCCTCTACACTCTTGATCCCTTTATGTTGTTGAATGCCGAGTTGTTGTCTACTAAGTTGTTTGCCAAGTTGTTGATCTGTTGAGTTGTTGAGTTGTTGAGTTGTTGAGTTGTTGAGTTGTTGCATTGTTGCAAGCTGTTGAGTGTTGTTGAATTGATGAGTTATTGAGTTATTGAGTTGTTGAGAGTCGTTGAGTTGTTGTTTGGTTTGTTGAATGTTGTTTGCTAAATGTTAAATTGTTACTTGCTGAAACAGTTTTTTTTTTAATTCATGACTACCATTGTTACGAGTTGTTGAATTGTTGTATACGGATCGTTTAATAATTTAGTTGTTTTTTTTTATGTATTCATGACTACCATAGCTGTGTTTTTTTTTTTTTTAATTCAGAAATAAGTAATTACAATTTACAAGCTTAATTTTCCGGTTGAACCCGAAAAACCCAACCCACCTGATCAACCGCGGTTATGGTTTAGGGTGGAGGCGAGCTTGGGTAGGTGACGGTAAGGGTGAACGATTTTGCAGTACGGTTCGGTTGATGGAAGTGATACAACCACCCATCGTCCGAACCATTGACATTCCTAGTTGCTAGGTTGTGTAAGATTGTGGCGGGAAAGGTCACTTGGACATTGCTATTGAGGTCTTAGACAATTACGATCTAGGGTCCGGCGTTTTCTTTCACTCCATCCTCTTCCTACCATTAACCATCCTAGATGAAAATGAGATTTTGGTGTTTAAGATTAGAATATCCTAGAATTACTCATAATCTTAAATGGACCGCTAATAAACCATTGTGTCTTTTTACACTCATTTTATATTTTAATTAATTTAAAATTTGTTTGAAATTTCCAACCTAACTGAGTCCAAGTATACATCGTCGTCGGATGTGCGTCTAGAAAGGACCGAAGAAGTTTGAAACTAGAAAATGAAATGCTTGAGTTGACCGAACCGAACCCATAAGCGGAAATTCCTTATAGAAGAAGAAATCAATTTTGCTGTCTGAAAACCCAAATTTTAAATAGAAAGCGGAGGGACCCCACCCGATCTTTATTCTTCTCTTGAACACCTTCCTCCATTTCTCTCCTTCCTCCTCAACCTAAATTAAAGCAATCAATCAAGGTCACAAAGCCACTGCTATGAACCTAAACAAGAACAACACCAAGAAGAAGAACAAAGGCAAAGTCCATCCTTCTCCGCTTCCTTCCTCCCCCACTACCACCAACAAGGATGCTATCACGGCCCTCAACCTTCTCCCGGCGGCGATTCTCACCATAATCGCCCTCCTATCTACTGACGATCGAGAGGTTTTGGCTTATTTGATTACTAGGTCAATCAAAGCGTCGGCAAACCCCTCCGTTCTCCTCCTCGAGGAGAATCGTCGTCGCCGTAGCAAACACAAGTCTCCAGCCTTCCACTGCGGATGCTTCGACTGCTACACCGCATACTGGTTCCGATGGGACTCTTCTCCAAACCGCGAGCTCATTCACCAGGCGATTGAGGCTTTCGAGGAGGAAAATTTCTCCATCGGCGACCAATCCAAGTCTAATTCCAATTCCACCGGGAAAGGTAAGACGGCTGAGATGCTTCTGTCTGAGGTTCAGATTTTGGAGAGTTTCAAGCTGGTAGGTTTAAGTTCGACTCCGCAGACCGTGGAACTCCCGGTGGAAACAAGCGAGATGGATGATAATTCATCGCCGCATGAGTCGGAGAAGGATGAAAAGGCACCGGCGCTACCCGCAGGAGGAAACCACAACAAAGGCTTGGCGAGGAAGGTACTTCCGGACGTCATTGGACTATTTCATTCCCGTTTATGGAGTCTTTGGAGTCCAAATTAAAAAAAAAATAATGTTATTGTAAATTACTGAATTACAGAATATAAGTATTTGATATTATCTTTGATATGAAAGGTTCAAATTCCTCGTTTGAGGGTCACCAAATGTTCATTTTTTTAGGCTACCAAACCTTTTATATTCTTCTTCCACTTTTTTATATAGTGGAATTACGAATATGTACCACTTTAATTATTATGCTTTGTATTTAGTTTCAAGCATGACTCGTATTCCTATCAACTTAGTAAAGATAATAATCTACTTATCTTGTGTTAGAGGTATTTTGTATATAAAATAAAATATAAAAAAGATGACGTACACGAGATTAACTTTGTAATACTATTAAATATTTTATAAGATATGATGGATATAGGCGGAATGACGGATACATACATGTATAGAAAATTGTACAATTTGAAATTAGAAATGTTTACAATTGTTTATTTTATATATATTTCTATTATAATGTAACTTATACTATAGTTTTACATATAATAAAATGTAAAAGGGCTTTCACATTATATATCTATATCCTAGAAAAATGACTATTTAGTTACAACTTATTTGAGGCATTTAGGTAGAATAACTATAACTATTTTGATTACAAATAAAGCTAACAAAATATAATATTTACTAATAACTATGTAATTAGTGAATTATTCAGGATTATTGTAATATTATAATCTTACGAAATCTTATCATTTTTTTCTATTTAATTCGATGGTTTGATTTCAATATAAGTTCATTGTGTACAAAAGTATTTGAGAAAAAAAAAATTATATTCATCCGATTGTTTCAATATTTTGTATGATATCATATTTGCTGAATTGGTTGATTTATGAGAGTTGTTGGTAAACAACATTTACCGTCTTCTGTCGATCAACTTCTAGGTTAATTAGGTCATCTTGTCACTTAGTTGATTGGATAATTCATATTCTAGATCGATTAAATTTAAAGGTATTGCGTGTCTCCAACGGCTCAACTTTGTAGAAAATGAAATATTCTCAATTTGAATATATATAAACCTATTATCTATCATACAATATCGATCGTGAGTGTTTTTTTTATTTTTAATATGAGTTGGTTTTTAAATAAAATTCTACTGAATTTATGTGGTGTATGCAAACATAACGTGAATTTGTCCTTAAACATGTAAACTCTATGCGATATTTGGTCAAATTTCTTAATATTTTGATTAATCTACATGAATGTCCTTTGTTTATGTGCACAATGGTTATGGTGATTAAAGGGTATGTTCGATATGTTTGTATAAATTATATAAATTTCATAAATTTTCGAAGGGTATGTTCGATATGTTCGTATAAATTATATAAATTTCATAAATTTTCGTGATTTTTACAATTTAAAAAGAGGTTGAAAAAAAATTATATTCTTTCATAATTTTTATTTTCGATAAGTCTATAAACCACCTTTTAGGAATGCGCACGCACAACTCAAATGATGGAAAGGTTATTTGTAAAGTCCATAACTTTGAACATACATATACACTATAAGGGTTTATTTTTTCATTATTTTAAATTTTAAAAAAAATAGAGAAGTTAGATTTGTATGACATATATATCTTGTTTTGCATGAGAGTTATTTTCCTATTTTGCAAGATCCAATGACTTCTCTACAATTAGAAAATTTTGTTACTTTATAATATGAATTTTGTAATTAAAAATCCATAAACGTACATTTATTGAATGTGCTCGTCGTTATACATTCATCTAACAACTCTGATATGATTCTCAAAACAATCCAAATCATAGGGTAGGTAGAAGTATAGGAGGGGGAGAAAGACGTGAAGAACACACTAGGGCTTATAAATGGGACAATTGTCATAAAATCTCAAAGTTCAATTCTTTGACATAGGTACAACGACGTGGCTGCACTTGGATCCTAAATTTATTGCGTTGAAAAAGATTTATAAGTAGTTGTGACACGAAGCTGAAGCTAATGAGAGTTATGGGTCAAAGAATGAGCCGGTATTCTTCCAAATCAATAAGCAAATTTAAGACTTCATTCAAAGTACACTACACTACACATCAATGACAATGAGTATTGAAAGGTTATTGACAACATAATATACAAAATTTAAATGAATTTTTCGTGTTCAAATTTAAGATACATGGCGAAGATCTTATGAAATTGTTGATGGGACTTAGTGATCTGAACCCGAATTGTAATTTGATGTCATTTTTTTCACAGTTATGAAATTGTAGAGATGTGTAATTGCGTGGATTTCCCTTTTTATTTGAATGTCGATATATGGGATTTGTTCTGTGTATTCTCACTACATAGATCCGGTTCAGATCGACGGACCGAAATTTTCAACAACCTTGCAAGGTCCAGAATAAAATATGTGAAAACTAAAAAATTAAGTAAAAATATATATATTTTTTAAATATGTAAAAAGATATATGATTTTTTAAATATATAAAATTAAATCTAAAAAATATATTTCGATCCGACCGTCTTTTCCGGTCCAATCCAAAAAAAAACCGTTTCGGATCAATTTTGCGCAACCTTATTCTCATGTACGTGTTCCGAGTTGTATTAGGCGGTTTCTAGAACTACCCTTGGTAATATAGTTACATCTTCCCACATCGTCAAATCGATTGTTACAAGAATTAGTCGATTGAGATTGAGAGTTGGGCAAGTGATAAAGCTAACAAGGTGGATCGAAGAGTCTAGATCGAGTCGATTGGCCTAACAGTTGACTCGACTAATGCCACGAGACGATTGTCAAGGGTCACAACAAAAGGTTGTGGTCGAGTCAACCTAACCGATCCCCGTGTGGAAGACCTATCTCTCTTGATGGCTTATATATTTGGCCGTTTTAAAACTTATTTGTAGTATAGAAAGGTTTTTTTTAGGTGTCTCCTTATTTTGGAATTAGGGTGAATCCGAAGATGTTTTGATGGGTTGTTTGTAGATTGGTTGACTTAATGTGTCTATATATAATCGTTGAATTTATGTTAGAATTGTCATCTATTTAATTCAAGTTGTTTGGGATCCTCTAAGGAAATTTCAGTCTCTACTCTTAGTTTCAAACCCGATTGCATCATCGGATTCCCCATCTCATTCTCTACCTCTTGGTATTAAAAAACATTTCCGGAAAAACTTCACCCCTTGGTCAAGCATGTTGGTGGTGCCACCGTTGGAAGAAAAAAAAAAGTTTAAGGTTGTGTCTGGCAAGCAACACAAAAACACTAGCTTAAGTGTTCACTAGTGTTTCTGGAAAGGTTTTCGAAAAATACCAGTGTTTAGTATTTTTAAACACTAACGAGTGTTTGGATGGAAATGCAATTATACACTAGTGTTTCAGTATAGCACATTCATTCATTATGTGAGCTTTTTTCGGGTGAAAGGAAGCAACTCTGGGCAAATCGACTAATAAACTTTATATTACAATCAGATCCCATTATTATCCTCAATGTATATATTCTCTGTATTATTTTCTCCTAGAATATTTTTTTTGTTTAAGATAGTCTTTTATATTAGTTTCCTTCTCAATATTATAGCTTTCCTATATATGTAATCTTATGCACATGTGAATAAACAAGAGTTTCTTCTTTCAACTCTATCTTTCATGGTATTAGAGCAAAATCTCTAATCCAAAACAAAGTTCTCACATTTGATCATGCCTCCAAACACCATGGACACCACTAATCCTTTTCACCTTCATCTATCAGATCATCCCGGCCTCTCTATATGCTCGGTGATTCTTGATGGCAACAACTACATTGATTGGCAAAGAAACATACTCAATGCTTTAAAAGCCAAACGCAAGCAAGGTTTCATCGATAGCTCGATTAAAGAACGTGCAGACACTCATGTTGATCATGTCCATTGGTCCACTATTAACTCTATGCTAATTGGGTGGATTCTGCAGACCATCGATATAGATCTCTGTCCAACACTCATTATTGGTTGTCTCGCTAAGGAAGAAAGAAAGGACGGAGGGCAACCATGCATGGTACTTCTCGACCATGTCTCCGCGTTTTCGAATGTGGAGTGAAGCCTTACGAGTCTACAAGCTTTTCTCATTCCAGTGCTCGCCTTCAGCTGATTGTAGAGCACCTTTAGTCTTTTGATTAGAGTAGAGGTCGCGAGAGAGCAGAGTGGCTTTGATTGACGGGCCTTTAGCTGCAGACCGTGGAAAGACAAGAGACAGACCTTCTACGCTAGCACCAGTAGTAACCGATTGTGGGACGATGTAAAGGCCTTGTTTTTTGTCCTAGATGTAGTGATGACATGAGGCAAAATCCGAAATGGCTTAATAGGAGAATGACAAATGGCGTTATTTACTTCTGTTTTAGTATTATATAGTAGATGATTTTAGTGGTAGGCAATGATTTTCAGGGTAAAATAAATGATATGCCTTAGTTGGTGTCTCATAATTTTTTGGATTCAAAAATGATCTCCCTTAGTTATCTGCATCTTTCTTGATTAATTGAAATCTCATGTGTTGATCTCTGAAAAGGAGAATCAAGGAATTATATATATATATATATATATATATATATATATATATATATATATATATATATATATATATATATATATATATATTTATGTTTGTGATCAACTACTTGTTAATAGTGTTTGATATATACTATATCGAAGTGTTGTAGTATTCGGTATCTTGGTAGATAACTTGAGATGCTGATTTTGTTTTCATGAGGAAAAAAAATATATATTTGTATACTCGAATGAATTCTTCACGTGGCCTTAAAAAGCCAAGTTTTAATTTGATTAGACAAACACGTTGAGTCTATTTTCATTAATTTTAGATAGATGGACAAATCTTAATCTGACTAAAAAAATAGTAGTTTTTAAATGAGTAAAACCTTTCTCCTCTAAGAAAATAAAAAAGTCCCTTTATTTTATCAAAAAATTCCCCTTTGCATAGAAATTGTCTTGCTATTTATATTTATGTTACACAATCCAAGTATATGTATATTTTTAAACTTGTTATTACAATTGCTTGTTTCAAGTATATGACTATTTTAAACTTGTTATTTATATAGGTTGATTTAACTTATCTAATATTGCTTAGTTTGTGGTGTTGAATCACATTATCTCTTCTTTGTTTGATAATCATGCCATACACTACAAGGTATGCTTCTTTTTTTTCTTTTTGTTTTGTGTTTCTAGATAATAAATATTATGCACTCACCTTGACAAGATAGGTCGAAATAATCGAACCCATTGTCAAGTCATGTGAGGTTGAGCTTGTCTGACACCCTAAATCGAACAAACCTCATCAAATGCTCTAGAACTAAGCCATGGATATATATGGTGACATATTCAAACTCTTTTGGAAGTACGGATCGAGTGAGGGAAGGGAAATTAGCGGAAGAGGAACATTTAAACAAGAGGGAAAGATGATTTCGAATTCCACCATGAATACGACTCTCATATGGGTACTGTTGAGATAGTCAATGATATCTACGATACCATAAATTATTTTTACAAGAATGGAAGTCATGTTTTTTTTTTTTCATTCTATCAATATCCAACATAAATTATTTTTCCTCACCTCTAGAAATATCTTTTAAATCACTTAGCTTCTTAAGATGACACAATAACATTTTTATACTTGGGGTTTTGGGTTTTGGATTGATTTATTTATATGAAACAATAGAAGTTGAGAATAAAAACATAATTTAGGTGTATACCAATATTAAAAATCATGCAGATCAGATGTCTTATAAAGTTTTCACTTCAATATCCAATTATGCAAATGGACCAAGTTTACGGCAATGAAAAAAAACTCATGGTAAATCTTAGTTTGATCATCAAAGCATCTACATGCTATCTTACTTGAAGTCATAGATGTAGTCAAATTGACAGGAGTAGTTACTTTTTGGAAGCTGGAACAAGCAATTGAGTTACTTATGTCAGTAGACATGTAGTTTTCCCTTGAGTTGCACAATAACAGTCCAAAACCATAAATTTGCCCCAATTATACATTTTTTTCACTATGATTGTATATGTTGTTAGTTGTTCTTGCGGCCATGAATGCGTCTTCAAACTCTCTCGTCGCACAACACCTTTTCCTTTTTATTCATCCGGTTACTATTTTGATCATTCAATAATTATATCAGTTAATCTTCATATTCCTTTTGTTGACGGATAAAACGGAATATTACATATATTTCCCTCTCTCGTTTAGTCACCCGGATTTTCGCACAAGACTTCCATGCATTTCTTTTGCAACGCTATTCATATCGCCAACAATACAGTCTTTCATGAGCTTATCAAGCACATTGTGTTTGATTGTCATACTACCAGAAAACAGATTCAGCGAGGCATCATGTCGCTGACACCCTTCAACTAGCTGACATCATGACTAAAGCTCTTGGTCCTACTAGACACAACTTCTTGATTGACAAGTTTAAAGTTATTTCTTTTCCACCTCCAACTTGAGGGGAGTGTTAGAATATAGGCTTAGTCTATTGGACAATTTATAGATTTATCCCACACTAACTAGTTTATTGTTTTTCCATGTTATAATTGTCTATATAAACATAGTCCAATCAATGAAATACACAAGTTTTTAGTTCACAAATCTTCACCCGTACTATTTCTATTATTGCGTTGCAAATGTTAGTTGATTAGGCCAGCATTACTTTTACCATCATAAATCATCAGAGAAAACTTGAAAAATATCTCATTAAGAAATTAGGTCATTTGATCAATGAAAACAAGAATAAAATCTCAAACCATACCAAAAAATTAAACCCTAATCACCAAAAATTACAAAGCCAAACACGATTAAACAATTAATTAGATAACTCAAAATTAATACTACTCAAATTAGACAAGCACAAAATGTAATGCCAACAAAATAAAATAAACAATAGAAAATAGCGAGAAAATCAAATTAATAAATCGAGATAGTTTCATCACTTACTTTGGGTAGAGACAAGTGGTGTTGGAATAATCGAAGAGATTGTGAGTTGGGAGAGGATGCTAGCTAAACCAACCAAAGCACACCAAAAGAAAAATTCGAGACAGAAAAAAGAGGAGCTTATGATCATGTACCACTACAACGGAATACAAAGGTTGTGATGTGATTCTTTTTGTAAGAAGCAATCTTAGTTGTTAGAACATAAATTGTTTTAAGGGTCGTTGGAGGCGAGAGTTTTGACAAAGTCGAAAGTTCTCTTTGCAAAGAGCATATAATAGCGCTACGTTTTTTTTTTTTTAAAAAAATTTTTTTATATACTAGGTGTATAAGCGTGCAATGCACGCATTGCAAACACGAACAATTCACGCTTTTTCTGCGAGAAATTTTTTTTAGTTTTTAGGATTTGGTTATCCGCGTCCATTTCATATTTCACACACATTTTTTAAGGGATAATTAAATATTTATGCTAGATTTTTTAAATTACTAAATATGATATATTTTATATCAAATTTATGTGAAATATATGTAAGTATCTAATTATTTTTGCTGATTAATAAGGGAAACTTTCACTCATGTTTGAACTCATCGTGCAAGCTGATGAGGTGTAAAAACAAGAACATTTAAACTCATGTGTTGTGAACATAGAGTACATCCTTACATTTAAAGTTATTATAGCCAAAAGAGCCTTTGATTGCTAATTTCGGATCAAAGTTCTTGTAAGAGTCATCCAACAGATGTTATTTCATATCCTTCCCGACAACCCACACACAATCACTTATATGTTGCGAGCATAGAGTTCATTCGTACCAAAGTTATGTGATCTCTCATCAACATAAAATCAAACACGCTTAGAAAAGTAAAAAGTGAAACCGGAGAAGGCAAAGCTATCTGTACCAAAGTTATCTGATCGCTCATAAACATAAAATCAAACTCGATTAGAAATGTAAAAAGTGCAACCTGGGAAGGCAAAACCATCACCCGACTAAATATCTACATCCTTTGAATTTTCATGGATAAATAATGGTCACAACATATTTTAACAATACCTATCACATTCAAATTAGAAGGTGTATTTATCTTAATGGTGTTTATGGAGCTCTTTCAAAGGGTAAGGGGACTTTACTGGACAAAATTCAATGTTGCACAACATTTGGTTCATGATATCATTTTATGTAGCCTAAAAAGAATTGAAGTGTGTATATTTTACACCATGTGTGGAACATAACATCACATGTTGACTTTAAGTTCATTTGAAATTTGACCCGGAGATAATTTGTAAGAGCCTTAGTCTTTAGAGCCGAGTTTGGGCTTAGCCGCCCCTGCGGGTGTATGGAGCCGCCCCTGCGGCTAAGGCCGTGATCCACCCCTGCGGTTTCCTGCAGCTACAACCGACTTTGTTGACTTTTGACCCGTGCTTGACCCTTTTGTTCCTTCCTTCTTAGCCTTTTCCTTGGCTTCCTAAGCAAGGGTTTATTCTCATTCCCAGCTATCCTTACGCCCTTATTCTCTTCTCCTTCTCCTTGATCTTGTGCTTGAGTTCTCTTTGGTTTGGAAGAGCAAGCTTGTGTAGACTTTGGATGATGATGTTGAATGTTGTGCTGAGCTGTGAAGAGCCAGCTGAGAGGTGTTAGTGTTGTTCTCCTTGCTGCCTAGGACCCCAGTAGTGGTAAGTTACTCTTCTCTTCTTCTTCTTCTTCTTCTTCTTTCTTTCTTTGATTCCATCTTCTCTAGCTTAGGATTAGATGTATTGAATGAATATTGATGTTAGAATGTGTATGTATATGTATGTGTTTGGATATGGAATGGAGAAGATGTGATTTGATCACGTGAAGAGTGGAAGAGAAGTCGGGACTCTACGTTCTGCAGAGTCGCCACCCCCGCGTCTGGAAGCCGCCGCCCCTGCGGGAACCTTGTCACCGCACCCGCGCCCGGAAGCTGCCGCCCCGCGGCCACGGTCCCAGCGCCTGCGCCCGTGCCTGTGCTTGCCTGCGGCCACTATCACCGCGCCTGCGGCCGAGTGTCGTCGCGCCTGCGGTTTGCCTTGCTTCGCCCCTGCGTCTTGTCCCGGATCTACCTATAGTAGTGTAGATCCTTTCCTTTCCTAGTATGAGAGGTAGTAGCATGTTAGGTATGTGTATGGGGATAAAATGATGATGAGTATGATATCGTTTTATGCCGGTTATGGCTTTAAGGTTTAGTTGATTATCGAGGTTATGAGTTGGATATGATCCTTATGGATCACTTGGGTCTAGGTGTGACCCCTTTGTTTGATAGGAGATTTGATATCTCTGTATGCCTTGTATAGGCAGTGTTGTTCTCCGGTTTGGTGCTGATCAGGTTGAGAGTACTTCGAGGTTGAGGTAAGTCCATAGGACTTACTTAGCTACCATCCGTATATTGGATGTATGCATGAGTGGTGTGTGATATATGCTTGATAGCATGCGTAGTGATGATTACCGACCTATGTTTTAGTGACTGCCCATTGTAGGGCCGTGACAACTTGTCCTTTCATCCCGCTGAGAGTCTGGAGGTTCTCTGCGGGCAGGCCAGATTGGTTCAGTGGGCCGGGCTTTCTCCACTCCCATAGGGTACACGGAGACGGTGACCGGATTACCACTCCAGCTGGCACCATTCCCCAGATGCGAGGATTATATATTCCTCGTGTCACATATGTTCATATACATTTATTTATACGATTTGAGTGTTGGACTTTATAAAGATAATTAACCGGGTAAATGTGTGACAACATGTTTATATGTTATGATTCCTGAAGTGTGTTTGTGCTCTTGCATCTTCTTTATATCTGTGTATGGTTAGTTAACGGTTTTATACCGTGTTGTAGATCTTTTGCAGGTTAGGAGAGCTACAGAGTGATCCAAAGTGGGTGATCCGCTGAGGGCTCCGTACACTAGGTTGTTATCGTGGGATATGGGGTCTTTTGTTATGTACAGTTATATGTTTTGATTGTACTCAGCGGTACCTTGTATAAACCTAGTCCAGTAGCGCCTCGAGTCCTATGGATTTGGGGTGTTACATAACTGAACCTTCACTTTTATCATTAAAGATCAGAAAATAAAGCAAATATAACACCAACATTCTAAGAAAACACGGTAATACATAATTGGATTATTGGTTCCACGTATAGCTAATTTATGATATGAAAGTTCATGCTTTATTTATGATATCATTGTTTTTTTATTTTCAGGATATCTACAAACAATGATATTGTACAATACATGCCGTAGTGGCTCTACAAATTGTTTGAAAGCAACCCTAAAATATAATTGTAAAAACGACCGTGAATGTGTAAAGGTCTTGCTTTGCATAATAAAGGTTTCTTTTCCATTATTTTATATTAACAAATAGAGAAGTTAGATTTTTATGACACATATATTTTTCTGGATGAGAGTTATTTTCCTATTTTGCAAGATACAATGATCACTACAATTAGAAAATTTTTGTTACGATACGATATGATTTTTGTAATTAAAAATCCATAAACATACATTTATATAATGGGACGTCGTTATCCATTCAATGTAACAACCCTAATATGATTCTCAAAACATTTCAAATTAAAAAACAATGGGTTAGTAAAACTTTTGTTTTTAGCAAAAATAAAGTAGGTCCTTCTAATTATCTAGTAAATATTTAATTCAAAAATTAGTTAATAAAAGAGGTAGAAACGGAATTTACTAGGAAGGTTAAAATAAAAGGCCTACAAATAGGATTAATATCTAGTTACAAGAAATCATATCCCATTTCAAAACCCTAGCCGCCCATATTGAAACCCTAGTCAATTCCGCAACCGTTGTTCGTCTTCTTCGTCTCGCCCATCACCAAGTCTGTCATGTAGATTGCCACACTCGAGCTTCGACGGAGAAGACGAGCCGCCACTCAAATCCACCAAAGGGATCGAAGCTTGATTTAGAGTAAAGACAACTTAGTTGCGATCCCTTTGCTCTGATGTCAATTTGATGCGTTATGGATGTGTTGAAGGACGAATACCGGCCGTCCAACCCGGGAAGAGCCCCGGTACAATAATCAACAAAAAAATCTCCCTCAATGTGTCGGTAATGATCGATCCGGACAACGCTGCCAACGGTCATGACTTAGACGAGTATGACGAGAGAGATGATTTTGATGAGTTCTACGATGATGAGTCCGACTTGGACCGGTGGCACATGTCCATCCATGACACCCGCCCGTACGAGAACCTTATGAGAACCAAGCCCGATGAGAAGAATCTCCTCCTAACCCACCAAGACATGCACAACCCATCCATCCATTGGCGCCAACGAACTCAAGGTGGTCACCGAGG
The DNA here is from genome assembly GCA_002319775.1 of Fagopyrum tataricum. Taxonomy (NCBI): domain Eukaryota; kingdom Viridiplantae; phylum Streptophyta; class Magnoliopsida; order Caryophyllales; family Polygonaceae; genus Fagopyrum; species Fagopyrum tataricum. Next base: position 37,307,360 of record CM008283.1, on the reverse strand, counting down.
ATGCTTACATGTCACCTCCACGCTCGGTCCCCTACAAAGCTCGTAGGGAAGGGAAGGTAAAATTTTCTATATTTTATAGTAAATATGATCCGTGTTCTTTTCTTGATTGGGCACAAGACATGAAGAGAGCATTAAAGCATTTCCATTACGAGAAGTATGAGAAAATCGAAGCGACAACCTTTTATTTTGAGGATGATGCCAAATCTTGGTGGAATCGGTAGGAGAACAACCGTGAGAACCGAGGATGGTTCCGGTTGCGACGTTTGATCAATTGATCTACGCCATGACAAAGAAGTATGTGCTCGACGACTTCAAAATGATATGCGGTTGCAAATTTCCGAGCTTCAACAAGGCATTCTTACTCCGGTGGCTTATTTGGTCAAGCTTGAAGACATGCACATGAAGGTCGGCATATCGGCCTCCGCCTCCACCCTCAATACCAAGCTTTGAGTGAGCTTAATCCGTCAATCAGGTTCCCTCTCGATATCGTTTCATACAAGGACTTGAGAGCATTATGTCATGCGCTCTTGACTATCATGACCGTATATGAGGAGGACGAGGCTTTGCGGGTTCGACCCGATGGACCGTTCACCCGTTCCCGAGCCAAAGTCATCGCCTAAGCTACTGGATCTATCATTACTCGTACCATCACGTCTCACACACCCGTTAGTGGCGTGCCATGTCTCCATTTTGTCATGGCATAGGCTACCGGCTCCACTTTCACCATCGCCACACATGGCCCATTAGCGGCATGTCTCGTCTTCCCGACACCATGACATGAAACTAGCACATTTTGACATATTTCCCATATTTTTCATTTTTAAATAATAGATTTTTAGTTTTGAAACTTTAATTCCGGAACATAATTCCGACCTTTCATAGTCTAGACCTTTTTTTTCGGAAGTTAAACTCCGAATTTTAAATCCGTCATTTATTTTCCGACCCTTGGTTTGGCCCCAATCATCTATATATAAAAGATGTTTGACCTCATTTGTAAAACATATTCAATTTTAATAAAGTTATTTGAAAGAACATCTTCTCTTGATTTCAGGAGTCATTTCCTCTTCCATCCTCTCAAATTTCTTCACTGGATATAAGTTTTTGATCCAAGAACTCACATTTGAGTATTCTTCTCAAAAATCAACTATCAAACTCACTTCAACGGCTTGTTCGATCTGCCTAGATCAAATCAACCTTCCCTTCCACATCCATCTCAATCGCTTTCACTACCAAATTCTATCCAAGTTATAAACTTGCACATCAACAAAAGAGGAGTTGACGCTCTAGCTTGATCTAGATCCGGAGTTCGTCTTTCAATGCATTAAGGACGCATCACTTCCTCGATTCGTTTTTCCATTTTTAAATTCTAAACTTGTATATGTCACTCATTTTGAAATCCCTGCTTTGAATGACCTTATTTATCTAGAGCACATCTATTTGTCAAATCAAAGTAGAGTACAACAATGGGTTGTTAGAGTTTTTGTTTTTTAATTTTGGATTTTCAAGATAGTCAATAGAATTGATTAGATAAAGACGCTCATATTGAAGTTTGGAGAGTCTTCTTCCCGTGGAGTTGTAGTTTTTTAAAGTTATGTACTTACTTTTTCTAATGCAAATCTTGTCCATGTTATGTATTGTTGGAATTCTAAGAGACTAATAGCATTTAACATAATGGTTTTGGTGATAGGCAATGATTTTCAGATGATATCTCTCAGCTGGTCTCATAATTATGGGTTCAAAGATGATCTACCTTAGTTGATCTGCACGTTTACTACATCTTTCTTGATTAATCGAGATCTCATGTGTTGATCTCTGAAAAGGAGAAGCAAGTAACTGTCGTGTTTTTTGAAGCATGTAATTGTTATGTGTTTTTTTTTTATGACTACTTGTTAATAGTGTTTTGAGATATACATAATCGAAGTGTTGTAGTCCTCTATCTTGGTAGATAACATGCTGATTTTGTTTTCATGAGGGAAAATATATATATATTTGTATACTTGAATGAATTCTTCATTAATTTTAGGTTGATAGGACAAATCTTAATCTGAATAGTCAAACACCTAAGTATATTTTCTTAAACTAAAAGAACAATCGTTTTCAAATCAGTCAGACCTTTCTCCTCTTAAAGAAATAAAAAAGTTCTTTTATTTTATCAAAAAAGTCCCCTTTGCATATATTTTGTCTTGCTGTTTACACAATCCAAGTATATAACTATTTATGTTACAAATTCCAAGTATATGACTATTTTTAAACTTGTTATTTATATTGGTAGATCTTAACCTATCTGATACTACTTAGTTTTTACATTTTCCTTGTTGTGACACCAGGATGGTGATTACAATATGTTTTCTTTTACCAGGTTGATGACCAACATTACATACCATGACTAATACTCATTGTCATACGGGATGACCAAAAGCGGCTTTTTTCATCTATTTAAGGTATTCATTTCTTTCTTTAACATCATATCAAAAAGATAATTCAATAAAAAGAAAAATGGATTGTAGACAATCTTGAACATGAAACATATAATGTACACAATGATTGCTTAAATGAGATTTGTAAAATGTGTATATAAAAGGTATAATTTGATCTCAACAGTTTTACAACTTATAAAGTTTTCACTTCAATATCCAATTATGCGGATCAAGTGCACTATTTTGGTCACATATATTGAACAAATTACCGCTCTCCTTTTCATTGTAATTATATTATATTGTGATTAAGTTCCTATGGATCCTTCTATTTTGTAAATGCGCTTTTTTGGAAGTATACGAGTTGAGAAATAACTTTAGTTGTTCTTGAGGCCATGAATGCGTCTTATAACTCTCTCGTTGCACAACACCTTTCCTTTTTTATTGGTCCGGTTACTATTTTGATCATTTAATATTTATATTAATTAATCTTCATACTTCTTTAGTAGACGGATAAACGGAATATGACATATATTTCGCTCTCTTGTTGAGTCACTCGGATTTTCGCACAAGCCTTCCATGCGTTTCTTTTGTGATAATCAGTTTGTTATTCATATCGCCAACAATCCAGTCTTTCATGAGCGTATCAAGCACATTGCGATTGATTGTCATACTTCAGAGAACATATTCATCGAGACATCATGTCGCTGACACCCTTCAACTAGTTGACATCATGACTAAAGCTCTTGGTCCTACTAGACATAACTTCTTGATTGACAAGTTTAAAGTGGTTTCTTTTCCACCTACAACTTCAGAGGAATGTTAGAGTATAGGCCTAATCTATTGGACAATTTATAGGGCTTTATCCCACACTGATTAGTTTATTGTTTTTCCATGTTATATTTGTCTATATACACATAGTCCAATCAATGAAATACACAAGATTTTAGATCACAACTCTTCACCCGTACTATTTCTATTATTGAGTTGCAAACATTAGTGGATTAGGCCTATCTAGCATTACTTTTACCATCTTAAATCATCAAAGAAAACTTGAAAAATATTCCTTATGAAATTAGATCATTCGATCAACGAAAACAAGAATAAAATCTCCAACCATACCAACAAAATTGAACACTAATCACCAAAAATTGCAAAGCCAAACACAATTAAACAATTAATTAGATTAATGCTACGCAAATTAGACAAGAACAAAATCTAACGTCAACAACATACAATAAACAATAGAAAATAGATAGAAAATCAAATTAATAGATCGATATAGTTTCTTAGCTTAATTTGGGTAGAGAGAAAGGTGGTGTTGGAATAATCGAAGAGCTTGTGACTTGAGAGAAGAAGTTAAACCAACCAAATCACCAAAAAAAACCGAGAGAAAAAAAGAGGAATTGATGATCATGTATCACTACAACGGAATACAAAGTTTATGATTTGATTTTTTAAAGAAACAATTTCAGCTGTTGGAACAGGGATTGTTTTAAGGGTCATTGGAGGCGAGAGTTTTGTCAAAGTCGAAAGGTCTCTTTGCAAAGATCATTGGGATAGAACAGCGCTCCGTTATTCCCCTCTTTCTCTTTTTTATATAACAAGTGCATAAGCGTGCGATGCACGCGTTTTTTGTGAGGAAGTTTTTCAATTTTAGGATTTTTGTTTTACAATCTAGTTATCCGTGTTTAGTCCATATTTCACATAAAAAAATTTTAAGGCATAATTAAATATTTATGCTAGATTTTTTGTAATTCCTAAATATGATATATATTTTTATCAAATTTATGTGGAATATATGTAAGTATCTACTTATGGTTGTTGAATAATAAGAAAAACTTTAACTCGTGTTTGAACTTATCGTGCAAGCTGGGGAGTTGTGAAAACAAGTACATTTAAACTTGTTATAGCCAAAAGAGTCTTTGATTGTTGAGTTTGAATCAATGTTCTTGTAAGAATCGTCCAATATATGTTTTTTTCATCTCTTTCCTGACAACCAACACACAATAACTCATGTGTTGTGAACATAGAGTACATCCGTGCATTTAAAGTTTTGATAGCCAAAAGAGCCTTTGATTGCTGAGTGTGGATCAATATTCTTGTAAGAGTCATCAAATATATGCTACTTCATCTCCTTTCCAACAACCAACACACAATCACTTATATGTCGAAATATATGCTACTTCATCTCCTTTCCAACAACCAACACACAATCACTTATATGTCGTGAACATAGAGTTCATTCGTATCAAAGTTGTGTGATCTCTCATAAACATAAAATCAAATATGCTTAAAAAAGTAAAAAGTGAAACCGGAGAAGGCAAAACTATCCGTACCAAAGTTATGTGATCCCTCATAAAAATAAAATCAAACTCGATTAGAAAATTGAAAAGTGAAACCAGGGAAGGCAAAACTATCACCCGATTAAATATCTACATCCTTTAAATTTTCATAGATAAATAATGGTCACAACATGTTTTAACAACACTTATCACATTCAAATTAGGACTTGTATTCACCTAAATGGTGTTTATGGCAATGAAAAAGAACTTATGATAAATCTTTGTTTAACGTAAGCATCTAGTTGACATCATGACTAAAGCTCTTGGTCCTACTAGACACAACCTCTTGATTGACAAGTTTAAAGTTGTTTCTTTTCCACCTCCAACCTGAGGGGAGTGTTAGAGTGTAGGCCCAAATCTATTGGACAATTTATAGGACTTTATCCCACACTGATTAGTTTATTGCTTTCCATGTTATATTTGTCTATATAAACATAGTTCAATCAATGAAATACACAAGCTTTTAGTTCACAACTCTTCACCCGTGTTGCAAACGTTAGTGGATTAGGCCTGGCTAACATTACTTTTACCATCTTAAATCATCAAAGAAAACTTAAAAAATATCCCATTATGAAATTAGGTCATTCGATCAATGAAAGCAAGCATAAAATCTCTAACCATACCAAAAAAATTGAACCCTAGCTCACCAAAAATTGCAAAGCCAAACACGATTAAACAATTTATTAGATAAATCAAAATTAATGCTACGTAAATTAGACAAGCACAAAATATAATGCCAACAAAATAAAATATACAATAGAAAATAGAGAGAAAATCAAATTAATAGATCGATATAGTTTCTTCACTTACTTTGGATAGAGAGCGGTAGTGTTGGATTAATCAAAGTGAGTTGAGAGAAGATGCTTAATCAAAGCACCAAAAAAACCGAGAGCAAAAAAGAAGAGGAATTGATGATCATGTACCACTACAACGGAATACAAATGTTGTGATGTGATTCTTTTTGTACAAAGCAATCTCAACTGTTGGATCAGATATTGTTTTAAGGGTCATTGGAGGGGAGAGTTTTGTCAAAGTCTCTTTGCAAATATCATTGGGATATAACAACGCTCTTTTTTTCCTCTCTTTCTCTTTTTTATATACTAGTTAAAGACGTGCATGCTACGCACGTGCTTAAATTTACTGATGTATTGAACTATGCACACCTGATTGATATTGATGATATAATGTAGTATTATTTTACTTTTCATATTAAAGTGTTCATGACCTAGGTATAATCTAATGTGTTAATAAAGTTATACTCTAAGGGTCTGTTTGGCTCGTCGGAACTGAAGCTAAAGCTGAAGCTGATTATAGCTGAAGCTGAAGCTGAAGATGAAGCTGAAGCTTATTGAAGTAGCTGATTTTTTTTTAAGCTTGTTGAGTGTTTGGAAATTTCGAGTTTATCGTAGCTGATGAAAATGTAAAATGATAAAAACGCCCTTCATTATAATTTAATGTTTTTTTGTCACTTTATATAATAGTTGTTTGTTATATAGTAAAAAGATTAAACTACTAATATATTAATTGTTATACAACATTTTGTTATAGTTGTTTTTTATAAAATCATTACTCCAAAGTTAGAGATTATTAAAAATTGTATTCAATTATTTAATTGTTATAATTACAAACAAAATATATCTCAACATTTGATACAAAAGAATTGAATTTGAGCATAATATAATTAACAAATTAATTCAGTAATTGAAATTATGTTATTAACAAATAGACCCACAAAGAAAAACAATGGTTGCATGAATCCTACCAAATACTATGAATAACTAAACATACACGTAATTTGTCCTTAATTAAAATTAGACGTATCTTGTAATTGATTATACAAAACAAGTATTTAGTGATCACTTAATACAGTAATTGCCTAATCCTCTTCATATGCTTTATATATTTACATTAGAGTACTAGACTAATATTAACGTAATTTTTTACTTGGTTACAATGTGAAAGGCAATAGACAGAATTTTAAATTTTTTGCTTTAACTCTTATATTAGAGTACTAGACTAATATTAACGTAATTATTGAAGTTAGTTTGATATAATTTATTCTCTTATAGAAATTAGATATAATTATTTGAACAGTAATAATTAAATATAATTTATTTAGTTTTAATATAATTTATGCCTAGTTTATATTATTTTTAGTCTAATGATAGAATTTTGTTTTAATTATAAATATATTATTAATTAATAAATGATATTGTTATACTTACATAAAATTGATGGTGTGTTTTAGATATACGTTTATAGTATGTGTTGTAAGGGTATTGATGTCCCAAAATTTGCTTCATCTACCTTCAACTTCCATAATGTTGCTCATAGTAGCTTATGGAAATCCTCAAATTTCATCTACCATCATCTCTCTTCAGCTAGCTTCATCTACCACTGCCAAACGTCAATCCATGGGAAACAGTGCCATTTTTCAGCTACTTTAAGCTCCTTCAGCTCCCATAAGCTGGTTTCCAAACGGGCACTAAACATGTTATATAAAATGCAAAGGAAAATATTAAGTGTTGTATCTCAAGATCACAAAGCCTATTGTGGTCTAACCATAAAAAATGTAGAACCATAAAGATGAAAATGGGAACTTTTGTTGTCATTTGACTTTCACCCGTGCTCCAAATCACTTCTTTCTTTGCCCAAGTCCATGATAAAGACCATCATAGTGCTTGAAAGTGTCAATGTTGTTGCAAGTTGAGCATTGTGACAACAACCTAAAAAAGAACAAGTAGAATTAAACGGGAGAGCATCCTAAAGTAGTACAAGGAAGCATAATTTTATGGTCATATTATGTTGGGATCAAGCGCATAAGCTTCTGCAAACATGAAGCAAACAAAGCTAGCAATTGTTGGATCTCAATTGATATATCACAAATAAAAGACAACAATGAGGCATATGAAACCTATCATCAAAGCGTCGGAACTCCGGAAGCCAAAAAGTACCTAAACGATCAGCAGGTTCAGGCTTATCACAGACATAGGTAAGCACAACGGCGTCAACACGTTTTAGGAGAAAAAATGGCTCAAATGATTAGCATAATTTGACACTAACAACAATGAAGTGATGCACTAAATTGCAAAGTTCTAAGAAAAAATTAAAAATATGTGAACAAAGAATGAAAATTAAAAAATTTCTTCATGTTAGGAGAAAAAATAAAATACAAACACAATGAAATAAAATAAAAGAGTAAAATACAGAAAACCATACGTTGTAGTTGACAACATAAGGTGTTGTCATTGTAGTTAGTAGTTACAGTTTATGTTCTGGTCAAGATGGTGATCGAAGGGGCCAATGATGGCTACTTCTAGCTTATCTCTCTATCTATGCAGGCGATGACAACACCTACACATTCGAGAAATACAAATTGAATCAAACATACACCAAACGAAGTGTAAGAGACCGAGAATAAGAAGGAAACTCATCCGCTTGAGAATGAAAAGGGAGTAAATATTCTAAAAAATGCTACAAATTTTCATGATCTATATTAATTGAATTGGATTCGAACATGGTATTGCTATCTTAGAGAGAGTAAGATCTTACAGCCTTTGGGGCCACTATTGCCAGTGATTTTCCGGCCATATTCATACATGGATACACAACACTGTTTATTGGCATTTGGAGCATAAAAATCATCCACAAACTTCATGCAAACTCACTAATAAGCATTATAAGTCTTGCAATAAGATGTAAAACAAATTAGGAAGCAATAACATAAGGATTAGAAGCTATGTAATATACCTGAAGAAAGAGATGGAAAATAGTGAGAAAGGTCTTCTGGTTAGCAATTCCTCCTGTCAATCCAAGCCAAGCTTTTACCTGCCGTAAAAAAATATATTTTAAGAATTTAATGCATAAATAATCTTAACAAAAAATTTATTTACTTTTTCTACTGAATTTGAGTCATTTCGAGTTAATTTCTCAAGTAGATATGAGAAAATTTCTCGAGTAGATATTGTCTTTTTTTTTGAAGGAAATGGAGCTTTGATAATCGTTTTATCAAATTAATGGATAAAAGAAGTATGACATCATCAATCACATGAAGTTAGACTTTTGGTCGTGGTGAGACCTAAAACTGCAATCACAAAAAAAGTCATATATGAAATGCCATTTATTTTTGGAACAAAGACAACAATTGGTTAAAAAGCACAAACCTCAAATATATGGACATGCTTCTTGTATAACAGCCAACCAATGTGTATATAATTCCTACCATAGTCAAATCCATTAAGGGCACGTTTGGTTTGAACTCTAGAAACGGAATTGGAATGGAAATGTATCTAGTCTATACGTATACTCATGTTCATGAAGTTTTTGGGAATCATTCATTCTGGTTTGAAGTAATTGTAGTAGAAGTTGATTATAGTTTTGATACCATATAGGGTAACAAAATGGGAGGAAGCAAGTGCATTTTGCATGAAACCACATAGAATGATTCCATGAACAAGGTACCAATGTGAACTAGATACATTTCCATTCCGTTTCCGTTTCCGGAATTGGGTAAAACTCAACCACCATTTACAACACTGTTTTCGAGCTATAAATGCTTGACTTTATCAAATCCAAAGGCATACACATTGTAATTTGCAAAATTATGGCTAAACTCTGTCAAATACCATGTCTAGCTATCACCATGTGCCAAAATTTAGTTCCTATGATAATGTAATTGTATGAGATAAATACAAAAGTGCAACAATTCATAAGCATCTCAACATAAATATTATTATGATCACTATATACATGGTTGAATTAAGTTAGAAAACAGGCATAAACACAATTGCTCAAATCATCATCTATAAGCTCAACACTTACACCTTCGGTCATCATAGATTTAGAAAGGGAAAATAAAGAATAAGTTTCTTTGAGATTTGTATGAGATATATTTCAAAAGTTCAGTTTAGAAAAATCAAGAGTCAACGGAGTTTAATTGGCTTTGGTAATTCTTACTTGATATAGGATAGATCTTCGAGTATTTGATCCATTGACCTTAGCAAGATACTCTTGCACAAGAATGAGTTTCTATAAATGATCATCACTCAACAAGATACTCCAGCCTACATAATGCCAAAAGATTGTTAAAAAGGAGATGTTGCCTCGTGAAACTTGAAGATCACACTTGCCTACAATTACACATGATGATGTGTAAAAACAAGTACACAATCACTCATGTGTTGAAAAAGGAGATGCTGATTAATAAGGAAAACTTTCACTCATGTTTGAACTATCTTGCAAGATGATGATGTGTAAAAACAAGTACATTTAAACTTGTTATAGCCAAAATAGCCTCTGATTGTTGAGTTTGGATCAATGTTCTTGTAAGAATCGTCCAATAGATGCTTTTTTCATCTCTTTCCCGGCAACCGGCACACAATCACTCATGTGTTGTGAACATAGAGTACATCCGTACATTTAAAGTTATTATAGCCAAAAGAGCCTCTGATTGCTAATTTTGGATGTTCTTGTAAGAGTCGTCCAATAGATGCTATTTCATCTCCTTTCCAACAACCAACACACAATCACTTATATGTTGCGAACACAGAGTTCATTTGTACCAAAGTTATGTGAAAGTATCTGTCCAAAAACTGAATTAACCAAAAATTCTGGTTGAGTTTTTGAAAAATAAAAAATGTGGTGTTTGTGGAAAAAAAATCCAAATTAAAGGTGATATCCTATAAATTTCCACAAAGTTAAAAATGGCTTCAAGTGCTGGTGTTGGTTGATACTTCCATTACGAAAAAGTTATATACACCACCTTAAACTTAATAAGGGACTAAAAACTTCACATTCTGACAACAATCATTGGGCTCAGACGTCAAGCACCCGCGCCTTTTTAAAAATAATAATAATTTTCTTCAATAACAAAGTAGATTGAAAATTGCGTAAATAACACGTCCCTATGATTACTGCTAATAAGTAGTAAGCTCATCACAATATCTATTGGAGTCAAAAATCCGTCAAGGCAAATACGAGATGCAATAAATTAAACACACTGGGAGTCTCCCAGTCGAACAAAGGATGTGCAAACGGTCTTGGACATATATCATAGTCCAATCTAGACCATTAGAATAAAATTTACAGAAATAAACGACCGTGGACAGACCATAACGGTCTAACATGTCGGGACAGGTCTGGTTTTTGCAACCTTAGGTTGAACAACATGGTACATTAGTAGTAAGAGAATGTCCTACTTTGTATGTTGGTACAACAAGGTATTTAAACCACATGGAACATTTGACATTTGTAATATGTAAGAAAATACAAAGAAGAAAATATCCAATGGTAGAGCATCAGCAGGTACTGTCCATGTAATTAACCAACAAATCTCCGACCATAACTCTGTCAGGCATTCTCCCTGCAGCACCATAAATAGGAGCCATCCCTCCTTTCATTGGACCTGGGTTCGCTTTTACCTGAAAGACACGGCCAATGTTAAAGGTTTACAAAGCAAATCTACATTTTGCAAGCAAACCAGTAAGACAGCAAGCTTACAGTTTCTACAGATTCCTTCAAGTCCTTGACGAACTCGTCAGCCATGTTCACATGTTGAAGGGTCACACAAATATGGAGGCTGTTGGGCCTCTGCAATGCATTTAGATGCCAGTTCTTGGATGTCAAAATGTCATTCACCTCAAATATATCAACAACTTCAGATCCGAAAGCTACAATCGTCATGTCTGGCTTTCCTATGATATACAACTCCTGAATACCCTTTATTCTGCACAGAAGTAAATATAAAGTGTTCAATTTGTATTGAACGTTATGTTTCCTAAGTTTTCTGATGTTGCTTTTAGGAGGATCGATTTCACTATTCAGAAATGGTTGGCGGCACAACTTGTTCTCCCTCTTCTTTCTAGTTCGATGTAAATTATATTATTTTATATGTTTACAAAAAGACTATCTAACTTATTGGAAACACAAATTTTGCATTGCTTCCTTTAAATTATAATAATCACTTCAATTGGCTAAAAAAAAAAATGTTTATCAAAGGGTATTTTTCAAGTTACCCTTGCTGTATCTTCTTTGACGTTTCCATAATCTGTCTTGTGTGTACCAGGTATCCTGTATAGAGTTAAAAACGTTACTTTTTAAGTAAAATTGAATCTATTAGTCTCAAAACAAGCAACAGCAAGATCTCAACCTTCTTCTCCAACAGATAGCATTGCCGCCCAGGCACCAGCTATGAGACTCCCTGGCCTGCTACCAGCAATCGTTGGGGACACATACAGACCACCCGTCCATTCCGTTACTGAAACATATAAAAATATATCTTATATTCAAGGAATAATGAATCATCCTATGAAGAGGAGAACAATTACCCACCTGCAACAAATTGATGCTGTTCAAGACAAGCCACGAGTCATGAAGTTAAGACAAGAAATAGAGTTAGTTTCTGAAGCAGTCAATTAACTTGTTGCACACTTGAATCAAATATTAATTGCTTGCCTTCCTGATTTCGTGATTCCTATATAAAACCACACTTGTTCCTTTAGGCGCCAAACCATACTTGTGCACATCAACTGACATTGAGGTAACTCCTTGGACACAGAAATCAAATGGGGGAACTGGATACCTGTGAAACAGTCAGAAAGTCAAAGGAACAGCAGAATCAGAAAAATACATATTTCACTATACTACAAACTGTTGTCAAAAGAAACTCAATATAACAACAAATAAGAGCCTCGGATATGATCTAGGTATTATTAATTTTTTTTGTACAAGGAAATGCCTCTGATTTAAGTTCTACAGCATAACTAAATAAATGCACGAAAACATGCAAATTTCCATCATAACAATTGTCATCATATTGAGGAAAAAGAATAAGTGGATCAAATTTTGCAAAAATGCAAAAATTTAAAGGAAAAGAAAAGCATGGCAAGCTTTACCCAAGTTTACGAGCAAATGGCAATACAAAGCCGCCAAGACAAAGATCAACATGGAGGCAGACCCCAAAGCTTGATGCCAATGCTGCAAGCTCCTGGGAAAATGAAATCGAATCTCAGCAAGCAGTTCAAAAAAATAGAAGATTATCACACTGAGAAAAAGATACATACTTCAATAGGGTCAATGATTCCATGTGGAAATCCAGGTGAAGATCCAACAATCTGACAGTCAAAGCATTTTTTGTTTTATAAATCACAATTAACTAATCCGGTGAAAGTGAAGAATACTATGTTTGCAATAGCAGTGGAAGCTGTATGTATAGCTGCAGTGCTGACAAAATTTGCTCTACACCTAGAAAGATGAACAAAGAGAAAAGCAACAGAATTTGACGTCATACCAATACAGTATTCTTGTTGATCCACCGTCTGATTGCTTTTGTATCAGCTTGAAACTCTTTATTCACAGGAACACGCCTTAGCTTAATGTTGAAATACTGTGCAGCTTTGTCATAAGCTGAGTGGGCAGATTCTGCAATAATCCTAGTATAGCAGAAAGCCAGAAAGTCACAAAAAGGATAGAACAAGCAAAACTCTACATAAAATTAATAGTTATTAGGAGTACCAACAATTAAATCCGATGAAGATCAAGAGATGTACATTTAACAAAAAATAAAAAGCCCCTCATAAATATTTAGGTTGACATACATTTCTGGGTTTGTAATTCCCCGTTTAGCTTTCATGTAGTCGCGGGAAGATTTTACAGCTAACAGTATGCTTTCCGTGCCCCCAGACGTCATATTTCCACATATCTGTCCACCAGATGCCTTTTCTTTGCTACCAAAAAGAGCAGCTGTCATCGCAACGACTTCAGCCTCAAACCTAACGACGCTTTGAAAAACATCTAGGTGTAATGGATTTGTATGTGCAAACCTGAATAACAAAAACCATAAGCAGATTATAAATCCTACATCTGCTTAAACAACAAACAAAAAACAGTCACTTACACATACACATCATAAATCATGCCAAGACTATTTATATAAGCTTAATAATATCACAAAGATTCTATTTCTAACTTAAACACACATCTCTGTGGTGATAGTTTGTTGCTCAGCCAGCAGTAAGTAAACAAAGTGTATTAGTTTTTAAAAAAAACTGTTTACCTTCTTTGGCAATTAGGCATATATAAGGTGATGATGTATTTTTTAACAAAATGTTTCTTGAAAATTTCTCCTTCTCTTGTTCTCTCATTTTTTTACTCATTTCTGATCAATGAACATTTGATTTAGTTTGGTCTTGATGACTATGAATTTTGCTTCCTAATGCAAAACTCTACACATAATTAAAGTAACAGATACAAAAAAATTTGTTTTCATTTGATTGATCTTTTCATTTTGGTGGTCATTCGACTCTTGGCGATGAGGACGAATGAGCAGAGTGCTGCATAACAGTTTTTGTAACAGAACACCATGGTCTTCAGGAAAATCATATTGCTCTCATAATACATGGTCACTCACTCACAAGGGATGAACTTATGCAATTTCTATGGAAGATATTCCCTAAGTTACAGTAAGAATATCTCTATCGTGTTTAAAGCTAAGCTGATATTAGGGTTCGAGACAACTGGTCGGCCAGATTGGTATAAGGGTAAGAATAACAATAAACTTGGACACACGGAAGCACAAATCCTTATGTTCTTCTATGGCCACTATATTAGTTAGATATTTTATTTGCCTTATGTCAGTCGTGGTTAGGCATATATATAAAGCCACTATGCATGTTATTTATTAACATTGTAATGTTTCCTGCCTAATAAATGCTCCTTCCACCTATTCTCTCACTTTTGTTTCTCAACTGTCAAAGATCTGATTCAGTTTGCTTTTGTTGTTCATGAACTTTGCTTCCTAATTTAAAATCATAGATCCAGCAATGAACAGATTTCATAGCAGAATACTAAAATCAACAAAAAGAGTATAAGAAAATGATCCTCTCAGATTAAAAGAAATTGTCAAGAAACCAGCTTACTAACATTGAGCATGCCTCGTTTATCAAGGAAAAGTGACCTTCAGACTCACTTCCACCAATATATCTGCACAATGTTCATAAAACTAATTAGAGATCACCATCAGAAACACCAGTTTATGCATCAACAAATTGTACACACAAGAAGCTTCTTATCTAGCTTCCTTTCTATCATTTCAAGAAAGCACATACACTGTACCAGAGCATTTGCCTTGCCAAGCTGCGTCATTCTTCTTCTCTTCTTTCATCATATCGATCACTTCATTCCCTAATCCATCCTTGGGCAATTCAGTCCTCCAGCCATCTCTTTTAGACTTATTGGAGGACTGCATTTGGTCAACAACCTGCATGTCAAATTAAAACCCAATCCATCAAAATCTGTATGTTGGCTACTGAATAGTGTTAACCACATCAAGGTCCAAAGAGTCAAATAAAGCAAGGCACTGTCAAGATGCACAATGAGAACGTGAAAAGAACAAATACCATGAAATTAACAGAGTTGGGATTAACCCCAGCGCCAGGCACGCATCAAAGATTGAACAAACATGATCATGTAGTTCATTCTAAGTACCCCAACTAACAATCCAACTTAACATGTATCAGAAGGATATGCTTAAAATCATGCGTCAGCAATCTGTTAACGCGTAACTGTGTAACTGATTTATTTCACTGGAAGTAACAAAATCTCGTGAAAAACTTCGAATCATGCAAGGAATCGAGTACTTAACATAGGAACCGATTAATATCATGACTACATGAGTCACTGGGCGATAATTGAACCCTAGCAGTACTAGCAATTTCCTATTTATAATTTACGGATATTTCCTCACAATGTTCAAGTATTACACCGGACTCCCTGGTCCTCAAATCAAAATCACTTTTTAAGGAGACAATACAGAATACTGAAAAACAATTCACCTTCTGCTTTTCAGCATCGATGTACCTCTTCACACCAGGAACCAATCTACGGACATAAAAATCGAAAATTCAGTAGAAATCAATCAAATTATGAATCAGCATGAACTCAACACTAGATATGGGTCAAAAGATGGATGCCTTTACTTGATCAAATGCATGAAAGAAGCTACGAGAGTGGCCTTAAGGCCTTGATCTCGAACAAGCTCGAAGAAGGAGTGAAGAAGGCGAGCAATAAGGAGAGATAGAAGGGGAAATATTGCGATTATTAGGGGTTCGTATTGAGATAAGAAGGAGTTAGCTGAAGATCTGAAATGAGAGAGAAAAGAGGAAAACGATGACTCCATTGCAGCGAGAGGTCCGCAGAAGGAAGCAAAACAATCAGCGCACCAAAAGAATGAAAAATGCGGACAATTTAAAATGACGGAGCGCGTGAGATGCACGCCATCCTCTCCCGACTGTGGAGATAATCTTTTTCTTTTCTCGTTTTTTTCTTTTCTTTTTGTTTGGATTTAATTTACTTTTTTTAAATAAAAAAAAGCAAAGTAGTTTGTTGTCCGACCCGCCGCACATGTGACGCTCGAATGGCTCGATTAACCACTTGAGTGTGTGCTTGCAATCGATGACTCGAGCACATTTGGACTGTGCGCACGTGCAGTTCGAGCAAAAAATGTGACCATCCATTCTTCCGGTGTCTTTGAGGTCCATGCTATTGGAGAAATCTGCGTACTTTCTCGACTCACACCGAATATATATAATTGGTTTTTGTTGCAAACTCCCATACTCGAACAAAACTTCGCTTTAGTACATAGTCTTTGGATCGAAAGTCGTTAATTACACACCACTACCACCGACTTTCACGATACACAATATGTTTATTCTAGATTAATCTAAACTTAATTATAACTTAACTAATTTAAAGCAGATTTCTCCAAAAGTCGTACCTTCTAGAATTGTCCAACAAAGTGAAATCCAAAGACTTCGTGATTGCTTAATGGAATTGTGTTAGTCAATCTAAAATAGCCCATAATTTTCAACCCTTAAAATATGAATTACCTTAACAATTTCCCCCTTATATCATATAATAAAAATCTCCTCAGAATCCGAAAATCTCACTTTTTTTGCTTCCTCGTTCCAGTGTCACCGGTACCTTCGACCTTCAATTTCTCACCACTCACTGAGTTGAATTGGTCAAACTCTCCACCAGCCTTCAAGGTGTCAAATAATGATTGGTCACTACAAACATGCATCGAGGCGGCACTATCCATCACTCACTCGTTCTTTGTCTTGGCAACCTCCGCGCCTGTTTTCCAAGTAAACGTCTTTGTAATCAACTTCACCCTTAACTGCGCTAACCAAATTTGTACGAGAGTCATCTCTCTTCTTTCCCGACAACATGTATCTTAACTTCTTCAAGTCCTCTCTCATCTAAGGACACCGGGCTTGCATGTGACCCTCTCCCTGCAGTAGAAGAACTCGACTTCACTCCAATCTCGCCGTGCTCGCGATCTTGATCTCCATCTCAGGTCATCATGCCTCATTGGTCGACTTCTCCCTCGTTCTCTCTCCCATGTAACTAGTATGTGATCTTGTCCTTTGTCATTAACATCATTCTTCATCATCCTCCCACTCTCCCGCAAAGCAGCGGTCACCTCGTCTAATGTGAAAGACTTCCTTCCTACAAGTAACGTCTGCACCAAAGACTTGTAGGACTTTGGTAATGATGCTAACAACAACGATGTTTGCTCTTCTTCTCTAATATTCAATATTGACATACTAGTTTATTAAACTAGCTAATGTGGTCGTGAAGATTACCTCATTCCTCCATTTTGAGTGAGTAAAGCTTCATCTTCAAGCATAAACGGTTGGTCAACGACTTTGACGCATTATGCTCTTGAGCTTATCCCACAACGCCTTCGGTGTGGTCTCCTTCAACACACCATACTTAATCTTGGGAGTCAACGTTAACCGAATTGTACTTACCGCCTTCCTTTAGATGCTTCTCCATTTTTCCTCATTCATCGATCTAGGCTTCCCCTCCTCTAGAGCTTGTTCAAGACCTTGTTGCATCAAGAAGTCTTGAATCGTACTCTACCGCAAAATGAAGTTGATCTTACAATCAAAGAGTGAAATCTCGAACGCCTTCATCGTCTCGGCTGCCATCACGCCAATACAAGATTCTTTAAGCAACAAGGTTTACCGGAACACCACCACCGTAACCTCGCTTCTTATACCAATTGTTGGGAAATCCGCTCACTTTCCCGACTCACACCGATTATATATAAATGGGTATTTTGTTGCGAACTCAGACACTCGAACAAAACCTCACTTTAGTGTACATCCTTTGGATTGAACCTCTCTTCTATTACTCCCTTTGGTTCTCAATACTTGTAATTTGAACTCTAAAATTTTGGTTCACAATATTTGGCCTTATAAGTGTTATTAATACTCAAACTTTCTATAAATATAATTCTAACTATCTTTTCATTTATTGTTTGTATTTTCAAAGCACTATTTTTTTTTTGGTTAAAGGGGGGAGGATCGGTGCCTCCACGCATCTAGACGCGCTTTTATTCAAATAAGAAAAACGGGCTAAGTAGTCATCAAACGGGGGATAGTCCGACCCCTTACATCAGCAGTAATAATATTCACTACACCCTCGGGAGGGTCAAGCAATACATTAAAACCAACGTTAAAATTGAAAGCTAAACTAACAAGGAAATCCGCAGTCTAATTTGTCTCACGGAAGATGTGGCAAATTTGGACAGTCCAAGCTCGTTAAAAGAAGCCTTGACATTTATGAATCAGGCTGGCAAGAGGATGACAACGAGGAATCCTCTTGTGAATAAGTGTCGTAGCGAGTTGTGAATCTGTTTCCAAAATTACCAGCCTCGCACCACTATCCCAAGCAATCTCAAGACCATGTAAAATACTCCATAGCTCGGCCATAGGTATTGTAAACATCCCGATATTGTGGACAAAACCTCGTTGCCACTCACCCTTGTCGTTTCTAATAATACCTGCAGCCGTAGCAAGGCCGTTAATATTAACCGCTCCATCCGTATTCACTTTTATCTAACCAATAGGAGGGGCATTCCACTTTACCATGCAAGTCTTTCTCGTGTTGGGGTAGGGTTTAGCCTTATTGACATCCCAAGCATTAGCATAAGTCTTCACTATGTCCAAAATTATTTGGTGACTCTCTGGAGGCCTTTCTTTACGGTTGAAAGTAGCATCATTCCTCCATTTTCAACTTTGCCAAAGTGCTTCTGCAAAGATACAACTCCAACAAAGGTTATTAATAAAAATTATTTTATTTAGAGTATTACCTCTCAGCCAACTGGAGAAAGGTAGATGGAAAAAATGTTGAATTCTTTGCCCAGCTTGAAGTGCAAGCCACATCTTTTTAACCGGGGGGCAGTCTCTGAAGAGATGCTCAAGGTTTTCTGGCTCCGAACCACACACAAAGCAGGTATCTTTCCTTACCAGGTGCGTTCTCTTCCTTTCCTCATTTGTAATGCACCCTCCATTGAGTAATTTCCAGATGAAAGTCCTGCTTCGTTCCTGCACTTTCAATTTCCAAATAGCCCTTATAAAATCAATGTCGTTTCCTTGCTCCTCATCACTTTCCTACAACATAACGCACGCCGACTTCACTGAGTACCAACTAGTACTCTTGGTTTTAGCCCAGCTAAGTTCATCCTGTCTAGTGTTGTCCACACTTACTGCCGCTAGCTGCATCATGATCGTATGTGGGAGTAAATCACTTAAGTTGTTCCATTGCCAACCCGTCTGATCACTCCAATAATCTTTGACCTTCAAGCTCCTTGTGGTCTCAGCAATTTGGTTCTTTAACACATCCGACAAAGCGAACTCCTTCAGCCATTTATCTCTTCCCATACAACTTCATACATTCTACCATCGTTTTTATACAATTTTTAAAATTATTATGCATCATTAAATATTATAATTTCTACTTTTAGATTTCTTAATATGTGTGTTTTTTATCCTAACGACATCTATTGAGAATTCGAGGGAGTAATATATACAAAAGGCATACAAGTGGCCTATATATAATGATAGATAGACGGTTATTTACGCACCATTACCACCGACTTTCACTATACTCAATATGCTTATTCTAGATTAACCTATACTTAATTATAACTTAACTAATCTAAAGCACATTTTTCCAAAAGCCGTACCTTTTGGAATTGTCCAACAAAGTGAATTACAAAGACTTCTTGATTGTTTAATGGACTTAGGTTAGTCGATACACCAATCGAAGAGGAAGCATGTTGGGTAACTTGTCAACCAAAGGACATGCCGAAAACTTAGGGAATTAGAGCAATGGAAAGTAGATAGAACATCGGATATAAGAATCACAAAAAACAACAACATAATAAGCAAGAAGAAGAAGCAAATTTATTTTATTGACTAGGAAAAGCAAGCTAATGATAGATTCTATGAAGATCCAAAACGAATTTGAGTTGGGGTTATTAAGTTCGGAGATTTTGGTCCCAAGATGTTTGACACCCCACCCCACTCTATGACGGTGACGATTTACCAAACTCATTTCTAGTAGAGTCAAATACATATATGACCGAACGAGATCAAATCGAGATATTAGCGGTGAACCAAAACAATGAAACTCAACTAGATGAATTCCACAAAAAGAAAATCATATGAATCCATCAAACAAGTCTCGTTTTTATCTAGACAATCCAATTGTAGAGAAGAGAGGGTTTCCGATGAAGAAAGTGAAGAAGTTTTCCATTGGTAGTGGAGATCCGTTATCTAAGACGGGATATGGCGGAGGTAGGCCGGGTTTTTCCAGAAGCGTAGGTGGAGACGAGGGTTATCCTGGTGGTTATAATCCATGAAAGATGAAGATGAGGGTTTTCTTCAACTGTAGTGACCGTTTTTATCTCTCTTTTTACTATAGTTGAGGAGCATATAAAAACATGAATTATTCCTCTTTTATCCATCTTTTTCAGTTATGTTATTGACGAATACTCCTTTTTTTTCCCATTCACACCGGTTGAGTGCGATGCAACGTCTGATTTGTCTTGGTTATACACATCCCAACGACGCTTAGCCCTCTAAAATTGGATGGTTCTTAAACAATTCAAAATCGATTTTACTTCGCTTACATCTACTTCGCTTATGTTCAAACCAAGTACGTCCAACCCTCAAAAGTTGTTCACAAAGATTCGTGTCCGCGAGTTAATAACGGAGGTATATTTAGTGGTTTTAAATGCACATATCTAAAAGTCTTATTTAATGGTGAAAATTATGCTCAAATAATACCTTAAAAAGTTTATTACTTGAAGATTTTAAAATATAAAAATTTTCCAAACTATTTTCTTTTGTAAGTGTAATATAACACAATAAATATATAATCAAGAACAAAATAAAATAAATAATTTAATGGAATTACTAAAATACTAAGTTTTTTTAGTTAAATATTAACAAAAAATAAATAAATGAAATTTATGACCAAAATTTATTATTACATATTCATGTTTTTCAGATAAAACACGTTAAACTTGATAAACAAAACATTTTTATTAGTTGAAAGGTCTTTGTCATTGTATTAAATTAAAATTTAAAAAATGGCATTCTAGTGTGAAAAATTAAATAAACGGAAAAAAAAAAGAATAGGAAGCAAAAGAGCAAAGTTGCAATGAAAAGTTATTTGTATTAAAAATTTTAAATTTCACGAAGGAACCATGAAAGAGTCGAACTCGTATCTTTTGGGTATACCATTAAATTTAAAGGCACACAAAATAAAATAAATTCATAGTATAAAATTTGTTTAAAAAATTAAACTGATAATATGGAAATCTCTTCACTCCTCTCTACAAGAAGTCAGATTTCTGAACCAAAATCTATATACATATATGATCAATATATTGATTCTTATTATTGATTAACAGATAAAAATATAGAATATGATAACGTGACATCAACGTCGTTACTTATAACTTCAGAATTGGATTAATTGATTTTAGTAATCATTAGACACTTATAATATAAGGACTTTGTTCAGATCATCTCACGAATCGCATATCAGGCATAGATTAATCTTACATCAACATCTTTATTTTAATATAGTTTTGTCTTTTTTAATACTGTAGTTCTTAAATTATCAAATTATCAAATCTCTTTATTATACGTCTAACTTTATCAAATTTATTTTTCCTTCATATTTGTCATATACTTATTTATCATTCATTATATTTGATTGATATTTCACTCTCATGCTAATTACAATAGCTTTTTTTTTAAACACATAAAATGCCACTTAAAATAGTATAAACGTGTAAAACACGTCTAGTCAACTACAATTAGGAACTCGAATTTGATGTCACTTATTCAATTATTTCGTTCTACATAGCACAACTTATTCTATCGCATGGAGAACTCGAATTTGATCTCAAGCTACTTTTTCAAATTGACCTTAAATGAGGCATTCAACGGTTGAAATTGAACAAAGTTAGATATTCATA
The DNA here is from genome assembly GCA_002319775.1 of Fagopyrum tataricum. NCBI lineage: Eukaryota > Viridiplantae > Streptophyta > Magnoliopsida > Caryophyllales > Polygonaceae > Fagopyrum > Fagopyrum tataricum. Next base: position 37,285,263 of record CM008283.1, on the reverse strand, counting down.
TAGCAATAAATGGGAATTATATATAACCTTAAATCGTACAAATCTCCACACAGTGTCCGTTTGGTTGGAGCGGTGGAATGAAAACGGAATGAATTGGGTTAAGGGGAAGGAATGAAAATGAAAATGATTATATTACTTTCATTTGTTAAAAAACATCTAAATAAACTTTTTTTTTTATTGATTCGGAATCATTCCATTATCGGGAATAATTCCTAGCGATTTCAAACAAGCCCTAAATAGATTTGAACATGGTTGCAGTCTTTCAGATGCATAAACAAAATAATGTATTAACAACATCACTCAATAAGCATATCGAATTCAAGATCCGTTTTATTTGTGATAACGTCGCCGTGGAACAAGTTCACGTTCTCCATGTCCTTTCGGGATGCTAAAAATTTGCAGAAGGATTAACAATTTTTAGATCTCAGATCCACTCTTACTACTTATGACCCTCCAACCGCAATACGATGTGATAGAACATTAGAACATAAATAGCGGGCTCCTTCTCAATATATCACATATATAGTGAATGATATCACAATACACTTCTAAAGGAGAATCATTACAAAATTTTGTATTCTTACATACGGAGATAAGAAAACCCTAGACAATTAACAAGAATATAAACAAAAAATAAATTAATTAATTTTTACACACCGTTAGTTTGCATCCTTATCCTTATGCTTAAGTTGTAATTTGAAGAATTATATACGTTTTACTCACCGATTTGAATAATTGTTAATAGATCTGTCAGATATCCAACTTTTTTTTTTCTCCCTCAAAACCGTACCATGTCCCGAAAATTCCTCCCAGATCAACTCGGATCATCAATTAAAGAATATTGTCGGATTCGGAATTTTCTGGATCAAATCTTTAAATGGTTTATTAGATTAGTCAAAATATCTCACCCATAATCGGTGAAAAATCATTCTCCTAATAAAATCAACTTATTTTGAAGGTAAAATTTGAATTTTTTCTGTAATTAATGTTAATGTGTGGTTTGGGGTGTGAGGGTTCCTTATACTTGAAGGCGTTGTGTTGTAGTCTTGTAGAGAAAAATGTGATCAATGATGTTTGGAGTTGGGTTGCGTGTACGGTACACATTTCAATCAAAACGGAACCTTCTATCATATAAAATGTGACTTTGCTTACACAATTATAATATTTATTATACTTATTTTTATCAATAGTTTGATCCCAAAGCGACGTCAATTTTATTTTATAAATTTCAGAAAATTAGATATAGAAATGTAAATGGGCTACAAATAGGAATTGGGCCTTTGATTAATATACTCAAATTCGAATCTAACGGTCCATTTAGAAACCGATTCATCGCAATAACTAAAACATACAATCATGATTCGACAAAAACAAAGTCGGATTTTGTTGATCCGGATCATAATTAAGAAATGCCAAATTGAATATTAGCCGGCGTAGACATGGACGCCGACGGCGATGAGGAAGACGCAAAGGAGGCCAAAGTAGAGGAGCGTGTGGATTAAGATGGAAGGTACGCTCGTCTGTAGTGTCCCGAACTCGATGCACCGACGTCCCCCAGGGAGCTGGAACAAGAGCCCCGGAGTCAGCAACACGAACAGAACAGTAGCAACCAACACCGGACCCCAATTGTGGATGTGGTAATGTTCCATTCTAACCAAACTGCTAATCTTTTATTTAGTTTAAATTTTGCTCTATGTGTAATCAAAGGAACCTATTACGTATGATCTATATATACACACATTGCATGTACGTGTCTTTACAGGAGAAACTTGGGTGGCAAGAAAAGAAGATTGAAGGTAGTTTGTAGATGAAGTTAACATGTGGGTTTATCTGACAAAGGTAACTTCTTCCTCTCGTATTGGTATCCACTCATACTATATACATAAGCTCAGACCACACAACAATCAAAATGGGCCGCAGTGAGATTAAGCCTGCTATCTTAATAGCCCAAATTAGCAAAATTAAAATTTCCAAAATCAAATCAAGCATGAAGAGCAAATCCCACATCAAAAAATATAAACCCATAAAAACAATATAATCAAAACTCACACCAAGGATTTGAGGTTTGTTGCAAAGGAAATAAATATAGGTTGAGTTTTCAAAAGAGTTTAAATTTAATAAGATTGAATAAATTTTATAACCTTCTCTCGCCCAAGATTATTAGAGATTATTGGAGTTTATCTCAAATTTGTATTCCAAATGGCTCTGATTTTGACTATGAATCATTTCTCTCCGTCTTGCTTTCCTTTTTCTATGTTTCTAGCAATCCTGATTTTGATTATTGAACTTATCACGTTTTCTTGTTGTTTACATTATACTGTTATAGTTTATGTTTTGTGTATATCCGGATATCTGATCGGTTTTAAAAAAAAATTGTGGTACAATAGTGCTATTTTGACAAAACAATGCCATCGTGACCGAATGAATTGTGGGTAGGACCATTAAAGGGAGATGAAGGTACAACGGAGGAGTTGGACGGTTGTGTCATTGTCCGGTAACGGTTGCGGATCCTAGCCGGGGTAATTTTCTCGGTTGACTTGTCCGTGGATTTTTTCTCAAGTTGATAAACAACTAATAAAATAATATTTATTATACTCAATTACTGTTTTTTTAGGCTCCACTAACAAAAAAGATAGCAGGAAGTATATTGGCAATGATTTGTTAAAGGAGGTAAAATAAAAAGTGGTTAATTGAAAATAAATACGTCAGAGTAGGTCTGGGCATCTCAGATTTGGACAGGACTTGCGTAAAAATTTTACCTTTTTGGCGGTGGATTTGTTTTTTATATATATATTATTAAAAAAATAAAAATTATACATATTAAATATAAAATAAATAAAATTATAACATATAATTTAAAGTAACCTAGTGATAGTGAATATTTGAACATTATTTTGGGGTCTCCGTTTGTCCAAGTCTATATAAGAATTACTCAACTGAAAATAAAAAAAAGTAATAAAGTTGATTTTATATAAATTAATCTAAAATTTATTTATTTCTGTGGGGGTATGGACAATGAATGCATATAGTCCTCTATTGACTAATTGGACATGGAAATTATTGATAAATTTGAAATTTTGACGGCATATGAGGACAAATGTAAATGTTGTCGTTGTCAAGATTGTCTTTTAGTCAGTTAACCTCGGCCTCTCTTTGTTTTGTATGTCGACCACCATAGCAAGTTGCACAAATTTAAGTTATTGGAAGGTTGATTGGATAACACATTAACACCTCATATTTTATCCAACCTCACACATTTCCCACGTTCTATAATTCAATCATACATCCATAGAAAAAGTTGTACTATTTTAAGCAATTGTTAATTCCTCGGAAGACGACCACTTGCATGTCTTTCAAATATTTTATACATGTAAAAGTGCATATCCACTTTATTACATCAAATCAAAAAATTTCAATGTATAATAAAGTTTCACAAAAAATGTAAAGGTTATGTGTAAAATTAGCACTTTTATTTACTTGAAATGTTTGGAATATTATAAATTATATCTTAATAATTTTTAACATTTTGATCTTCTTTTTTTTTTGTGTATAAATAATAATTGAGAAATTATTTTCTTATTAATTTGAGAATAATGTTACATGGTACTCTTGCAATTTTATTGGGTTACATGACATCTCAACTTTTTAAAAACCTAGTGTGGTCTACCTATTATGACATACTCTTTTTAAATGTTATTCTTAATTAAAAATGAAAAACGATAAATTGAAGGATCTTTTTAGTTATAAAAGACACAATACAAATGTATAAAAATGATGATTTTGATATTTTAATGTTGTTTCGGATATAATAGTTATTTATAATTTAAGTTTATTTATATTATAAATATTTTAAGTTAATATTTTCAACTCACTGTATTAATATGTCTCACTATATTAATATGTTTGACAAAAAAAAAAAAATTTAATTATAATTTTTTTTATTAATATAACATTATTTACATTAAGTTGGTTGAATCGAGTTGGAAGTTACGAGGACGCAAGTTTCGCCTTCCACCTGTGACTCATTATGACAAGGAGAAAATACACTTCAATTATCCAACAAAAGATGGGAAATTTTTTCGTTTTATGTCCTCTTACCTTCTTATCTTATTTATTTATTCTTTTAATTTTCTTCCGTTTTCTTTCTTCCTGATAACTTTTTGCCAAACATGGTCTTAAAGCTTATGAAGAAAACATTTTTTTTAGAAAGAAAATATTTATGCCACGGTAAGACGAGTGGCTACAGACTAGAGTCTAGAGTAGACCTCCGGCGTGTTACAAAACAATTCCTAAATTGCCATCGTTGGCCGAAGTGGACGACTCTTGTCCCCCCTTCATCTTTGCTTTGATTGTCATTTCAGGATCTCTTCTCCTTCAACAACTCCTACGAAGCGGCCGTCGACGTTCATTGCTGCTCTTACCGAATTGCTTCCGTCGGTTCGGATGTGTTTCTCACTTTGATTTGATCATCATGAGAAGCGGTACACTCTCTACTCTCTCGTTGTGCTTTTCTTTCTGTTTTCTTGCTTCTTCGTGATCACGTCAATGAAATTTCGAAACAAATCCTCGTTTTCAATTGTAAGAAAGGATCGCCTCTCTATTAGGTTTAACAAAATTTTTGATTTTAGGGTGTGTTACTTGTCGTTGTGGGAATCCCTACCCCGCGCAGCTTTGATTTACTTTAGCTTATGGTTTCCTTTGTGAATTGTAGTGTACGATATTAATCATTTGGCTCAAGAAGCTCAGCGTCGTTGGTTGAAGCCAGCTGAAGTGTATTTCATCTTAGAGAATCATGAGAGGTTTCAGATAACCGAAAAAGCTCCTCAAAAGCCTACCAGTAATTCTTTTACTATTCCTTCAATCATTTCACTTTGATTAAAGACGTATGCGTTGTTATGCTCACTAAATGTTCTATTTTGTAGGCGGTTCTTTGTTTCTCTTCAACAAGAATGTACTTCGGTTTTTCCGTAAAGATGGTCACAATTGGCGGAAAAAGAAGGATGGAAAAAGTGTTGGGGAAGCACACGAGCGCCTCAAGGTTTATTCCACATTCCTAACCCACTAGCAAATGAACCATCTGTGATGATTTTTAATTTTTCTGCTTTATTAGGTTTGCTTGTACTGAATTCGGACAAATACTTTCCTGCTAGGTTAATAATGTCGAAGCTCTGAATTGTTACTATGCTCATGGGGAGGATAATCCTAATTTTCAAAGGCGTAGCTACTGGATCCTGGATCCGTAAGTAAATAATTGTTTTTTGGGAATCTGTGGTTTCGAATTATTGATTCTGACTGTGCCCTACATAATGCAATTATTGGCTTCTTTGAATCGAAGGGAGAGAAGAAGGGTGCTAAATATCAGCGTCTTGTACTAATCTTATATGCTTTGGTGTTTTATCATTTGTAGGGCACATGAGCATATTGTTCTTGTTCACTACAGAGAAATTACTGCGGTAAGTTATTAGACATTCATTTACCTTTTGAGCTACCCATTCTTCTAAGATTATGACAAAGGCTGCTTTTCTAAATTCCTGCTGAAAATGCTTACTTTGGAGTAACTGACATAATGTGGAATGTGGGTTATTATAAATTCATTCAGTTAATATTTCTCGTCCAGTCCTTCTGTTAAACTGTTTTGGCATTAGTTTTCTGAAGTTAAATCTCCTAAATATGCCCCTTCAAAAATATATTGCTGAGAACCACTCACTATGCTTTCTGGTCTTATCATCTTCCGAGCATAACTAAGTCTGTTTTTTGGTGAGAATTTTTTGTTATTGATGATTGGTAATAGCATCTTCTGTAAGGAAAAGATTACCAGCTCCAGTTAATATAGGTTCACTCTCTATGCTGCAGCAGGGAAATTCCAATGCTGGATCCATTTTAGATTTTTCACCTAGTCCTTCTTACACTATCAGTCAGACCGTAAACAATATTGCTATTCAGAATCAAGGTACATCTTCCTTGAGTGATCTACATGGATCAAACCAGAGCCTGTCTAGTCCCGGGCCTGGAGAAGTTAGTTCACAGGCAGCTGCTCAGAGACAAATGATGGACCATCTGAATTTAGAACTGAGCGAAAATTTTAGAACTTTGCCTAAAGTTGAAGTTAGTCAGGCATTGCGGAGAATAGAGGAGCAACTCAGTCTAGACGACGACAGCTTCATCGGATTGGTTCCATTTGATAATCAGCAACAGGTTATAGGTGAAACACCAGTGTTTGGATATGCTGAAGGTACTACTATGCAACAGAACTTGTGTTATGGTGAAGATGATGTTGCAGCTTCTAGTTCGACTGATCTAGCAGCCTTGCAAGAAATAGGTCGGTTTACTTTTGTGCCCCGACTTTGGTGAGAATGATTGTAATGCATTTTTTTTATGGTTTACAAGGTAATAAGGTTTGAGACTTAACACTAGTACATATACTTCTTAAAGATATGGTGCAGGTTTCAGATTTTGCTAAAAAAGTAGGTAGGTTGCAAACACTTCTGTTTTTTGCTGATCGCTAGAAAAATCTAGGAGCTTAAGTCCAACAGTTTCAGCGATGTATTCTTTCTTAATTACTCAGAAGGCCTTTCCAATGTATGTCTTTTTTTTTTTTTAATTTTTATTGTGTGTCACCTTAATGCCTTCATGTAAAATCTAAGGTGCAACACTATCGTGTGTCAACTTACTTCTATGCAGGATCTGTTTGGCTCTCACTTCAGTAGAAAGAATATTAGAAGGAATTTTTTTGTGCCACAAGTTCTGTTTATGATTTGGAGTGTGTCAAATTCTGTTGAACTTTCACATGCCTCCTTCTCTGACTACCATCTTCTGTTTGCAGGTCCACTGTTGTTTCCTCGAGAAAATGAAAATGTTAAATCGCCAGCATACTCTGAAATTACTGCTGCTGCCACCAACATCTTGGACCATCATTCAACACAACTTGTTCCAGGTCAAATTCAAGTGCCCCTTGAATCAGATTCTTGCCTGACAAGAGCACCAGAACATAAATTTAGAATTAAGGAAATACTGGCAGATTGGGGTTTTGCTAATGAGTCTACAAAGGTATGTTATAGAATCTATTAGAATAAGACCTGCACTCTTCAGTCCTCTTACCTTGATTTCTGAGTTTGCTTAGAAAGTTTGTTTCAAATAAGCACACGATTCCATCCTAAAACCAATTAACAATAGGAGGAGTAGTAGCCCATGAAGCTTATATGTTAGTATCAAAATGTCTTGTGTAATTGATGTGGACACAAAATTTCTTTCCTTATATCTCAACATGTTTCAATGCCCACCGTTAGTTAATATATGGCCACACATATTAACCTTGCTATATTTCAAGATGAGAAATAATCTAGAGAAGTGTCCTTCCCAATTTTCTCTCATAAGGGTCGTGTAGTGTGATACTTCCAATACCTGTGGTCTGATTTGAAAATAGAATCAAAAGTGACGAGGCAAAAGATACATGATTTTATTTTTACAAGACCAGTATTCTACTCATGATAATGGCATTTTATTTCATAAACACAAATTTATCTTAAAAGTATCTTGCTGCAGGTTATTATTATTGGATCATTTACATGCAATCCATCCGATGGTTCCTGGTCCTGTATGTTTGGCAACACTGAAGTTCCAATCAAAATTATCCAGGATGGTGTTCTATGCTGTCAGGCACCTCCTAACTGCCCTGGGAAAGTCACAGTTTGTATCACTCGTGGAAATCGTGAGGCATGCAGTGAAGTTAAAGAGTTTGAATACCGTGATAAAAATAGTTCGTGTAGTAACTGCAGCGAACCCCAACAACAAGAAGATAGAAATACAGAACTCTCATTGCTTGTTAAGTTTGTGCAGATGCTACTGTCTGAATCATCTGCACAGAAAGGGAATGCCACTGGCTTAAATTTTGATCCATCAAGGGTAGAGAAAGGTTCTGAAGATTCAAAGGGTAACATCATTCAGACTCATCCAATAGGCAGTGAGAATTCATCTGGCACAATTGATTGGGTATTGCAGCAACTTCTCAAAGACAAATTACATCAATGGCTCTCTGCAAAATTCATGGAAAGAGATGATATCTTGGGTTGTCCCCTGACAAAGGAAGAACAAGGAATAATTCATTTAGTTGCTGGATTAGGCTACGAGTGGGCCTTAAACGCAATACTTGATTCTGGTGTTGGAGTAAATTTCCGTGATATGAATGGCTGGACTGCCCTTCATTGGGCTGCACGATTTGGAAGGTAAATGTGGATTTGTCCTCTTTGGTTTTCCTGGTGAATTCCTTCCTTGTAGTAAAATATCAATGTTATCCATTAAGGATTTAGAATTTGGTTATTAAAAATTCCACTTGAAATGATGATTCACTTTTGGTTGCTAATGTATTAATATGAAGTGTTTGATACTTGCAGGGAAAAGATGGTTGCTGCTCTTATTGCTCGCGGTGCTTCAGCTGGTGCAGTGACAGATCCCACTGAAAAAGACCCAGTAGGTAAAACTCCAGCATCCATCGCCTCAGAAAGAGGCCACAACGGGCTCGCTGGGTATCTATCAGAGCTGTCACTAACCAGTCATCTCTCATCCCTTACGCTTGAAGAAGCTGAGCTGTCAAAACAAGGTGTGAATGTGGAAGCACAAGTTTCCATAAGTGACATTTCAAGGAGCATTGCTACTTCTCCTGAAGATCAACTTTCCATGAAACAGACCTTGGAGGCTGTTAGAAATGCAACTCAAGCTGCTGCTTGCATACAATCTGCTTTTCGGGCTCACTCTTTCAGGAAGAGGCAACAGAAAGAGGTTTTGGATGAGATTGAGGGTCTTTCTATTGCATCAAAGCTGTATAATCATAACTCAGCTGCTTTATCCATTCAGAAAAGTTACAGAGGCTGGAAAGGTCGCAAAGATTTTCTCACCATGCGTCAGAAAGCAGTGAAAATTCAGGTAAAAATATCTATTGCCTCTTCTGTTGATCTCTCTCTCTTTTCCAGAGGAAGGGAATTAGGTTAGATCACTTACGAGAAGTGGTCCAACCTAGAGCATCCTTGTGGATGAGAACATTAAGTTCATGCACAATAGTCAATTGCCTGTTAGTAACTCCATTGATTTCTTTGTATGTGCTTAATGTGAACTGATTTAAATTTATTCAGTTCGATGCGAAGGTTAGAGATTAACATTTCAATTTCCCAAGGGCATTGCCAAGAACCTGTGATGACATTAATGACAAATATATTGTCACTCTCAATAATGATGTATTCAATTTTGAGATCAATAGCTTTTTGGATACCAAAGTAAAGGCCAAGAGCTTCCGCTCCAATGACCGATTTATTGTTGATCTCTCTTTTTTTACTCTGGGGAAAAGTTCGATTTCAGAAAAATGTGGATTGTATTCCTTTTTCTTATAATTTTCCGGGTTCATTGGCAGGCACACATAAGAGGGTATCAGGTAAGGAAGAAATACAAGGTGATTTGTTGGGCTGTTGGCATATTAGACAAGGTTGTACTAAGGTGGCGGCGCAAAGGAGCTGGGCTGCGTGGATTCAAGCCCGAGGGAGAATCCATGGATGAAGATGAAGATTACGAAAATATGCTCAAGGTCTTCCGTAAGAAGAAAGTGGACGAAGCAATCAACGAGGCTGTTTCAAGGGTCCTATCCATGGTTCATTCTCCTGAAGCACGACATCAGTACACTCGCATGCTTGAGAAATTCCAAGAAGCCAAGGCAAGAAATTAAAGCAGTGTTATATTTTTTAGTAAACATATTCAATCTTGTTTGTTTTGAACGACTAAATAACAAAAACAAAAAAACACTGAATGTTAGCAGGCTCATTTAGGCATCTTGACAAATGAAGAGGCATGGACTTTGCAAACTGATGTTTTAGCCATGGATAACGATGACGATTTATTCCAGCTTCCGTAGAAGCTTCAGTTCTGACTTGGGAGTTAATAGGTACAGTTTCCCTTTGATGATTTTAAGGTTGATAAAAAATAGACAGGATATAATCCTCCTTTGTGCATACCACATAACAAGTACTAGGTTGTTTTTTTTTTACTTTTCATAGAGGTGCAAATATGTCATATCTTTCCTACAAGTGTCATTTCTAGGTTTCGTCTTACCTGATACCAAAGCATAGGACCCTGTGAAACATGGTGGCTTCCGAGGCCATTGCTATTAAGGATATATTGTTAATTTGTCTTTATATTTAGCCACCCTTAACTTTTTCAAAAAAGGCAAAATTTAAACTGTTATCGGGCACTCTATAAACCATAAAGTGTAAAAAAAGAAGTTTCACGCTTTTTATACCAAATGATACGACATATTTTTTTAGTTTTAACAATATTTGAAGAAATTCGTGTACTATCCCTTTGAACTTTTTCAAAAAAGTCAAAATTTTAAATTATTGATTTTTTGATCAGACACACCCTATAAATCATAAAACGTGTAAAAAAAAATTTCACGCTTTTTGGACCAAAGAATACAAATTTTTTTGAGTTTTATCGATTTTCGAAAAATTTTATGTACTACTCCCTTTGAACTTTTTCATAAAACGACATTTAAAATTTTTGATTTTTTGATCGGACACACTATAAACCATAAAACGTGTACAAAAAAAGTTTCACGTTTTTTGGACCTAAGGATACGAAGTTTTTTAGTTTTATCGATTTTCGAACAATTTTGTGAACTACCCCTTTTGAACTTTTTCAAAAAACGACATGTTTAAAAATTTTGATATTTTTGATCGGGCACACTCTATAAGCCATTAAACGTTTACAAAAAAAGGTTCACGCTTTTTGGACTAAAGTACGACGTTTTTTTGAGTTTTATCGATTTTCGAAGAATTTCGTGTATTACCCCCTTTGAACTTGTTAAAAAACGATATATTTAAAACTATTGATTTTTTTGATTGGATACACTCTATAAACCATAAAACGTGTACAACAAATATTACACGCTTTTTGGACCAACGGATACGACGTTTTTGAGTTTTATCGCTTTTCGAAGAGAGTTCGTGTACTACCCATTTGAACTTTTTCAAAAAACGACATATTTTAAACTATTGATTGTTTTGAACGCACACACTCTATAAACATAAATCGTGTACAAAAAAAGTTTCACGCTTTTTTGACCAAAGGATACGACGTTTTTTTGAGTTTTATCAATTTTCGAAGAATTTCGTGTACTACCCTCTTTGAACTTTTTCAAAAAACAACATATTTAAAAATTTTGATTTTTTTGATCGGACACACTATATAGACCATTAAACGTTTACAAAAAAAGGTTCACGCCTTTTGGACTAAAATACGACGTTTTTTGAGTTTTATCGATTTTCGAAGAATTTCGTGTACTACCCCCTTTGAAATTTTTCAAAAACCGACATATTTAAAACTATTGATTTTTTTGATCGGACACACTCTATAAACCATAAAACGTGTAAAAAAAAGTTTCACGCTATTCGGACCAAAGGATACGACGTTTTTGAGGTTTATCGCTTTTCGAAGAAATTTCGTGTACTATCCACTTTGAACTTTTTCAAAAACCGACATATTTTAAACTATTGATTTTTTTGATCGGACACACTCTATAAACCATTAAACGTTTACAAAAAAGGTTCACGCTTTTTGGACTAAAGTACGACGTTTTTTTTAGTGTTATCGATTTTCGAAGAATTTCGTGTATTACCCCCTTTGAACTTGTTCAAAAATCGATATATTTAAAACTATTGATTTTTTTGATCGAATACACTCTATAAACCATAAAATGTGTACAACAAAAGTTTCACACTTTTTGGACCAACGGATACGACGTTTTTGAGTTTTATCGCTTTTCGAAGAGAGTTCGTGTACTACCCCCTTTGAACTTTTTCAAAAAACGATATATTTTAAACTATTGATTGTTTTGAACGGACACACTCTATAAACCATAAATCGTGTACAAAAAAAATTTCACGCTATTTTGACCAAAAGGTACGACGTTTTTTTGAGTTTTATCGATTTTCGAAGAATTTTGTGTACTACCCCTTTGAACTTTTTCAAAAAACAACATATTTAAAATTTTTGATTTTTTTGATCGGACACACTATATAGACCATTAAACGTTTACAAAAAATGGTTCACGCCTTTTGGACTAAAGTACGACGTTTTTTGAGTTTTATCGATTTTCGAAGAATTTCGTGTACTACCCCCTTTGAACTTTTTCAAAGAACGACATATTTAAAACTATTGATTTTTTTGATCGGACACACTCTATAAACCATAAAACGTGTACAAAAAAAGTTTCACGCTATTCGGATCAAAGGATACGACGTTTTTGAGTTTTATCGCTTTTCGAAGAAATTTCGTGTACTATCCCCTTTGAACTTTTTCAAAAATCGACATATTTTAAACTATTGATTTTTTTTGATCGGACACACTCTATAAACCATGAAACGTTTACAAAAAAAGTTTCACGCTTTTTGCGGGTAAAGGTAAATTCATAGAAAGTAAAAGTATTCATAAACCAATTTGGTTTATGAATACGGGTAACAAGTCAATGTACAAGGTGCCCAAACATGAAGTCTAAGGCGTAAAACAAAGAAATCTCAAAATCCAAGATCTCAAGGCAGACATGCAAGTCCCCAAATATACCCAAATACCCGTAATAAAATGATACATATAAATCATACACGAATAATCTTCTGGATCATACTCAAAAGGCCCATCCACCTTCGGCAAATCCATCAACAAATGATAACCAAGTGAGTTATGCATGACCAGCTCCATCAGGATAAGACATCCCCCACCTTCGACATTGCCATCAGCAGGGAAGAGGTCAGACCTGGGAAGAGTGTCATCATCAGTCATGATATCTCTCATGTCAACGCTAAAGACCAGTGGCTTACACACCAACCTTGGAAGGGAACTTCTCATGGAGGAGTCTGAAAACATGGGACCTAATAAGCCGAACCAAAACGTCAATAGGAATCCTATTTCCGTTAAAGGTCAAGGCGTTTCTAGAATACCATAAGTAATAAACCGTAGATGAGAAAGCGTATATCATTTGTCTGCTTGTCCAGCCTCTTCCAATAGCCGAAAGTCTTAACCACTCAAGAGAACACGAGATAGAATTCAGGCTACAAGACATGCCAAATCCCTCACAAATCTGTTTCCAAACCTCTCTAGCATACGTGCATCCAAAGAACAAGTTTTCATGTGACTCTCTAGCGCCTCTACACCAGCTGCAGGTCGGGTCAATGTCAAGAAAACACAACCTATCTCTCGTGGAGAGGCGTATTTCCTGAATCCCAAACCAATCTGTACCGATCCATAATATGTCCATGCTCTCTAAATACATCATATGTTCAAGTCACCAAAAACTTTTCTCCATGGCACCAGAAATCAAGAGTCTCTGTTAGACTCATAGTCGGATCCATGTATCTGACAATCTCATTTCTCGCTCCGAGGATAGCCTTGATAAGGGGTGAGTCACGTATGTGAGCCACCCAATCGCAAGGCTCGGTCACCCAGAGATAACGGTGGTGTATCCATCTTACCCAAAGGCTATCACGACTGATGTGGATGTGTTGGTAGTGCTTGCACATGAAGGCCAGGTTCCGTGCACGAAGATCAAATAGGCCAAGACCCCCTACTTTCTTCGGCAAGCAAACCCTATTCCAAGCAACTCTCGACCAACTCCAAAGGAAACTCCTGCATAACCCAATCAGACGGTCCATGACGAGGCCTGGGATAGAAAAAATGGAAAGCCAGAAGCATACATTTCCCTGAAGGACATCACAGATCAACCCAAGGCAACCAGCAAAAGACAGATGCCTCTTGTTCCAAGCAATGATATGTCTCCCAATGCGCTCGATAAGGTGGGAATAATCTACCATCCTAAGCTGATGGGGCGCAATTGGAATGCCCAAATAACGGAAGGGAAACTCACCAGTTACTAAGCCGGATAACTGTATCAAATCAGTAGCCTCAGTGTTAGGAACGGAAGCAAGGTAGATAGAAGACTTGGGCAGGCTAAGCGCAAGTCCCGAGATCCTCTCGAATCGACGAATGCATCCCAATAAGATATCCACAGAGGCCCTATTACCACGACAGAATAAGACAACATCATCAACATACATCAAGTGTGCAATACAGAGACCTTTTCAATGCTGGTGGAACTGGAATTCAGGGCTAGTAGTTTCACAACGGATCATCCTAGGTAAGAACTCCATACAGATAACAAATAGAGAGGGGAAAGGGGGCATCCTTGTCGGAGGCCCCGTCGACCTTGGAAGTGTCCATGCGAAGTCTTGTTAACCCGGATGGAGTAGGACGCAGTAGTGACGCACTCCATCACCCAGTCAATGAACCTGGTCGGGAACAAGAGCTCCTTCATAGCATACCTCAAAAAATCCCAAGATATGGTATCATATGCCTTAGCCAAATCTATCTTCATGAAACACCTCCTAGTATCTCTCTGGACGTTATACTTCCGAAGAAGCTCCTGGACAAGGAAGATGTTGTTGGACATCAACCTCCCCGAAACAAAAGCAGACTGCGCAAGATCAATCAGATATCCAAGACACGATCCAATCCGGTTCGCCATGAGCTTGGTGATGATCTTGTATACCAAGTTGCAGCATGAGATCGGTCTGAAATGCTTAACCCGAGAGGGGTTATCCACCATACTAATCAGAGACACTGAAGTATGGTTGATTTGACGGAGAAGTTTCCCATTCACGAAAAACTCCCGAACGGCAACACACACCTCCGGGCCCGTGATACTCCAAGTGGATTTGAAGAACTTGGAGTTATAACCATCCGGACCAGGGGCTTTAAGATCCCCGATCGACCAAAGAGCTTCCTTAATCTCCTTAAAGGAGGCCATCTCAACGAGGCGGGTACTATCATCAGCAACAACACAAGGGCCATCCGCGAATCATTTCCTCGGGGCAATCTCCACTGGGTAGGCAGTGCCAAAAAGACCCTGAAAAAAAAAATCAACAAATCTTTCGGCCACCTCCTCAAGAGAGGAAGTGGTTGAGTCATCAGGAAGATTGAGCGACGGGATGAAATCCCGCTGCCCATTGGCCTTCATAATGCCTTGAAAGTAAGAAGAAGCACTGTCACTATTAAGGATGTACTTGGCCTTAGCCTGTTGGCTAAAGAAGCTCCTTTCATCCGCATTAAGTCTACGGGTCTTGGTCTTGAGATCCAACAACATCGTGATGGACTCAGACTGTGTGTCAAGGCGAAGACGCTCAAGACATCCATCATACTCCTCATTGACCGCTTTGTCCTTCTTTGCAATATGAGCAAAATGACGTCTATTAAGACCTCTAAGCGGCCTCTTAAGGCACTGCAAGAGGGCACAAAGGCAAAACTGATAGGTACCCCTATGGTGACACGCCCAACTCTCCTTGACAAGGCTTTGAAAATTTTCATGGTGAGTCCACATGTTGAATACTTAAAGCTAGGTTTTCCAGTAAGGGGTCGGTGGATAACATGAGCAATTGCTGGTTTATGATCCGAAAATTACCACGTGTTAGGGAAGGTCACCCTACATTACACTCCTCGCTCTAGCCACTCATGATTGATCATCACCCTGTCAAGTTTGGTCCATATCGTACCATTCTTCCAAGTGAAAATGTTCTCACTTGTGAACGGCACATCTGAAAGACCAAGCGCCTGACAACTCTCAAACATAGCCGTAGTCTCATTCATCCTTACTCTATCACCATTGACACATTCGTTTGAGAACATGACATTATTGAAATCCTCCAAGACTTGCCAAGGAAGGGGATCTCTTTCCATCATAACTCTCAAGATCTCCCAAATAAGAGCACGTTCAGAGCTGCTATGGAGCCCATAAACAAAACAAGTACCAAACTGAAGGCCCGTAACCCTACAGGTAACAAGGCAAGCAATATGCTGGACACCAATCCCAACTGTACTAACATCAAACTTACACTCATTCCACATAACTAGGATTCTGCACCGATCATCAACATGGAAGTTGGTGGTAAAGGACCAATCCGGGAATTGAATCCTCATCACCCCATCAATGTCAGAAGGCCGGTGCGCAAACCTAGTCTCAAGAACTCCACATAAATCAGACTTATACTCAACCAAAAGGTTAATAAGGCCTTTTTGTATCCGGGGTTGGCAGAACCCTTGTACATTCCAGGATATGATACTCATCGGTAAACCATGAGTAAGTTGGTATTTCTACCCCTATGAGCTAGCATCTCCCTTCCCCTGAACCTGCGATCTAGAGGCCAACTTAGTAGATCTTCGACTTCCAAGTCTCCCATCCCTAGGTCTATGCCAACCATCCCTTTCTTCCGTCCTAGGTTTTACACCACTCAAACGAAGACTAGCCCTAGGAGTAATGGCACAGAGGGCCTTTCTATCAGATCTAAACAACACCTTAGTGAAACCCTCACTTTTATCAACAATAGGGGGGTTAGTAGTAATATGAGGTAAAGGAGAATGAAAAGTAAGAGAGGGAGAAATAGAAGGCATACCATCACTTCCCGAGCTAGGGGAGATCTCTCCTTCCTCCTTACCATCCGAGTCCTCATCACCTCGCTATCATCCGAAGAGACACCGGTGTTGGACTCTCCAGATGCATCCTCATGAACCCCATCAATAACCTCCTCCTCTATGTCGGAGCATGACTCCTTAGAATTATCAACCACACCAGAGTAGCAAACAATGGCAAGGTTCAAAGACGGGTCATTTTGGGAACACACGTCGTTCTCTATACGGGGTGGATGGTCCATCAAGGCGAGTCTAGCCTTCAAGGCTTTCACCCTTTGGAGTTTGCGTAGGGCATTTCTACGAGCATTCCATTTCCGGCGCCATTCAATATCCGAAGGATTGTGGTCATTAGTCTTTATACCAGACGTGCCTTCTCCATGTCGGCCCGGAGTAGGCCTGACCTACACATTACCTGCACCATAACTCGTAACGTTAGATTGATTAGGATCGTCTATAATTTTACCCTTACCTTTATCCATGATCTTCTTTTCCGCTGGCTTTCCAACTTTGTCTTTGTCTTTATCCGGATTTTCATCTGCCTTAGTAGGTTCTTCTTTCTCTCCAACTTCTTTTTCATTTTCGGGTTTTTTGTTAAAAGAGCACGTATTATCCTTATGACCAAAGACAACACAATTACAACAATAATCCGGTTCATTCTCATATAACACTCTGCATTTAATGATCACACCATCATCAAACTCTAAAGTCACTTCATGCATCACTTCACAGGCAAAATTAACTTCAAGTAAAACCCTAGCGTAGGCACCACGTTTCCTAGACTCGGTAACATTATCGACATACAAAGGCCTTCCAAGCTTGGAGGCCACCCTACCAAGAATATCATGAGTCCAAAAATCATTAAGAATGCCGAATATACGAGTCCAAAGAGGGACCGTGGCCACATCTTTACGGATCAAAGAAAATTTATCCGCAATAAGCTTCAAGAGAAGCGGTTTCCCAAATAAAAAATATGGACCATCCATCAAAACCTTATCCCTATCATGCTCATTATTAAAAGAAAAAGTCATCCAACCAGATTCCATTCGAAAATCAGATTTAACATTCCACTTTTTCATGAGACCGTTAATAGCAGGATATCCCGGGAAATAACCAAAAAATTGTCCAAGAAGACTATAACCCCATACAACATGCTTAGGCAAAGCTTAATCACAACGAATTTTAACATGATCATCAAGACAAGGAGTATAAGAGAGTTTACTTTCAAGGCATTTGTTCATAAAGACCATTTTCGGGGGTCTATTCCAAGCATTTTGGGTTGGAATTGGTGCCGGCTTAAAACTACTAGTGTCAGTTAGTAGTGGAGGTAAGGCATCCATGTCAACCAGGCGAGGTGTACCCAAATCGTTAGCCTTCGAGATATAGACGTTCTCATTGTTAAACTTCGGAAGTGATTTAGTCGGTTGTGTACAAGAGGGGTTCTTCTCAGCTGTTTGGTTGGCATCTTCTGTAACACCCCAAATCCGTAGGACTCGAGGCGCTATTGGGCTAGGATCTCACAAAGGATCCTGACCATAGCCTGACAACAAGTTCATTGGATCTTACAACAAGGCACAAATAGATTAAAACCAAAACATAAAACTATGATATATAAATCAAAAGGTTTATACAAGGTACCGCTGAGTACAATTAAAACATATAACTGTACATGACAAAAGACCCCATATCCCACGATAACGACCTAGTGTACGGAGCCCTCAGCGGATCACCCACTCTGGATCACTCTACAACTCTCCTAACCTGCACAGGATCTACAACACGGTATGAAACCGTTAGCTAACCATACACATATATATAGAAGATGCAAGAGCACAAACACACTTTAGGAATCATAACATATAAACATGCTGTCACACATTTACCCGATTAATTATCTTTATATAGTCCAACACTCAATACGTATAAATATGTGCATATGAATATATGTGACACGAGGAATATATATAATCCTCGCCTCTGAGTGCTATAGCTAGCTGGAGTGGTATAAGCGCACCTTCCCGTATACCATAAGGAGTGGTAAGTGCCCTTCCCGTATACCATAAGGAGTGGTAAGTGCCCTTCCCGTATACCAGATCTAGCCTGACTACAGAGAACCTCCCAGGCTCCACTACGGGATGAAAGGCAAGTTGTCACAGCCACTACAATGGGCGGTCACTAAACCATATGTCGGTAATAATCAACATCGCATGCTATAAAGCGTATAACAAACACCACTCAAGCATACATCCAATATAAGGATGGTAGCTAAGTAAGTCCTATGGACTTACCTCAACCTCGAAGTAATCTCAACCACGATCAACTCTCAAACACGATCCACTCCAATCTGGAGGATAACACTGCCTAATAACAAGGCATAACAAGATATCAAATCTCCTATCAATCAAAGGGGTCACACCTAGACCCAAGGGATCCATAAGGATCATATCCAACTTATAAACCTCAAGGCCATAACCGGCACCTATCGATATCATACTCATTATCATTCTATCCTCATAAACATACCTAGCATGCTACTAACCCGCTCATACTAGGAAAGGAAATGATCCATACTACTCTAGTAAATCCGGGACAAGACGCACCTGCGTAACAAGAGGGACGCAGGGGCGAAGCAAGGTAAACCGCAGGCGCGGCGGCGCTCCAACGCAGGGGCGGTGACCGTAGCCGCAGGGGCGGCGGCGCTGAGGCGCGGGTGCGGTGACAATGTTCCGCGGGGGCGGCATCTCGCTGGCGCAGGGGCGGCGACTCTGCAGAACGTAGAGTCCCGACTTCTCTTCCACTCTTCACGTGATCAAATCACGCCTTCTCCATTCCATATCCAAACACATACATATCCATACACATTCTAACATCAATATACATTCAATACATCTAATCCTAAGATAAGGAAGATGGAATCAAAGAAAGAAAGAAGAGAAGAAGAAGAATGGAGCTTACCTACTGCTGGAATTCTACACAGGAGATGATCCAAACTAACACCTCAACTGGCTTCCAAGCTTAGCCACAATACACAACATCAACCTCCACCAAAGCCACACAAAATCTCTTCCAAATCAAGGAGAATCCAAAAACAAGATCAAGGAGAAAGAAGGAAGGAAAGAAGAACGTGAGAAGCTGGGGAATGAGGACTGAAACCCTTCCTCACGAGCCAAAGAAGAGGCTTAAGGAGGAAGGAAAGAAAAAGGGTAAAGCACGGTCAAAGGGTCAACAAAGCCGGCTGCAGCCGCAGGAAACCTCAGGGGCGGAAATTCCTGGCCGCAGGGGCGGCTCTATAAACCCGCAGGGGCGGCTAGGCTAGCTCATCTCCAAAAGACTAAAGCTATTACATCTCACCCCCCTAAAAACAAGTTTCGTCCCGAAACTTGTACAATCCCAATACCTCTCGGACCCATATGCCGAGGTATAACTCTCTGTATCGGAGGCATCACATCTCCGCTCATAACATATCAACCAATATCTCTCTAACCTCAAACACAGGCATAGAGAAAAAACATCTCCAGCAATAAGATCACTATACTATCCAAGGCATAGAGGAAATCCATCTCTAGCCAATACTATAATTACATCACAAGGGCATAGAGGAAAAACATCTCTAGCCATATCATCATCATCTCGCAAAGGCATAGAGGAAAAACATCTCTAGCCGTATCATACTCATAACATAAAGGCATGGAGGAAAAACATCTCCAGCAAGACTATATCCATCAAAATAGCATGGAGGAATAACCATCTCCTGCTGAATCCTAATCGTATCACAATAGCATGGAGGAAAGAGCCATCTCCAGCTATAAACATCAATCACACTAGCACAACAAGATCTAATAAGATCATAAATCACATCATAGCTAGCACGAAAATAAACACATCATAGCATATAAGCACATAAGCACATAAGCATAACACTCACCAAGATATCACTAAGATCTACTCGTCGATCCTACAGGTGCATCAATCTCGGCATAGAACTCTGGATAGTTCCTCCGAATACTATCCTCAGTCTCCCATGTAGCCTCATCAGGTCCTCGTCTCGACCACTGTATCATCAGCATAAGAATGTCATTCGAACGCAGGCGTCTCATACCTCGTTCTAGGACTACGATCGGGTGCTCAATAAAGGTGTGGTCCGGTTCGACCACCAAATCATCATAACTCACGATGTGTCTCGGATCTGGTATGTGCTCCCTCAGCTGAGACACGTGAAACACAGGGTGAACACCCTCTAATCTCGGAGGCAAAGCTAACCTGTATGCTGCGCTTCCAACCCGATCCAGAATCTCGAACGGTCCAACATTTCGAGGGCTCAACTTCCCCTTAATGCCAAAAAGTCTAACACCTCATGTCGGAGACACTCTCAGCCACACATGGGCGCCTACTCTAAACTCTAGGGGTCTACGCCTCCTATTTGCATAACATTTTTGACGACTTTGTGCAGTCAGCATCCGCTCTCTAATCAGTGCTACTCGAGCCACATCATCCTGAATCTAATCAGGTGTCAAACCACTAACACTGCTCGGCTCATCCCAACATAACGGAGTACGACATCTCTGTCCATACAGTGCCTCATATGGGGCCATACCAATAGATGCATACCATATGTTGTTGTATGAGAACTCAACTAGTGGGAGATGATCCGTCCACACTTGTCCTTAATCCAACACACAAGCTCGCAACATATTCTCCAAAGTCTGAATAGTCCTCTCTGACTGACCATCTGTCTGAGGATGGAACGCAGTAGTAAAGTGCAAACTCGCCCCCAGGGCAGTCTGAATCTGCTGCCAGAACCTCGAGGTAAATCGTCCATCTCTGTCTGAGACGATCGTCCTCGGTACACCATGGAGTCTCACTATCTGCCTAGTGTACTCCTCATCCAATATGCTCACTGGCCACGTTTCCCGAATAGGGATAAAACGTGCCGTCTTCGTCAGTCTGTCCACTATAACCCAGATGGCATCAAAGCTCCTGCTCGGTCTCAATCCAGTCACAAAATCCATGGTGACGTCCTCCCACTTCCTCTGTGGAACAGGAAGTGGATGGAGTTCACCTCCAGGTATGCAATGCTCGATCTTGACCTGCTGTCAGGTCGCACACTGTGCCACAAATCTGGCCACACCGGGCTTGAACCCTCCCCACCAATATGAACATCTTAAGTCCTGGTACATCTTACTCGTACCTGGGTACACTGAATAAGGCGTACAGTGAGCCTCCTGTAAAATCCTCTGACGTAGATCCACATCAGCGGGTACATAGACGCGACCGCGGCGTCTCAACACTCCATCTGCTCCTAGAAGGAACTGTGGTGCCTCATCCCGAGACATCCTCTCTCGTATCCTCGTCAGTGTCGGGCAAGTCTCCTGCTTCTGTTGGATCTCACCCAACAAATCAGGAAGAACCTCTAAAGTACTCAATTGGGCATCCTCATCAGGAAACTGGATGTCTAACTCTAACCAGGTCAGGTCTCTCTGCAACTGATGCTGAACTGTCAACCTCGCAATCGCCTGCTCTCGAGGCGTCTTCTTGCTCAGGGCGTCGGCGACAACGTTCGCCTTTCCCGGATGGTACAGAATCTCCAGATCAAAGTCCTTGATCATCTCAAGCCATCTACGCTGGCAATTATTCAATTCCCGCTGCATGAAAATGTACTTCAGACTCTTATGGTATGTGAAGATCTGACATGTGGCACCATACAGGTAATGTTTCTAGATCTTCAGTGCATGAACTACCGCTGCCAACTCCAGATCATGAGTCGGGTAGTTCTCCTCATACGTCTTTAGCTGTCTAGACACATATGCAATCACTCTGCCTCGCTGCATCAATACACATCCCAAGCCTAGCTTGGATGCATCTCTGTAAACCACAAAATCAGTTGTGCCCTGGTTGTGCTAAAATAGGAGCGGAAGTCAAACGTCTCTTTAACTCCTCAAAAATCTGCATACACTGATCAGACCATACAAATCTAGTAGTCTTCCTCAGCAGACTCGTCAGTGGACGGGAAATCACAGAAAATCCCTCCACAAAGCGTCGGTAATAACCGGCTAGGCCAAGAAAGCTACGTACTTCCTTGACGTTCGTCAGTGTCGTCCAAGCTGCTATTGACTCGATCTTCGCCGGATCAACCTTGATCCCCTCGGCGGAAACAACATGACCCAGGAATGCTACCTCTGGCATCCAGAACTCACACTCAGAGAACTTAGCATAAAGTTCTCTATCTCGTAAAACCTGTAGCACAGTCCTCAGCTGTCCTGCATGCTCCTCTCTACTGCGTGAATATACCAAAATGTCATCAATGAAGACTACCACAAACTGATTCAGGAAGTCGATAAATATGTTGTTCATCAACTCCATAAAGACTGGTGGGGCATTCGTAAGCCCAAATGGCATCACTACAAACTCGTAGTGTCCATATCTGGTCTGGAATGTTGTCTTATGCACATCCTGCTATCTCACCCTCAGCTGGTGATATCCTGAGCGCAAGTCAATCCTGGAGAACACAGTCGCTCCCTGAAGCTGATCTAACAAGTCATCAATACGAGGAAATGGATACTTGTTCTTGATGGTCACCTTGTTCAGCTCTCTGTAATTAATACACAATCTCAACGATCCGTCCTTCTTCCGCACGAAGAGGACAGTTGCTCCCTACGGGGATACGCTAGGGCGGATGAAACCCTTTTCAGCCAACTCCTTGAGTTGCTTCTTCAGCTCCAACATCTCGACAAGCGTCATCCGGTATGGGGCCTTCGAGATAGGTCTCGTACCAAGCTCTAAATCAATGCCAAAGTCCACGCTCCTCTGAGGCGGCAAACTAGACGGCTCAACAAATACATCTGTAAACTCGTAGACCACTGGGATATCCTCTAATGCTGGACTCTCTCCCTCCTTCATGGCATAACACCAGAAGGCCTCACAACCCTGTGCAATCAATCTCGCTGCCCGTATCGCACTAATAACCATGCCTGATTTTCCCAGGTCCCAACCTCGGAAAACCTCTATCTGTCCTAACTCGGCAGAGAGGGTTACAGTCCTCATACCTACATCTAACACTGCTTGGTGTCTATCCATCCAATCCATACCTAAAATAACTTCTTCATGCTCTAATGGCATGGCAAAGAAGTCAACAAGCAATACACGGGTCCCTACAGAAATGGGACAGTCACGAATCTCACGGGTACCTCTGATCCTACTACCATCGGGTAACCCTATACTAAAGGGTATCCCCTCAGTCGTATCTAGACTCAGACGCTCAACACATGCATCAGAAATAAAAGAATGCGTAGCACCCGTATCAAATAAGACTCTAACAGGTAAACCATGAATCAGAATGGTACCTATAGCAGTCGGTGCAGCTGACTCCTTTGCACTCCTCAACTCAAAAACTCTACCCTGTGGTCCTCTGGTGTCCGTGGTACTCCCACCACGACCTCTGCCTCTACTCGGCCCAAGAGCAGAACCCTGAGTCGTAAGGCGATCTGAGACTCTCTGCTGTCCCTGTGTCTGCTGCTGCTGAGGTGGTCTCTTCCCACCTCCCGCTACACTAGCAGGAGAAGAGCCCTGCTGAGATGAAGCTCCGCCCTGTCGGCAGAAAACAGCCCTATGACCCGGTCGACCACAAGTGTAACACATCACTGTCTGCCTCGGGCACTCTGGCCGCATATGTCCATAACCACCACAAATGTAACACTGTGGTCTCTTATCTACAACTGGTGCAAATGAGGGATGACCTTGGCGGCTCTGGCCTCGCCCTGAACCAACAACTCCACCGATACCACTGGCCTGCCCGGTACGCTGTCTCTTCTCAGACCCTCTGGTCTGAGAAGCTCTCCTTTGTCCAGCTCTCTCTCTCTCTGTCATAATCAGAAGCCCGGTCCTGATAATCCACCAAGGTCTCACAGTGAAACCCTGCCATGTAAGTCCGGGTAGTATCCGTCAGTCGTCGGGAGAAAAGATATACATGCTGATCTGCAAGAGGTGCAGTTGGACCCAGTAAAGCCAGCTCCTCTTGGAATCTCCTGATGGCCTCTGAGACTGGTACATCCTCAAAGCCAGCCTCCACAAAGTCCCGCAGTTTCTCCCTCCTCAGTGAGGCAAGACAGAAACGCTCTCTGATCATGGTCCTCATCTAGTCATAACTGGTGACCTGACCCCGTACAGACCTCCACCAGTGCTGTGCCAAATCTCTGAACAGAGTCTGCACCAACTCTATCTTCCTGTCTGTTGGACATCTAATAGACTTCGATCTAGAGCTGAGTCTACATGTCCTATCCACAACTCAACCTCTAGCCCCACCTTCCCAGAGAAAGGGGGTACACCCATCTGGTGGAATGCCTTCAACCAGGTATCTAGTCGTGGCCCTCGATGCTCCTCCTGAACTCTAGTAATCTCAGCAGCATGTGCCTGTACAACTGGCACCTGAGTAACTCCATGGGATCTCCTAGATGATCCCTCCTGTGCTGGTAGATCAGGGGCACGTCTACCTGCCCTAACAACCTTTTCCACACGTCTGATATACCCGCAAAAGGTTGGTCCCTCCATGAAGACACGATCAGAGTCATCTGACTGGACTCTCTGGGATCCCTGTCTCTCAGCTGCACTGTTCCTAGTCTCAGGAACGGCACTCTCAGCAACGTCCTCGTAAACCTCCTCCGTTGCACGTGGATCAACAGCAGGAATCCTACCCCGTCCTCTACCTAGAGGGGGTCTACCTGTACCTCGTCCAGCTGCAGGTAAGGCTCTAGTCTGAACCATCTGCAGAGGACGTAAACCTAACTCAGAAGGCTATATATATGTCATATGTATAGATATATATCAAATCAATCACAACAGAATATCTATATATATCTATACTGTCAAGATCTTCAGAGGGGCGATGGCTCACGTACATGCTATCCCAAAACATTTGCACTCATTTCAAAACCAAAACCTTTTGAAAAGTCAGACCCCTTTCGGGTTCTGTTTATTTATCTATTCGACCTTTATCGCATATTGCAAGTGTCATTGTTGTCAACCTAAGGCTCTGATACCAACTTTGTAACACCCCAAATCCGTAGGACTCGAAGTGCTACTGGGCTAGGATCTCACAATGGATCCTGACCCTAGCCTGACAACAAGTTCACTAGATCTTACAACAAGGCACAAATAGATTAAATACAAAACATGAAACTGATATATAGATGTATCAAAAGGTAATACAGAACTACCGCTGAGTACAAATAAAACATAACTGTACAACAAAAGGTTCCATATTCCCCGATAACGCCCCAGTGTACGGAGCCCTCAGCGGATCACTCATCTGGATCACTCTGCTGCTTTCCTAACCTGCAAAGGATCTACAACACGGTATAAAACCGTTAGCTAACCATACACATATATATAGAGATGCAGAAGCACAATCACACATCATGGAATAATAAACACCTCATCATGCTATCACACATTTATCTGGTTTATTATCTTTATAACGTCAATCACTCAAATCGTATATATAGATGTATATGAATATATGTGACACGAGGAATATAACCCTCATTATCTTTATAACGTAAATCACATTTTCTCACATTTTCTTCTCTTTTTTTTTCTCTGTCTTCTCACTTTCTTTGGTAATTTTTTCTCTTTTGTTCCTCATATTTTCTACTACACCATATTCCCTGAGGCTTGTGTGTTGATTTGTTTGATGTGTTGTTTACTCGGGACGAGTAAAGAATCTAAGTATGGTGAGTTTGATAGGTGATGGAATCACTATCAATTTAGGTAGTTTTTAGAGTCCTTTTTATGTTTTTGAGTCATATTGTGCTGCTAATACTTTGATCCAAATGTAAGAGTCTAAACGAAGCAAAAGAAGTTATGAGCAACACTTAGGAGTTGAAGTAAAGCGATGAAGACAAGTTTTTGGTGCCACACCGCCCCCGCGGAGTAGTGTCACCGCCCCTGCGGTGGCACCCATGCCGAGTGCCGCGGCCAGCGTCTTCACCTGCGCCAAAAGAAGCTTGTCACCGCCCCCGCGGTGACAACCCTGAAGACCCACGCCGAGTGCCGCAACCAACGCCTTCGCCCGAGCCCAAGAAGAGACATGTCACCGCCCCTGCGGCCACCTATGGTCGCCCCTGCGGTGACCCAGCCCGAAGAAGCGAAGACAGCGCCCCAGCGCTCCTGCCTGCGCCCTTGCCAGTGGCCCTGTGAAGCCGAAGATCTAGTGTCACCGCCCCTGCGGTGACTCTGGGCTGCGCCTGCGGATCTTCACCAGAAACGCCATGAAGTTGAAGAGTCAGACGTTCAAAGAGCATTTAAAGACCCGCCCCTGCGGGAATGTCAAGCCGCCCGGCCCTGCGGCCACGAGGAAGATGAAACGTTTTTGCCTAAACCGCCCCTGCGCCACCCTTGGCCGCGGGTGCGGTTAGCGTCAGAGGATTTTACTCCGGCTGTTTTCGTCGGCTTTATGGTCTTAATTGTGGCTGTTTGCACAACCTCTTTACTCCATTCTTTATGGTGGCTGTTTGCACAACCTCTTTACTCCTTTTTAATGCATTTTGTAGTATAAATTGAGCCCTTGGTTAAGGCTAGAATCATCTCATTTTCCCACAAAAACCTCTATATTTCTAGTGTCTTTTGTAATGAGTTTCTAAGCTTCTTTTGCTACATTGGGTTGATTGAAGCTACATTACTATTTGGTTGTAAGTTCTTCTAATATAGTTTTAAATTCATCATCCTTTGTGTTATTTTCCTTGATCTCTCACTTATTTGCATGTTTTTATCCACTTAGATTGATCACCTTAAGTGTACTAATGCATGCAAAATGCTAGGATTAATCGATTCCGGGTTCGGGTCCTTAATCTAGTAGTAAACCCATAGGTAAAAGTTGGTTGTGATTATCTAAGGGAAAGGAAAATAACTATAAAGAAAGATTTAACGGTTTGTTTTATCCTTCTTTATATCTCTTTATCTTTATTAGAATGCTAACTTGTGTTTTAATCTTGTAGGTCTACGGATTAATAAACTAGTGAAGTTGTGTTAATGCCGGTCGGCTTAACACATATCTACGATCAAGATGAGAACATCGGTGAATTACTTATAAAAAGAATCAACCAAGTATTATGTATGCTAAGATCCAACCTAGTGTAGTTCTTTAGTCAACTTTATTATCACCAATTTTCTAATTGTTTTTGTCTTGTTTTGCTACAATCCAAACCCCCCTCCCTTTGTTACCAAATCAATAATTGAATCTAATAGAAACTTCAAACTCCCTTGGGTTCGACCCTTACTTACACTATACAAATCGGTTAAGTGTAACATTAGGATTCTACTTTGACTAAAAGCTAAAAGACAACGACCATATGTTTTTAGCCTCGTCAATGACATTGTTAAAATCCCCCAAGACTAGCCAAGGAAAAGGATCTCTCTCCATCCTAACTCTCAAGATCTCCCAAATAAGAGCACGTTCAGGACTGCTATGGAGCCCATAAACAAAACAAGTACCAAACCGAAGGCCCGTAACCCTACAGGTAACAAGACAAGCAATATGTTGGACACCAATCTCAACCACACTAACATCAAATTTACACTCTGTAAGAGCCTTAGTCTTTGGAGCCAATTTGGTCTTAGCCGCCCCCGCGGGTTCAGGGAGCCGCCCCTGCGGCTCGTGTAGCTTTCCACCCCTACGGGTCAGAGAACCGCCCCTGCGGTTTCTTGCGGCTGCATCCGACTTTGTTGACCGGTTGACTCGTGCTTTACTCTCTTCCTTACCTCTTCTTACCTTGGGAGCAAGGGTTTCTTCTTCACTTCTTTCTTCAGCTTCTCACGTCCTTCTTGCTTCTCCCTTCTTGCTCTTTGATCTTGTTCTTGGTTTCCTTGAGTTTGGAAGAGTTTTGGTGTGGCTTTGTTGTTGCTGGATGTTGTGTGATGTGTTGCTGAGCTTGGGAGCCAACAGAGAGTGTGGTGCTGTTCTTCCTTGCAGCCTAGGACCACATCTGTGGTAAGCATCTTGCTTCTTCTTCCTTGATTCCTTTGCTTAGCTTATGATTAGATGTATGTGGATGTAGATTGATGTTGGAATGTGCTTGTGTATGTATGTGTGAGACCCCTATTCTTTCGGACCGAGATCGGACCATAGCCGAGATTGGCTTTGGGCCGAGATTGGCCTAGCCGCACCCGCGGGCACCAGGTGCCGCCCCTGCGGCTCAGAATACCGCGCCTGCGGATTCTGGTGGCTGCAGCCGGCTTTGTTGACTTCGTTGACCCGTGCTTTACCTTTGCTTATGTCTTTCCTTGCTCTTCGCTGATCAAGGGTTTCCATCCTCACTCCTTTCTTCAGCTTCCCATGTTCTTCTTGCTTCTCCCTTGCTTCACCTTGATCTTGTCTTGGTTTTCTTTGGTTTGGAAGAGAGTTGTTGTACATTGTGGTTGATGATGATGCTAGTGTGTGTGTTGCTGAGCTTGGAAGCCAGCTTTGGTGTGTGTTGATCCTCCCTGCAGCCTAGGATCTTCAGTAGTGGTGAGTTCTTGCTTCTTCTCCTTCTCTTCTTCTTTGATTCAATCTTTCTAGCTTAGGATTAGATGTATGCTAAGGGTATTGATGTTAGTATGTGTATGAACATGTTTGTGTGTGGTTTTGGAAGAGAAAAGGCGGGAATTGATCACGGGAAGAGCCGAGGAGAAACTGCGGAATCGCCCTCTGCAGTGTTGCTGCCCCCGCGGCCAGAAGTCACCGCCTCTGCGGACCTTGTGCCGCTGCGCCCGCGCCGTGCCAGCGTTGCCAGCGACCCTTGTCACCGCCCCCGCGGTTGAGTGCCACCGCGCCCGCGGTTTCCTACGCTCCGCCCCTGCGTCCCTTGATCACGCAGGTGCGTCTTGTTCCGGGACTACCCATAGTTGGGTAGCTCTCTTCCTTTCCTAGTATGAGGGAACTAGTAACATGCTAGGTATCGGTTTATGATGAGTATGATATAGTTATGCCGGTTACGGCTTTGAGGTTTACGAGTTGGACTTGATCCTTATGGATCCCTTGGGTCTAGGTGTGACCCTGTTGTGTAATAGGATTGTGATATATATGTATGTATGCCTTGTATATGCCGTGTTGTCCTCCAGTTTGGAGTGGACCAGTTGGAGAGTTGATCGTGGTTGAGTTTACTTCTGATATTGAGGTAAGTCCATAGGACTTACTTAGCTACTATCCTTATATTGGATGTATGCTTGAATGGTGTGTGTGTTATATGCTTTATAGCATGTGTTATTATGGTCACCGCCCTATGTTATATTGACCGCGCATTGTAATGGCCGTGATAACCTTTCCCTTTCATCCCGTAGTGGAGTCTGGGAGGTTCTCTGTAGTCAGGCCAGATCTGGTATAAAGGAAGGACCCTCACCACTCCCATAGGGTACATGGGAGGTGTGCTGATACTACTCCAGCTGGCTAGAGTACTCAGAGGCGGGGATTATATTCCTCGTGTCACATATCTTCATATACATCTATTTATACGATTGAGTGATTTAACTTATTAAAGATAATAAACCGGGTAAATGTGTGATATCATGATGATGTGTTAATATTATTGATGTGTGTTTGTGCTCTAGCATCTTCTTATATATTGTATAGTTAGCTAACGGTTTTATACAGTGTTGTAGATCCTTTGCAGGGTAGGAGAGCTGCAGAGTGATCCAGGGGGGTGATCTGCTGAGGGTTCCGTACACTGGGGGCATTCGTGGGATTTTGGGTTTATCCTTATTGTACGGATTTCAGTTTGACTTTGTACTCAGCAGTACTATGTATCATCCTTTTGACATGTATATATATATATATATATCAGTTTCTATGTTTTGTTTTAATCTATTGGTGCCTTGTTGTAAGATTTAGTGAAGTTGTTGTCAGGCTAGGGTCAGGATCCATTGTGAGATCCTAGCCCAGTAGCGCCTCGAGTCCTACGGATTCGGGGTTTTACAGTATGTGTGTGGTTATGGCATGAAGAAGACGTGATTTGATCACGTAAAGAGCCGAAGAGGAATCGCGGGATCACATTCTGCACTATCGCCGCCCCCGTGCCTAGAAGCCGCCGCCCCTGTGGGAGCTGTGTCACAGCGCCTGCGCCGTGCCTACGTTTTCCTGCGGCCGAGCCTTGCCACACCCGCGGTTTACCTTGTTCCGCCCCTGCGTCTTTCCATTCCGCAGGTGCGTTTGTGGAGGATCTACTAGAGTAGTTTGGATCCTTTCCTTTCTTAGTATGAGCGGGATAGTAGCATGCTAAGTATGTATATGAGGATAGAATGATGATGAGTATGATATATATATATATATATATATGCCGGTTATGGCTTTGAGGTTTAGTAGATTATCGAGGTTTATAAGTTGGATATGATCCTAATGGATCTCTTGGGTCTAGGTGTGACCCCTTTGTTTGATAGGAGATTGATATCTCGTTATGCCTTGTTTTTAGGCAGTGTTGTCCTCCAGTTTGGAGTTGATCGTGTTTGAGACTACTTTATGGTTGAGGATATTCCGAGATTGAGGTAAGTCCATAGGACTTACTTAGCTATCATCCTTATATTGGATGTATGCATGAGTGGTGTGTGTGTTATATGCTGGATAACATGCGATGTTGTTATTACCTACCTATGGTTTAGTGACTGCCCATTGTAGGGCTGTGACAACTTTGCCCTGCCATCCCGCGAGGAGATAGGGAGGTTTTTTGCGGAGAGTCCAGATCTGGTACAGGGGACGGGCACTATCTCCACTCCCTTAAGGTACACGGGGAAGTGATCCCAGATGACCACTCCAGCTGGCGGTACCACCGAGAGGTGAGAGTTATATTCCTTGTGTCACATATATTCATATACATTTATATATACGATTTGAGTGATTGACGTTATAAAGATAATAAACCGGGTAAATGTGTGATAACATGATAAGGTGTTTATTATTCCCGATGTGTGATTGTGCTTCTGCATCTCTATATATATGTGTATGGTTAGCTAACGATTTTATACCGTGTTGTAGATCCTTTGCAGGTTAGGAAAGCTGCAGAGTGATCTAGAGGGGTGATCCGCTGAGGGCTCCGTACACTGGGGCGTTATCGGGGAATATGGGATCTTTTGTTGTACAATTATGTTTTATTTGTACTCAGCGGTACTTCTGTATTACCTTTTGATACATCTATATATCAGTTTTATGTTTTGTATTTAATCTATCTGTGCCTTGTTGTAAGATCCAGTGAACTTGTTGTCAGGCTAGGGTCAAGATCCATTGTGAGATCCTAGCCCAGTAGCACCTCGAGTCCTACGGATTTGGGGTGTTACACACTCATCCCATATAACTAGGATTCCGCACCGATCATTCACATGGAAGTTGGTGGTAAAGGACCAATCCGGAAATTGACTCCTCATCACCTCATTAATGTCAGAAGGCCGGTGCGCAAACCTTGTCTCAAGGACTCCACATAAACCAAACTTATACTCAACCAAAAGATTTTTAAGGCCTTTTTTTTATCCAGGGTTGGCAGAACCCCTGTACATTCCAGGATATGATACTCATCGGTAACTCCCTTCTCCTGTACTTGCGATCTAGAGGCCAACCTAGTAGATCTTCCACTTCCAAGTCTCCCGTCCCTAGGCCTATGCCAACCGTCCCTTTCTTCCGTCCTAAGTTTGACACCACTCAAATAAAGGCTAGCCCTAGGAGTAGCAGCACGGAGGGCCTTTCTAACAGACCTAGACAACACCTTAGTGAAACCCTCACTCTTATCACCAATAGGGGGGTTAGTAGCATTATGAGATAAAGGAGAAAGAAAAGTAAGAGAAGGAGAACTAGAGGGCTTACCATCACTTCCCGAGCTAGGGGAGATCTCTCCTTCCTCCATACCATCCGAGTCCTCATCACCTCTGCTATCATCCGAAGAGGCCTCGGTGCTTGACTCTCCAGATGCATCCTCGTGGATCCCATCAATGACATCCTCCTCCACGTCGGAACATAACTTCTTCGAGCCATCAACCACGCCAAAGTAGCTAATAATGGCGAGGTTCAAAGACGGGTCAGTTTGGGGACAAACGTCTTTCTCCATGCACGGGGGAGGGTGCATCAAGGGGAGTCTAGCCTTCAAGGCTTTCACCCTTTGGAGTTTACGTAGGGCATTTCTACGAGCATTCCGTTTCCGGCGCCACGCTATATCCGAGGGTTTCGGTCACCGGTCTTTGTACCGGACGTGCCTTCTCCATGGCGGGGTGGATTAGGTTCAACCTGCACATTACCATCACCACAACCCTCGACATTAGCTAAATTTGGATCATTATAACTTTACCCTTACCTTTATCCACAGTCTTCTTTTCCGTTGCCTTTTCAACTTTGTCTTTGCCTGTATCCGGATGTTCTTATTCCTTAGTAAGGCCTTCTTTTCCTTCAACCTCTTTTTCATCTGTGGGTTTTTTGTTAAAAAGAGCACACAATATCCTTATGACCAAAAACAACGCATCTACGAAAATAATCAGGTTCATTTTCATATAGCACTTTGCAATTAATGATCACACCATCATCAAACTCTAAAGTCACTTCATGCAACACTTCATAAGAAAAATTAACTTCAAGTAGAACCCTAGCGTAAGCACCACGCTTTCTAGACTCGGTAACATTATCGACATATAAAGGCTTTTCAAGCCTAGAGGCCACTCTACCAAGAATATCATGGGTCCAGAAATCATTAGGAATGCCAAAGATACAAGTCCAAAGAGGGATTGTGGCAATATCTTTACGGATCAAAGAAAATTTATCCGGAATCAGCTTCAAGAGATGCGGTCTCTCAAATAAAAAATAAGGACCATCCATCAAAACCTTATCCCTATCATGTTCATTGTCGAAAGAAAAAATCATCTAACCAGATTCCATGCGAAAATTAGACCTAACATTCCACTTTTTCATGAGACCGTTAATAGCCGGATATCCCGGGAAATAACTAACAAATTGTCCAATAAGACTATAACCCCATACAACATGCTTGGGCAAAGCTTCATCACATCGAATTTTAACACGATCATCAAGACAAGGAGTATAAGAGAGTTTACCACCAAGGCCTTTGTTCATAAAGACCTTTTTTGGGGGCTTGTTCCAAGCATTATGAGTTGGGATTGGAGCCGGCTTGAAACTCGTTTTACCTCCGATCGGGGAAGGTAGGATAAGAATTTGCTTATCCATATTAACCATGTTCTCCTTGGGCATAGAATTCACGTCATCAAGCTTAGAATTTTCACTTATAACACCATTCACAATATTAGTAATAACAACATGATTATCATTAGGCTTATCATGATAAATAGCATTATCATCATTGGAAGCATTTTGTACATTATCAATAATATGATTATCATTATGATCTAATGCTACACCATTACACACAATAGCCAAATGATTTTCATGAACGACAACATTATCAATAACATTGCTCATTTAACGTTAATTTTGAAATGGTCATAGGGCTAGCAATACCGTCAAGTAACGTGATGATTTCATTCAAGTCGTTGTGAAGTTCGTCATCCGATAACATGTTAGGATTGTCCTTAACCAATACCAAATTATTATCATCAAGAACATGTTTAATCATGGTAGAGGCAAGTTGTTCAGTTTCAGCATAAGCTTTATTCGAATTATTATCAAGCATATTGTGCACAACATTCAACAAGTCAATCTGAACATCAATTTGGTTCACTACTGCAATAACTAAACATCCAGGAGGTTGACTGGCATCACCATTGGTAATGTTTGGTTCACCAACAACAGCATGTTTCGTTTTCATCTCAACCACATCAATGGAACAAGAATTCAGGCCTTGCATTTGGTCTGTTTTGCCCAAACTCACGTAATCCTGCACCAAAGATGTAACAACAGTGTTAATTTTATCATCACCATTGAAAGATGAAGAACGTACCTATACATTTATTATACGATTGCGTGTTGGACCTATTAAAGATAATAAACCGGGTAAATGTGTGATATCATGATGATGTTTTAATACTTTTTGACGTGTGTATGTGCTCTAGCATCTTCTTATATATGTATATAGTTAGCTAACGGTTTTATACCGTGTTGTAGATCCTTTGCAGGTTAGGAGAGCTGTAGAGTGATCCGGAGGGGTGACCTGCTGAAGGTTCCGTACACGGGGACGATATCGTGGTTGGGATATTCATATTGTACGGGTTTATGTTTTGACTTTTGTACTCAGCAGTACCGTGTATCACCTTTTGATATGTATATATATATCAGTTTTATGTTTTGTTTTCATCTATCAGTGCCTTGTTGTAAGATTTAGTGAAGTTGTTGTCAGGCTAGGGTCAAGATCCATTGTGAGATCCTACCCCAGTAGCACTCCGAGTCCTACGGATTTGGGGTGTTACAACAGGTTAGGGACGCCGCCGAGTGAGGTGGAGGAGTGGACAGCCGAGGTCTCTGTACATTATAGGATGAGGACTTTTTTGGGGTTATGCCTTTGTGTTGTTGATTTATGTTGTACGGTTTAAATTTCTTATCGGAGTATGTCGTTTTGAGGACTCGGTTGAGTTTCCACCTTGTATCTTTACATATCAGTTCTCGCATACATTATAAACGATTTTGAGTTTTGCCTTTATTTGTGCCTTCTTGAAAAGGTCCGGTAAAATTGTTGTCAGGTTAAGGGTCGGTACCCATTGTGAGGTCTCGCCCGTAGCATCCCGAGTCCCGCGGATTTGGGGTGTTACAATAGCGATTATAATTTGATTCGTTAAAAAAAACGAGAAAATAAAATTTTTAAAATGATTATATGGTCTAACAAAATCGAAAATATAAGCTACATCTGAATTGATCAGACTACACACCCCTACTTAAGTAATCACGGATAACATGTTCAAAGAGATTTCACCATATCCAACATCAAATCGTTATCAACAAATAGTACGAGATTTTCACCATATCTAACATATCTTTGAGGTTAGAGGAGATTGAAGGTATGACGATTTCCGGTCAAATCATCCTTTATTCTAGTATAATTTTCAAAATTCAAGCTTAACTGAGTTTTTTGTGTGAAGGTAGAACAACGAGAAGGTAGAGCTTAAGTACGATTTTTGTGTCAAGGAAAAATAGCGAGGACGGCGGAAATAAGGATAGAATGTTAGGTTTTCAATATCCTTACGGTACATATATGTATGTATTATATGGTATAATCACTATTGTTATATGGTATCATAAAAAAAACAAAAAATATCAAATAGTGACTAGTACAATATAGTTTTTTTTTATAAAACATACTACTTATAATTTTTTTTTTTTGTTAAAAAAATTGAGAAGATAATGACTATTATTATAAGGTATTATAAAGAAAACAAAAAATACTATATAATGACTAGTATTATATAGTATTTTTTAATAAAAAAACACTATTCATAATTTAATCCGTTAAAAAAACGAGCAAACAATTACTATTATGATATGGTATTATAAAAAAACAAAAAATATTATATAAAGACTAGTATTATATAGTTTTTTTTTTGGAAAAAAAAATACTATTTCCGATTTTATTCGTAAAAAAATCGGGCAGATAAATTTTTTTACACTAATATATATTAATGCTAAAAGTTTGAACAAAACAAAGCAACAGACGGTGGATGCAAGAAGAGAATTTTTGGGTTTCAATCTCCTTACAATATACTTATATGAGTATCGTATGGGGTTTTTTTTCAAAAAAACTATATATGAGTATTATATGGTCTTATGACTATTATTATATGGTTTTTTTTTTAAAAAAATACTGATTATAATATGATTCTTTAAAAAAAACCGAGAAGATAAATTTTATAAATACTAATTATATAGTCTAACGAAATCGTAAATATAAACTAGATTTGAATTGATCCAACTACACACCTACTTAAGTAATCATGGTATAACATGTTCAAAGAGATTTCACCATATCTAACATCATACCGTTGTCAACAAATAGTACAAGATTTCACCATATCTAACACACCTTTGAGGTTAGAGGAGATTGAAGGTATGACGATTTCGGGCCAAATCTACCATTTTCCAGTACAATTTTCAAAATTCAAGTTGAACTATGTTTTTTGTCTGAAGGAAAAACAGCGAAGACGAATGAGCTTAACTAAGTTTTTTGTGTGAAGGAAAAATAGCGAGGATGACGGAAGTAATGATAAAACGTTAAGTTTTCAATATCCTTACGGTATATATATGTATGTATTATATGGTATAATCACTATTGTTATATGGTATTATAAAAAAACAAAAAATACCATATAATGACTAGTATTATATAGTATTTTTTTAGAAATTTTTTACACTAATATATATTAAAGTTAAAAGTGTGAACAAAGCGAAATAACAGACGGTGGATGCAAGAAGAGAAT
This sequence comes from Fagopyrum tataricum, assembly GCA_002319775.1. Taxonomy (NCBI): domain Eukaryota; kingdom Viridiplantae; phylum Streptophyta; class Magnoliopsida; order Caryophyllales; family Polygonaceae; genus Fagopyrum; species Fagopyrum tataricum. The sequence goes on along the minus strand of CM008283.1, from coordinate 37,248,402 downwards.
TTTTGGGTTTCAATCTCCTTACAATATACTTATATGAGTATCATATGGGTTTTTTTCCAAAAAAACTATATATGAGTATTATATGGTCTTATGACTATTATTATATGGTATTTTTTTTTAAAAATACTGATTATAATATGATTCTTTAAAAAAAACGAGAAGATAAATTTTATAAATACTAATTATATAGTCTAACGAAATCGTAAATATAAACTAGATTTGAATTGATCCAACTACACACCTACTTAAGTAATCATGGTATAACATGTTCAAAGAGATTTCACCATATCTAACATCAAACCGTTGTCAACAAATAGTACAAGATTTCACCATATCTAACACACCTTTGAGGTTAGAGGAGATTGAAGGTATGACGATTTCGGGCCAAATCTACCATTTTCCAGTACAATTTTCAAAATTCAAGTTGAACTATGTTTTTTGTGTGAAGGAAAAACAGCGAAGACGAATGAGCTTAACTAAGTTTTTTGTGTGAAGGAAAAATAGCGAGGATGACGGAAGTAATGATAAAACGTTAAGTTTTCAATATCCTTACGGTATATATATGTATGTATTATATGGTATAATCACTATTGTTATATGGTATTATAAAAAAACAAGAAATACCATATAATGACTAGTATTATATAGTATTTTTTTAGAAATTTTTTACACTAATATATATTAAAGTTAAAAGTGTGAACAAAGCGAAACAACAGACGGTGGATGCAAGAAGAGAATTTTTGGGTTTCAATCTCCTTACAATATACTTATATGAGTATCATATGGGTTTTTTTTCCAAAAAAACTATATATGAGTATTATATGGTCTTATGACTATTATTATATGGTATTTTTTTTAAAAAAATACTGATTACAATATGTTTTTTTTAAAAAAAACGAGAAGATAAATTTTATAAATACTAATTATATAGTCTAACGAAATCGTAAACATAAACTAGATTTGAATTGATCCAACTACACACCGACTTAAGTAATCTTGGTATAACATGTTCAAAGAGATTTCACCATATCTAACATCAAACCGTTATAAACAAATAGTACGAGATTTCACCATATCTAACATACCTTTGAGGTTAGAGGAGATTGAAGGTATGACGATTTCGGGCCAAATCTACCATTTTCCGGAACAATTTTCAAAATTCAAGTTGAACTATGTTTTTTGTGTGAAGGAAAAACAGCGAAGACGAATGAGCTTAACTAAGTTTTTTTGTGTGAAGGAAAAATAGCGAGAACGACGGAAGTAATGATAAAACGTTAGGTTTTCAATATCCTTACGGTATATATATGTATGTATTATATGGTATAATCACTATTGTTATATGGTATTATAAAAAAAACAAGAAATATCATATAATGACTAGTATTATATAGTATTTTTTTAGAAATTTTTTACACTAATATATATTAAAGTTAAAAGTGTGAACAAAGCGAAATAACAGACGGTGGATGCAAGAAGAGAATTTTTGGGTTTCAATCTCCTTACAATATACTTATATGTGTATCATATGGGTTTTTTTCCAAAAAAACTATATATGAGTATTATATGGTCTTATGACTATTTTTATATGGTATTTTTTTTAAAAAATACTGATTATAATATGATTCTTTAAAAAAAAACGAGAAGATAAATTTTATAAATACTAATTATATAGTCTAACGAAATCGTAAATATAAACTAGATTTGAATTGATCCAACTACACACCTACTTAAGTAATCATGGTATAACATGTTCAAAGAGATTTCACCATATCTAACATCAAACCGTTGTCAACAAATAGTACAAGATTTCACCATATCTAACACACCTTTGAGGTTAGAGGAGATTGAAGGTATGACGATTTCGGGCCAAATCTACCATTTTCCAGTATAATTTTCAAAATTCAAGTTGAACTATGTTTTTTGTGTGAAGGAAAAACAGCGAAAACGAATGAGCTTAACTAAGTTTTTTGTGTGAAGGAAAAATAGCGAGGATGACGGAAGTAATGATAAAACGTTAAGTTTTCAATATCCTTACGGTATATATATGTATGTATTATATGGTATAATCACTATTGTTATATGGTATTATAAAAAAACAAGAAATACCATATAATGACTAGTATTATATAGTATTTTTTTAGAAATTTTTTACACTAATATATATTAAAGTTAAAAGTGTGAACAAAGCGAAACAACAGACGGTGGATGCAAGTAGAGAATTTTTGGGTTTCAATCTCCTTACAATATACTTATATGAGTATCATATGGGTTTTTTTCCAAAAAAACTATATATGAGTATTATATGGTCTTATGACTATTATTATATGGTATTTTTTTAAAAAAAATACTGATTACAATATGTTTTTTTTAAAAAAAACGAGAAGATAAATTTTATAAATACTAATTATATAGTCTAACGAAATCGTAAATATAAACTAGATTTGAATTGATCCAACTACACACCGACTTAAGTAATCTTGGTATAACATGTTCAAAGAGATTTCACCATATCTAACATCAAACCGTTATAAACAAATAGTACGAGATTTCACCATATCTAACATACCTTTGAGGTTAGAGGAGATTGAAGGTATGACGATTTCGGGCCAAATCTACCATTTTCCGGTACAATTTTCAAAATTCAAGCTGAACTATGTTTTTTGTGTGAAGGAAAAACAGCGAAGACGAAGGAGCTTAACTAAGTTTTTTGTGTGAAGGAAAAATAGCGAGAACGACGGAAGTAATGATAAAACGTTAGGTTTTCAATATCCTTACGGTATATATATGTTTGTATTATATGGTATATAATCACTATTTTTATATGGTATTATAAAAAAACAAGAAATATCATATAATGACTAGTATTATATAGTATTATTATTTGGTATTATAAAAAAATTAAAAAATACTATATAATATCTAGTATCATATAGTTTTTTTTTTAAAAATACTTTTAAAATTTTATCCATTAAAAAAAAGAGCAAATAATTACTATTATTATATGGTATCATAAAAAAAATACTATATAAGGACTAGATTTATATATTATTTTATTTGAAAAAAAAATAATATTTCCAATTTTATTCGCTAAAAAAACGAGCCTATTTACACTAATACATATTAATGTTAAAAGTGCGAAGAAAGCAATGCGAGAGACGATAGATGTAAGAAGAGAATTTTAGGGTTTCAATCTCCTTACAATATATTTATATGAGTATTATATGGGTTTATTTTTTTAAAAAAAAACTATATATCAGTGTTATATGGTGTAATGACTATTATTATATGGTATTTTATTTAAAAATACTGATTATAATTTGATTTGTTAACAAAAACGAGAAGATAAATTTTTAAAATACTAATTATATGGTGAAACGAAATTGAAAATATAAACTAAATCAGAATTGATCCAACTACACACCTACTTAGGTAATCACAGTATAACATGTTCAAAGAAATTTCACCATATCTAACATCAAATCGGTGTCAACAAAAAGTACGAGATTTCAACATATCTAACATACCTTTGAGGTTAGAGGAGATTGAAGGTATGACGATTTCCGGCCAAATCTTTCCACTTTCCATTTCAATTTTCAAAATCCAAGCTTAACTAAGTTTTTTGTGTGAAGGAAAAATAGCGAGGACGGCGGAAGTAAGGATAGAATGTTAGGTTTTTAATATCCTTACGGTATATATATATATATATATATATATATATATATATATATATATATATATATATATATATATATATATTTATATATGGTATAATCATTGTTGTTATATGGTATTATAAAAAATATAATGAGTAGTACTATATAGTATCTTTTTTTTTAGAAAAAATACTATTTATAAATTTATTAGTTAAAAAAAACGAGAAGATAATGACATTTATTATATCGTATTATAAAAAACAAAAAAATACTATATAATGACTAGTATTATAAAGTTTTTTTTTTTAATTTACTATTTAAAATTTTATCTGTTAAAAAAAATGAGAAGATAAAACTATTATTATATGGTATTATAAAAAAACAAAAAAAACTAGAATAACTAGTATTATATAGTATTTTCTTTTGAAAAAAGTACAATTTCCAATTTTATTCGTTAAAAAACGAGCAGATAAATTTGTTTACACTAATAGATATTTTAATGTTAAAAGTGTGAAGAAAGTAAAGCGAGAAATGACGGATGTAAGAAGAGAATTTTAGAGTTTCAAACTCCTTACAATATACTTGTATTAGTATTATATGTTTTTTTATAAAAAAAAAAACTATATATGAGTATTATATGGTCTAATGATCATTATTATATGGTATTTTTAAAAAAAATACCGATTATAATTTGATTCGTTAAGAAATCAAGAAGATAAATTTTTAAAAATGATTATATGGTCTAACAAAATCAGAAATATAAACTACATCTGAATTGATCTGACTACACACCCCTACTTAGGTAATCATGGTATAACATGTTCAAAGAGATTTCACCATATCCAACATCAAATCGTTACCAACAAATAGTACGAGATTTCACAATATCTAACATGCCTTTGAGATTAGAGGAAATTGAAAATATCTGCAGGTGGTTAAGCCAAAGCACTAGAGAGCCCATCGCCGAGACTCGCCTCTGGTGATGGCAATCATCGGAGCCAGAGACGAGACAACCTCTTTTGTGGACGAGGAGACGACGCTAGAGGAGGTACTTGAGAGCTGCTGTAATGGAGGCAAGTTCAGAGTTGTCGAGGCCTATGATATGATCAGGGAGCACAGAGAGACTGTTGATTGGTACAGGATAGTTTGGGATGCGGACAACACGCCCAAGCACTGTTTCATACTTTGGATGGCGATTCTTGGACGCATTTCCACCATAGACAAACTTCATTTCCTATATATTGACCCTACTTGTCATTGGTGCGGCCAAGAGAGTGAGTTCCACGATCACTTGATATTTGGTTGCACCTATGCGAGGGAGGTGTGGAGACAGGTTTGCCAGGGATTCCGGATGCCCGTAGGTATGTCCACGAGAGCCGACGTCCTCACTTATCTTCTCAGCACTGCACCATAAAGGAGTTGGACGAGTAGAGCGCGCATATATGCCTTCTCTGTGACGATATACTACTTATGGCATTCCAAGAATGCACTGGTGTTTGACCGGAACATGATTCTCATTGATGTTTTGGTCCGGATGATTAGAGCCCACGTCTACAGACTACTACATGAGGCCTTCCCTTACAGGGTTGGTGATAGATTTGAGGCGTAGTTTTCTTATGGTTCTTATGTTTCTTATACTAGAGTTGTATTATGCTCATGGTTTGTACAATTTTGGTTGGATACTTTGTACCGGACTTGGGACTCATTTGCTTATGGATTTGCCGAAGTTGAATGATACCTTGATCCGATGGCTAGGTACACTTCTGGTTTATGAGTGTCCCTCTCCGTTGATGGCTTTGCCGAAGGTGGAAGGGCCTTATAAACAATGTCATGATATTTAATCTTTCTATATATTATATTTGATGTAAATGATATTTAATCTTTCTATATATTATATTTGATGTAAATGGTCCGAATGTACTCCTGTGTTATGCAGGTATGGCTAGGACTATTTTGGTCCTAGTTAAGCCTTATTTTCTCTTTCTATGAATTTTCCATTTACCGTCAAGGGCCAAAACGAGTAATTTAATTACGCGTATAGGATGCGAAATAATAATTAGAAGTCATGTATGCTTCTGTATTACGACATAGAAATGAACTTCAATAGAAAAATTCAACGGTTATTTTTTTTAAAATCGTTCCGGTTGCCAAAACTAATCGTTTCACTTTTAATCGATATTGCTAAAAATTGAAGATTTCGCTTTTAATCGATTTTTAACAATTTCAGTTTTGGATTTCGAGTGCGGAATTGTTTCGGCTTTCGGAACCAAGTACAAAATTGATGAGCTTTAACCGGCTTTAAAACGGCTTCCATTACACAGGTCAAATGTAGAATCGACTTTCATTGGACGGGCCAAATACGGAATTGACTTTTACCATAATTAGGCTAATCAATATATAATTGAAGGTACGAATAAATATTTATATGGATTTGTTTAAAATTTCCGTTTTAAAAAATAACAAAAAAATCCTCTTAGAAACCTACTCAAATAATCTTTTTAAAATCCTTGGGGTTCCAAACACCACCAAACCTTTTATAATTTTACAAAGCTAAGTCTAAGAGAAACTACATTCTAGAAACTCTAACTAGAGTTCTTCTATACTTTTTTAATAATCTTTTATTTTTATCATTTTAAGAAACTTATTCCTTCATCCCATAATTTATAAAATTTATTAAGTTAAAATAAATATAAATTAAATCTAAAAAGTAAAACAAAACTCAAAAATATACAATTAAACCAATCAAGAATTTAGATTTTTTTTATTTTTTATTTTTTTTTATTTTTTGAAAATGGAAAGCGGTTGTAACGCCCGGAATTTTATTAATTTTATTCCGGACTTGGAGCACCTTGTAGTTTATCCCGTAGGCCCGAGATGCCGAGTGCTGGGATTTATTCCTAAGAAAATCCCGAGCCGACTCGTCGTTTTTCCTCTTTTTCCGCGTTTCGACCCTTCGTTCCAGATTAAAAATAATAAAGGGTCATTTCCGACCCCTCGGTCCGTGGGGAGGGACAAGCGGTCAGCTGACCCCTTGGTCCCCTCACCCCTTTTCAGCCTTGTGTCCCATCCCTCTCTCTCCCCTCCCTCTTTCACGTCACTTTTCCTCCATTCTCTTCTCTTCTCTTCTTCCATGGGTGCTTGAGGAGCTTGCATGTGTGGACTGCAGTAAGAGAACTACAGATCTGGTGTGGTAAGTCCATTTCCTCCCTTCCCTACTTCCTCCCCATGGTTGCTCACCCTTTTCTTCTTCCCTCCTTCATCCATGGCCATGGATGAAGCTTTGAGAGGTTTCCACTCAAGTCCCTTGCATGCTTGTGTTCTTAGCTCGTTTAGGTCGAGGAGAGGTGTCTAAGACCATTGGTTGGCGTTTGGAGAAGACCCAGCAAGGAAAGGAGGACATTAGAGCCAAGGATCCACGATCGAGACGAAGAAGACGAGCTTCTGCAGCGTAACCGCGGGGGCGGATCATAACGGCCGCGGGCGCGGACGGCCGCAAGGGCGGCTCAGCACAGCCGCGGGAGCGGCAAAGCACCGCCGCGGGTGCGGCTCGGCATGGCCGCGGGGGCGGCGGAAGACTCACGGCCCAACACGCAGCGGGTGCGGCTCGGCATGGCCGCGAGGGCGGCGGCAGACTCACGGCGTGACAAGCCGCGGGTGCGGCGGCGGACGGCAGCGGGTGCGGTTGGGCTCCGGCGCGGGCGCGGCTCGGCAAAACCGCGGGGGCGGCTCCTGGCAGGCGACACAGTCCTCCGCGGGTGTGGCTCCTTGTTCCGCGGGGGCGGCTCCTGTGTCCGCAGGGGGCGCCGGCTTGACTCCGCGGCTGCGGTTTCGGCAACAGTAGGTCCCTCATCTCCTTTCCTCTTCGTTCCTTCCTTAGTATTGATGTTGGATCTTGTTAGTAGCATGCCTAGGATGGATCTAGAGTAGCTTGGAATGTCACTTTGTGGTCGTGAACCTAGGAGCCCTTAAGGCTCGATGTAAGTGATGGATATGAGCATGTGAGCATGATGGACCTTCTAGGCTAACTTGTTAATTCCAATTTTATTTTTTAACTCTTGTAGGATTTCATGAGCTTTTTTGTTTTGGATTCTTAATTTGTTAAGATCATTCAAAATTGTTCTATCGAATTTGGTAATGATTTGTTTAGTGAAGGGGCATTCGATTATCAGGTGGGTCAAGTCTTCCAGGTGATGGTTGCAGAGTTCACAACGTCTTGTTACGGCAATTTTTCTTTCATCCAGTTTTGCTTTTGTAGGAATTTTGTTTATAGACATTTTCCAAATAAAGTTTTTAATTTTGGGTTGAGTATTAAATTTCCAGATCCATTCACAAGCATTAGATGGTTGTGAAATGGATTTGTCCTCAATCATATCGGAAGCAAATTTAGTAGAGAATCAACCGTTTTTACTACATCTCCAATATAGTTTGTCATGCAATTCGTTTTTGAGAATGATTGTTTCTTTTATTCTTTCCATGATATCTGGATTGATGATATTTTGTAGTTCGTTGTCAATTTTGTTGGTATCCCAATTTTTTGAGTTGTTAATGAAGTGACTGACTTTTATATTTGTGTTAATTAGATTAGCATTTTGGACCATTTTAATTAGTGGCGACGTTGTTATCCAACTGGCGTGCCAAAAATTGATTGTTTTACCATCTCCGACTTGTCAGATGATAACTCTTTTGAGTTCAGATTTAAGTTTCATAAGATTGTTTCATTCCAAGAAGTTGACCCATTCTTTTGGTAGTGGAGAATATTCTGGTTTTTCAAGTATTTTTCGTTGATAATTTTAACTCATATATTGGTTGGTTCTGCTAGAATTTTTCATAAGAGTTTCATTTGAAGGGTTTTATTTGTGGTAAAAGATTTTCTCAATCCCAAACCACCTCTCTTTTCATATTGTATCCCAGTTTATGATAGGTTTGTGTTGGTCTCCTTTATTCCAGATGATTTTTTTATAAGTTTTATCCAGTTCCTCCAAGTTATGTTTTGGTAGCATAAAACTTTGCATAGCAAAAGTAGGTTTGGTTGCCAAATTAAGTTTTATGAGGGTATTTCTGCCTTCCTGTGATAAAGAGTTTGTTTTCCATTGAAGAAGAAGTTGTTTTGATTTAATGTTAATTTCACCAAAAGTTTTCTTTGTCACTCTTTCGTTTATAATTGGGCATCCAAGATATTTGTCGAGGGATGTAGTATGGCACATCCCTAGCACGTTTTTTAGTTAGGTAACATTGGTGTCGCTTGTGTTCCTTGTTGTTTGGAAAGCCGATTTTTCGAAGTTAATTTTTTGTCCTAATATGGAGCAATACATTTCAAGGATTTGTTTTGTTCTTTGGCAAGAAGCCAAATTAGCTTTTGCAAAAATGATCATATCGTCAGCGAAGGAAAGGAAAGGGATTGGTGTTGTTTGTTTGCATACGGAGAATCCAATATGGTTATCGTAATTGTTACAATCATCTTATAGCATTTGTGTGAGGACTTCAGTTCTCAAAATAAAGAGATAAGGAAATAAGGGGTCCCCTTGTCTGAGTCCTTTTTCAGGGAAGAATTGATCGGTTGGTCCATTATTAACAAGGACAGAGAAGGAGACTGTAGAGATACACTCCTTAATCCATCCAACCAATTTGTCATTGAAACCAAAATTTTTAAGAATGTTGATGAAATCCCAATTAACTTGGTCACATGTTTTCTCCATATCGAGTTTAATGACAGCCCAACCTTCCTTACTCTTGTTGGACCGAAAAGAGTGAAAGATTTCGTGGGCAATAAGGATGTTGTCATGGATAGATCTATTAGCCACGAATGCTCCTTGAAGAGGGTGGATGAGTTTTGGCATAATAGATTTCATTCTCTTAGTAATTATTTTAGCAATAATTTTATAAAAGTATGATTGATTTGTTTAAGCATTTTTCCGCTTCTAAAGAAGTCTTTTACCGCTTTTGAGACGACCATTCCTACAATGTACCAATACTTTTGGTAAAAGCCAGCCAGCATACCATCGGGTCCGGGTGATTTGTCACATCCAATATCAAAAAATGCATTTCTGATTTCTTCGTTGGATGGGGGTTTTGTTAGAAGCAAGTTATCATCAAAATTTACTTTGGGTTTGATGAGACAGAGTTTCTCGTCAAGTAGAGATTGGTCAATTGGAGTCTTGGAGAATTTACATTGGAATTCCTTTCTTACTTCAAAACGAATCTCGGCCTCAGAAGAGAGAATTGTTCCCATTCTGGTTGTTAACTCTTTTAGTTGTTTTCGGCTTCTCCTTCCAGTAGCAATGCGTTGGAAATATTTGGAGTTTGAGTCCATATTTTTTATATGCGTATTTTTTGATCTTTGTCTCCAATATCTTCGGTGGAAAGATAGAAGTCTGATTTGTTTATTTAAGAGATTTCTTTGGGTTAAATCAAGGTTTTGGTTCATGGTGTTGTAATGTTTGCTTTGAATTTCTTGTAATTTCATCTCCACCTCCTTCAATTGCTTAAAGATATTGCCGAAATTGGCTTTACTCCACTCTTTTGCCTTTGTTTTCAAAAGTTGTGTTTTCTTTGTGAGGTTAAACATTTCATTTCCCGTAAAGGAGGATCGCCAAGATTGTTTTACAATATTTTCAAATGATTTACGTTTAGTCCACATCATTTCGAATTTGAACGGGTGTGGGGTAAAAATTTCCGATCCCGATAACTCCAAAGAAATTTGGCAGTGGTCCGAAGGGGTGAATGCGTGGTTTTTTGTTTTTAAATTTGGGTACCATTGTGTAATTTGGCTATGAACGAGTACTCTGTCTAATTTTTTGAAGAGGTTATTCGGACCATCACGTCTTTTCCTCCATGTAAAGTTGTTACCTATAATTTGAGTTTATTCCATATTGCAGGAGTTTTTGAAGTTCAGTAGTCTATTAAATCTATTTGAGTTGGTTGGAGCTCCTCCTTGTTTGTCGGAATGTTGTTAAATTTCGTTAAGGTCTCCCATCAGAATGTAAGTAGTTGAATCTTGAATAAACAAGGTAAGTGAGTTCCAGAAGTGGTTCTTTGTAGCTCTTTGTGGAGGGGCGTAAGCAAAGATGATGTTCATCTTTCGATTCAGGTTATTACATGCAAATTCAATGCATATAAATCTGTCATTTTTGTAGATGAATGTAATAGTTTGGTTTCTTAGTTGATGAGTTTTCCATAAAAGGAATAAACCTCCCGCTCTTCCCACGGAAGGACAATAAATTATGTTATCAAAACCGGCCGATCTCCAAAGGCGGTCTTCCGGTGGTTTATCGGATTTTGTTTCTGCTAAGGCTAGAATATTGATCTTGTGGATTTTACAAACTGCATCGAGGTTTGTCTAGAGGGTACCGGCCCATCCTCTAATATTTCAAAAACTAACTATCATTTATAACATAAAGATGTGAGGGAAATTAGGAAGGCAAAGCGGCCCGGTAACCCTAAAATCCTTGCAGCAATTAATATTTAAGGAGCCTCAAGCTTTTACACTTACACCAGTAGGAATCTAACAACCAAAATGTTTTAACATACAAAAAGTCCACACCAAAAATATTTTTAAACAACACACCAAAAATATTTTTAAACAACATGACTGATTTTGTGGGGAGTTTGTCATAAAGCCAAATTCATTTTCTCCAAATATTGTCATCTCTAACAGTTCTTTTATTATTAGATATATTTGTTATAGAGAAGAGGGTTAACTCTTAAAACCAGCATTTGGAATCAAGAATTTAGATTTGACAAGATTGAATAGATACTTCTCTCCACTCATTTACTTTATTCTCATACCCAAGTCTCACATTTATTTTACTTTTTATATATTTAAACAGGAAAGAAACCCACGATATTTGAGATACATTGCCCTAACCCCTAAGCAATAATCTATAGCTTTTTTGGGGCCTAAGATAAAAGACCAATTGTGATGTTCACTTTTTTGACCAGTTAATCAGCTTTTTTTAGAAACTGACCCATTTAATAGGTGATTTTATTAGGCAACACGAAAGATGACCAAATACTCAACATATACGTGATATGTATGCACCTCCTTGGGGCGCATACGCATGGTGCACATGATATGCGCCCCGGTGGAAGAAAAAAAAGGCGCATCCGTACTAGTATCACATCACTCCTCTGCCCTCTCATGCGCCCCGTCTGGGCGCATATGAATTGCGCATGCGCCCTAGCCATGCACCCCACGAAGTGCATGCGCAGTCCGTATGCACCCGGACGGGGCGCATGTGCAGCTCGTGTGTGTGGACTCCTAGCATCTAACCAAATAGCAATCCAGATTTAATATAAATTTTCATTTTTTATGAGAGAACATGCGAACATACCTTGTGAGTTGTGAGTAGTATGATGCGACTCAAGGAACCCATCAAAGTTCATTGAAAGAGCAAATCCAACACCACGAAATTCATTTGAAGAACTCCGACTTTGAATTCAAACCATTTTGTCTTAGCAGTCCTCTCCTTGTTGAATTGTCACAGTAGAAGCTGAAGAGAAGTGTTGTTTAGCAGTGGCTTTATATGCAACATAGTCCCTTTGTGGCCTCCTTACTACATTGGAAAATCTGGTCCACATTCATTTGCAGATTCAGCTATCTGACAAATACTACTCTACTTTTACAAATTTGTAGTCTTATGAGCACATTAGCTTTCTTTCGTAGAAGAAGCGGCTCGAGACGCGTACTTAGAGAAGACGTCTTCTAGCATTGCCTTCTCCCGCAGCTTCAACCTGCATCATAACCGCCATAGACAAATGGTTAAAACACCTTAAATGAAACCTGTCATTGCATGTCTTAAGGTACACAAGAACAAATCAAGAAATTATAATGAACCTCCTTGCAGCTCCAGGAAGTTTTGCCATTGCATTCTTCTTTCGAGCTGATTTCTCTTTTACTGCAGCCTGAGGGTTATCTCCACGTTTTTTTTCTAGTGAATCAACTGAGGATATCATCCTCTTCTCAATTTGATTAATATCGTCAAGTTTTGACGCTGATTTCACCTTAACTGCAGCCTGCGAGTTATCTTCGCATTTTTTTTCTAGTGAATCAACTGAGGATATCCTCTTCTCAATCTGAATAATATTGTACACCTTTGATGCTGATTTCACGTTAACTGCAGCCTGAGGGTTATCTCCACGTTTTTTCTTTGGTAAATCAACTGAGGATATCATCCTTTTCTCAATCTGAATAATATCATCTACCTTTGATGCTGATTTCACCTTTACTGCAGCCTGCGAGATATCACTACGTTTTGTTGCTAGTAAATCAACTGAGGACATCATCCTCTTCTCAATCTTACTAATCTCGTCCACTCTTGATTTTGATTTCACCTTTACTGAAGCCTGAGGATTATCTCCCTGTTTTGTTGCTAGTGAATCAACCATAGACAACATCCTCTTCTCAATCTCAGTAATATCGTCCAGCTTTGATGCTCTAATGGATTTCAAACTCTCTCTAAAGTCATCATCTTCATCATCGGAGTCCTCATCATCAGAATTCTCAGAGTCATACTCCTCATCGTCCAAATGCTTGTAAACAGAACCAGATTTTTTTTCTCCTCTTACATTTGAGCTGTCAGGTTTCCCATGCGTTGCATTGTGTGTGCTGTTCATCAGTTCACACTTTACCTGCTTGTCAATCTTACCAAAAGTGATGCTTTGCACGGAGAATATATCAATAAACCTGTTGTAACATGAATAAATAGTTAAATGACATTCAGATTCTTATCTTAGACCAATATCACTGAATAAGTGATCTGCAAACTCAATACCTCTTTGCATCGTTGGAAGATTTAAAATTCACAAAAGCAAGGCCTTTGCAGATAGGATCTTTGGTTTTCTTGTTCCCTAAAGTTGCAGGCGTTATATCCAAAATGCCAGAGATCCCTTTAAAAGCTGTTTTAAGATCTCTCTGTATATTCTTTTTCCTTGGAAGATTACTGATGCGTACACAGACTCCACTAGATACACCTTCAGCATCTGCAGTAAGTTCACATGCAATTTACCAATGTGTAATTTTTTTAGATGGAAGTGTATATCCTACTAAGACTATTGGGAGAAGTCATTATTTTTCAAATAAAAATTCCTTGACACGTCTTAATTTTTTATGGGCAAATAATATGGAGAAACAAAGATTGGAAACAGTAGAAAATTATAAAGTAATTGCAGGATTTAAGAAACAGAGATTGAAGAATCACCAACCATCATCAGCAAAAAGCACACGGACTTGCAAAACAGAAAAGGAACATACTTAGCATTAAGATAAAAATAAGAGAAGAAAAGAGAGCTCAAAAAAAAAAGAAGCAACAACCTCCAATCATAGAGGAGATCTTCTATGGTTTCTTGTTGGCAACAAGAAATCATATGATGAAACAAAAACGTTAAGGATTTTATTAAAAAACAGTTAGAATATTGGGAAAGGACAAATGCAGATGACAATGCTGGCCCTACAAACTCAAATGCACAGCAAAACCCCCCGAAAAAAGAACTATAAATGGGTAAGTCGAAAATAGGCTACTACAAACTCAACTTTGACAGGTCTAAAAAGAATTCAGGAGAGACTTCATTCAGATGTATCTTTAGAGATCACAATGCCAAAGTAAGCAAAAGCAAATGCCATATCGAACCAGTCACCGGAGAAGAAGCTTTTGCACTCAAAATGATCATAAAAGAAGCAGTGGAACTGAAATTCAAAACCTAGAAATTGAGGGCGACAATACGTGTGTAGTTAACTCTTTACATGGAATACGGAGATGCATTTGACCCATGGGAAATATACATGATCATCTCTGATTCCCTCAGGGACTTAGAAAATATTCAAAAAGTTCAAATCAATCACATCTGATCCCCTCAGCCAATTACAATAACGCTAACATTTCTAATGATGAAAAATCGAATGTTCTCATTCGCAAGGATGATATAGGGTGGAACACTAACAAAATGTCATCTTCTCTAATCTATTTCCTTTCAAAAAATTATATAAAACAGAATTAAAAAAAACTAGAGGAGATCTCCTACAAAGCTTAAGATGTGAAATTAATGCTAAATTGCAATATATAGTACTAAGGAATTGTTTGTGTTCGGGTCCTTGCTCCCCAACACCTTACCCGGAGTCATCTCGTCCATACTGTTATTGCTCGAAGGATTAGTCAAGTTACTAAGTGAGTATTGTGTATCACGTATAAAAAAAACATGGTATGTCCTAAGCATATAAATAAATAATAGTATCATTGAACACAAGTTTAAGCAATTAATCTATTGGAAATTACTCCCTGGTCATTCAAACTTCAAAAGAAAATCAACGTTAAGAAGCAAGTATCACATGTAATGTAAGTCAATAACCTTTTTTGAGTTGCTTGTTGGAGTCTAGAGAGAGGCCCTTAAGCTTATTGATATTAGTCAGTTGGGCTCTCCTGCTTTGCTCAATTTCTTCTATAAGCCCCTCCTCAATGGAAGTATCGTACACTTTATCTTCCCCAAAACCCCGTGGCTTCTGCTTCAGCCAGTCATCCAGTTCATCAAATGGAACAATTACATCGAAATCATCATCGCCTTCACCATCTTCATCCTCATCCTCATCCTCATAATCATCATCATACTCCTCATCAAAATCATCGTCTTCTTCATCTTCCTCTTCTTTTAAACCTCGTCTTGAATCCAAAGCGACTGTATCACCTTTTCTGTGCTTATTTTTCTGAGCAAACAGGCGGTGGCCGCTTCGTCTCTGTAGATGAAACACAATCACCATTCAATTGAATTATCTCAACTGAGTAAAGAAAAACATTGTAGAAACTCTGAATTTGTCACGTACCACTGAGAGAGGAGAAATGGGAGATGGAAACGGAGACGCGCACAAGTAGATGTTACACATTTGAATAGAAAGGAATGGAACACTCTTGGCGCCAAATGGCTTGGTACACGGTGGCGAGGGGTTGGGAAGAAGCCCTCCGACGCCCAGCATTTCTCCGGCAAGGTGTTTGGGTGAGGTGGGGAAGAGAGGGTTAATGTGGATGAAGTTGAATCCGCTATTTAGTTAGTTGATGAGGTGGCTCCCGAAAATATTGGGCCAGTCCGTGAACTTATTATTGGGCTGGTCCGTGAGTTTATTATTGGGCCGGTCCGTGAACTTCCTATTGAGCTTCCTACACATATATCGTACTATCGATAAGAGCTTCATACTGTGGTTCGTAAGTATTTACGATTTGTTGGCAGCGTAGAAAATGATCCTCATAAGTCATACCCCAGCAGAACTCAACGTTAAATTCAATTTAAGGGTATATAATTTTACGTCAACGCGAACCGCTAGTGTAGAATTCTGCCTTGATAATTTTCCATCAACTCACAAAACGGGTATTTTCGGCGTCTGGTAAATCAGACATTGCGCAAATAGATGCTCTGTTTTTATTGACAAGATTTGGTAGGACAATTGCTTTTTTAAAGGTTAAACCTTTAACCGTTTATATTTAAAATTCTAGTCCTCAGTTTCCTGTAATTGTTTCTTAACATTTTTTTATAACAAAAAATGTTTGTCACCTAAGCTTAGTGTTAGGTTCTTATAATTCAAACTTGTCTTGTTTTGTAAAATTTTGAAAGTTTGGGTGAAATCTTGTAATTTGTATGTTTTGTGTATTGTTTGTGGCCTGAAGTTTACGTATTTTTCCACTTCAGCAACTTGGGTCTTGCCTTCTCTTGTTGGGCCAACATATTATGAAAGATATGGGCTTGTCAGCATGCTCCTTTATTGTTTAACAGGCCAAATAGAAACCCTACAGCAAAAACAAGAGAAGAGCAAGGACGGCACTTTGTAAAAAAAAAAAAAAATAGAGAGTAGCCGATACACATAATACATCAACTGAACAAGAAAGAAGAAGAACGGCAGAAAAGAAGAAAGGAGACCAAGAGAAGAAAAACGCGAAACGAAGAACGAGGAAGAAGGAGATAGATCGAGAGAAGATCGAAGGCACGAACTAGGGAAAGAGAGAAGGAAGCCGCGTTGCTTCGAGTTCATCGGTGAAGGAGTTCTCACCAGGATTCAGGGAGCCTTCTTTGCTTTTCTATTTGTTTGTAAACTTGTTCGTTTCTTTCGTTTTATCTAGTCGGTGCACGCCGAGTCTCTCTTGAGGCCAAAATTTGTGTTCATTTTGGTTTCGGAACAAGATCGTTCTAGATCTGTTCTTGTTATCTTCTAAATCTGTTGGATCTTGCTTTTTACGACCTAATTTTCATACATATGTGCAAAATAGAAACTACAAATTGGTATCAGAGCATTGTTGTTAAATTTCTTGAGCTATATTGTTTTTTTGTTGCAAATACCTGCGAAAAACTAATATACTGTGAATCTTGCTTCCGCTGCATATGCTCTATCCTCTAGTTTTTATTAGGGGTGGGCACAAATCCCACCAATCCCGGTCACGTCCCGGGCCCATCCCGATCCCGGCGGGATTTTGTTCAAAATTATCAATCCCATCCCGAACCCGTCCCGTCAAAAACTATCCGGGACGGGATATGGGTCTTAACTTCTCCATCCCGCTAGGCCCGTCCCGTCCCGTATATAATAAAGTTTTTAATTTAAATTAATAAATATAAGTAGAACCCCTAAGCATTAGTGAAATACTTGTATAATTGTTATATAGTTACGTTTATATATTTTAAAATTAAACCATGTTGGTCAAATCGTTAAAATTGACAAATGTACCAAATTAATTTAGATGTGTTTTATTATATATATTTGGAAACTTTGATTTAAATGTAATATGCTATTATGAAAATTTTGAAAATTTTAATGTTTTTGCGTTTTATGTACGATATATACGAAAATTTTGTGGATAAAGCGTGAAATTTAAAAACATTAGATAAATTAATGTGCAAACGGGATTAGGCTCATCCCGTCCCGTCCCGGTCCCAACCGGGATAGGACCCGGTGGGATTCAATTTAAAATAGCAAAGGCCCGTCCCGATCCCGTCTCATTTAAAATAGTCGGGACGGGACTGGGATGACCTCAATCCCGTCTCATTTCGTCTCATGTCCACCCCTAGTTTTTATGTTGTTGTATGATGTTTTGATAAATGCAAGTTTTGAGTTCTGATTTCTGGATTTTCTGTGTATTGTTGTGCTGCGTTTTTTACAATCTAGTCTTTTCTCATATATACTTTCAATTCTTGTTGTATTTCTGTATATAAAACTACTGTTAGAGTTTTGTCTTCTATCAAATTTTTGTATTTTACTAAATTCTTTGATAAAAACTGATCCGTTATAAGTTTTAAATGGCAGAAAATAACAATCTGATTAAGCCTTTTGATGGCTCGTCAAACTTTGCAATGTGAAAAATAAAATGAAAGTTGTATTGATCAAAGAGAAGTGTTGGAAAGCTGTGAACGAGGAGTTCTCGGAAACACTTAAGAAGGATGAAATAAAGGAGCTAGATGAACAAGCACATTCAGAAATCATGATTCGGCTTTCTGACGAGGTAGCTCGTCAGGTTGTAAGTATCACTAACTGATATGTGATGGAATCACTATCAATTTAGGTAGTTTTTAGAGTCGTTTTTATGTTTTCGAGTCATATTATGTTGCTAATGCCTTGATCCAGATAAAAGAGTCAAAATGAAGCAAAAGAAGGTATTAGCAACACTTAGGAGTTGAAGAAAAGCGTCGAAGACAAGTTTCTGGTGCCTCACCGCCCCCGCGGAGAAGTGTCACCGCGCCTGCGGTGACACCCTTGCCGAGCGCCGCAGCCAGCGGCACCACCTGCGCAGAACGAAGCATGTCACCGCCCCCGCGGCAGCCTCTGGCCGCCCCTGCGGTGACAACCCTGGAGTCCCATGACGAGCGCCGCGGCCAGCGCCTTTGCCCGCGGCCAAGAAGAGCTTGTCACCGCCCCCGCGGCCGCCTCTGGCCGCCCCTGCGGTGACCCATCCTGAAGAAGCGAAGACGGCGCCTCAGCGCCCTTGCCAGCGGCCCTGTGAAGCCGAAGACCCAGTGTCACCGCCCCTGCGGTGACTTTGGGCCGCGCCTGCGGATCTTCACCAGAAACGCCCGAAGTTAAAGAGTCAGACGTTTCAAGGAGCATTTAAAGACCCGCCCCCGCGGGTGTGACGAGCCACCCCTGCGGCCAAGAAGATGAAACGTTTTTGCCTAAACCGCCCCTGCGGCGCCCTTGGCCGCGGTTGCGGGTTAGCGTCAGAGGACTTTACTCGGCTGTTTTCGTCGGCTTTAAGGCCTTAACTGTGGTTGTTTGCACAGACTTTAATCCATTCTTAATGGTGGCTGTTTGCACAGCCTCTTTACTCCTTTTTAATGCATTTTGTAGTATAAATAGAGCCCTTGGCTTAGGCTAAATTCATCTCATTTTCCACACAAAAATCCCTATATTTCCCAGTGTCTTTTGTAATGAGTTTCTACGATCCCTTGGCTACATTGGGTTGATTGAAGCTACATTACTATTTGGTTGTAAGTTCTTCTAATATAAGTTTAAGTTCATTATCCTTTGTGTTATTTTCCTTGATCTTTAACTTATGTTTGCATGTTTTTATCCACTTAAATTGATCACCTTAAGTGTACTAATGCATGCAAAATTCTAGGATTAATTGATTCCGGGTTCGGGTCCTTAATCTAGTAGCAAACCCATAGGTAAAAACTGGTTGCGATTATCTAAGGGAAAGGAAAATAACTATAAAGAAAGATTTAACGGGTTGTTTTATTCTTCTTTATATCTCTTTATCTTTATTAGAATGCTAACTTGTGGTTTAATCTTGTAGGTTTACGGATTAATAAACTAGTTAAGTTGTGTTAATGCCGGTTGGCTTAACACATATCTATGATCGAGATGAGAACATCGGTGAACAACTTATAACAAGAATCAACCAAGTAGTGTGTATGCTAAGATCCAACCTAGTGTAGTTCTTTAAATCAACTTTTCACCAAATTTATAATTGTCTTTGTCTTGTTTTTATTTCAATCCAGATCCCCCCCCCCCCCATTTGTTACCAAATCAATATTTAAAATAATAAAAACTCGATAAAACTCCCTTGGGTTCGACCCTTACTTAATCACTATACATTGGTTAGTATTAAGTTCGGATTTAACTTGATAAGTTTATAATAACGACCTTAGGAAATACGCTTGTCAAATTTGACACCGTTGCCGGGGAGTTTAATTTTTGTTTTTATTATTTTTGATTATTGATTATTGGTTTGGACCATTTTCATGGTTCAAACCCGTGCAACTAACTTAGAATTTGCCCCTTTTGATCCAGAAATCGAGAGGACATACCATTGGCAAAGAAGACAAAGTCGGAACGTAGAAGAAATGGCGAACCGCACACTCCGACAACTCACGCAGCCGGATTTGACTCAACACCCACTTGCGGTGACCATACCGGCAATTGGAGAATGAGTCAACTTCGAGCTCAAGCCGGGCTTGATCCATTTGCTACCTTCCTTTCATGGGCTAAGCGGAGAAGATCCCATCAAGCACTTGGGGAAGTTTCATACCGTTTGCATGAGCATGAAGCCGGCAAACGTGACCGAAGAGCAAATCAAGATGAGAGCCTTCGGATTTTCTCTCAAAGATGCGGCGGATGATTGGTACTACCACCTTCCATCCGGTAGTATCGATACTTGGGAGAACCTCCACAAAGCCTTCTTGGAGAAATACTTTCCAGCCAAGAAGGCCAACAGCTTGAAGAAGGCAATAAGCAACATCGAGCAAGAAGCGAATGAAACTCTTTATGAGTACTTCGAGAGATTTGCTAAGTTGAGATCAAGTTGTCCCTTCCACGGGTACTCAACCCAAGACCTTGTGTTGTACTTGTACAACGGGCTCTTGGACAATGAAAGAAGGATCGTGGACGCCGCTTGTGGAGGCAACATTCTAAACTCCACTCCCGAGTTTGCTATGGAAAAGATGCAAGAAATGGCGGAAGGAACGAGGAACTTTGGTAGATCCTCTACCAAAAAAGGAGTCCATGCCATCAACCCCAGCCGTCCGGAACTTGTGCAAGAGATTGCGGAACTAAAGGAGATGGTGAAGAGGCTCACCTTGATGGGAACTCCACAACAACTCAAGGCTTGTGGAGTATGTGCCGATCCTTTCCACCCCACGGACTTGTGCCCACAAGTTCAAGAGGAAGCTGCTGAGGTGAATGTTATCGGGTACGGTCAACAACAACAACAACGCCAACGGGACAACCCATACGCTCAAAATTTCATGCCGGGTTGGCGTGATCAACAAAACTACCGGTCGAGGGATCAACAAAACCAACAACAACAACAGCCCCGCCAAGGTATGTCCCAATCCACTGAAAATATGCTACAAGTTTTAACTAAGCATTTTGCTACTCATGTCCAAACCACGGAGTCGAGCATCAAGAATCTTGAGAAGCAAGTGGGGCAAATGGTGGAGGCAGTCACGAGGATCGAAGCTCGATCCTCAGGGAATCTACCTTTCCAGACTGTTGTGAACCCCAAGGAGAGCCTATGTGCCATTTCTCTAAGGAGTGGAAGGATCATCAAGGAGAATGAACAAACAGGGACGATTAACCAACCTTCTGTTGGTAACCCGCCCCTACGGAAGGAGGATGCCGCCGCTGCGGCTCCAGTCACGCCGCCCCCGCGGCCCAGCCTTTCCGCCCCTGCGGCAAGCAATGCAGAAACTGCTCCGGAAGAAGATCCTTACATCCGTCCTAACTTTCCACCCCTCTATGCTGAAAAACCGCCAGCACCCTTTCCCGAGGCACTCAAGGAGAGAAGAGTGATAGAAGACAAAGAACTCTTTGAGACCTTCTCAAAGTGTGAGGTAAACATTCCTCTCCTTAAACTCGTGAAAAGTGTGCCTAAGTATGCTCGATTCTTGAAGGAACTTTGTACCATCAAGAGGAAGCAGAAGATGAAGGGAACACAGAAGGGAAGTGAGAAGGAGCACGTGTCCGCTGTTTTCCAAAACCAAATGCCGGAAAAACGTAGCGATCCGGGTATGGTAAGTGTTCCTTGTGTCATAGGCGATACTCGCTTTGACAAAGTTATGCTTGATTTGGGTGCTTCTATAAACGTCCTACCTTATTCCATTTATCAATCTTTAGGCTTAGGACCTTTACATGAAACACGGACAATAGTACAACTAGCTGACGAATCTAATATCCACCCCAAGGGCATAATTGAAGATGTTCTTATAAAAATTGATAAGCTAATCTTCCCGGCTGATTTCTTTGTTATTGATATGGAAAATAGCATGCACACCATCATGTTAGGCAGACCTTTTCTAATAACGGCTAGAATAAAAATTGACTATGTTGATGGGAAACTTACAATGGAGTTTAATGATGAGGTTACTGAATTCAATTTATTTACATCTCTTGAAAAACCCATTAGTACTCCTTCTTTGTGTTCCATTAATGATATGCCCATAGAAAATTCTTCCTATGATGACAATGCTAATTATATGGAAAAGCATGTGAAGATGGCTTTGAAAGTGGATTTGCAAGATGACCACAACAAAATAAACGAAAAAGATAAATTGGCCATTGGGCCCACTCTACTAAACCCAAGCCAAGAGCTTGTTGTTCCCATCTTACAGGATACTCAGCACGGAATGGGAAGTCCTCCAACTGAAACGAGCAAGGAAGATGTAGGAGAGAAGAGAAACGCTCGTATCATGAACGGAAACGAAGGAACGAGCTCTCCACATCAAGCAATTGATCCGGGAGAGGTCATTGAGGCATGATCAGAGGCCTTACGTCGAGCCAACGACGTAAAACAAAGGCGCTGCTCGGGAGGCAACCCGAGAAAATAAGAGAAGAGGAGGTTCTGATGTTCTGTCACGAAAACCGCACCCGCGGACCAATGTCACCGCCCCCGCGGTGACACAATGCTCCCAGCCCGCTCCCAGCGCTGAGACAGCGCAAGCACCAAGTTGTCACCGCCCCGCGGTGACAGACCTCCGCACCCGCGGTATTTTCTTTGACGAACACTCCCAGCGCCGCACCCAGCGTTGGGCCTACGTCTCCACTTCCCTTGTCACCGCCCCTGCGGTTTAACCCAGAAAAGAAAAAAATAGGATCGGGATTTTAAATCCCTATCCCACCCATCTCTCTCACTCCTCCTCACATATCTCTCTCTCGAAAACCAGCTCTCACCACACTCCAGCGCCATCAACCACGATCTTACGCCACCTTGCTGCACCGCCCCCGCGGCCACGCCCCGACGCCCCTGCGCCTCACCGCCCCTGCGGGTCTTCAAACCGCCTCTGCGGATAAACAACAGAAGGTCGTCACTCAATTCTCCTTTGTGAAATTCTAACTCTTTTGATTGAAATTGTGATTAGAATGGATGC
The DNA here is from genome assembly GCA_002319775.1 of Fagopyrum tataricum. Classification (NCBI taxonomy): domain Eukaryota; kingdom Viridiplantae; phylum Streptophyta; class Magnoliopsida; order Caryophyllales; family Polygonaceae; genus Fagopyrum; species Fagopyrum tataricum. The sequence continues at coordinate 37,225,423 of CM008283.1, read as the reverse complement.
AACAAGGAAATACAAGATGATTGATAGGGAAAGGCTAGATATTAGATTGTGCAAGACCGACAAGTCTTTGCAACTCGGTTTTTGCACATTCTGACTCTAGAGCAGTTGGGCATGTTGGAAAGCATGCAGTCTTTCCTGAGCTATGTTGGGCTCGGGGAATTCCTGGGAAGGAGTGCCCGAACTTACCCCGAGCTGACCAGGCAGTTCGTGGCCACATTCAGCATGGAGCTTAAGGACCACATTTGTGTCGGCCTCACCTTCAAGTTCAATAAGAGGAAATATACGGTCAACTTCTCTCAGCTACAGGAGGCTTTCGGGGTTTCTAAGAACCCTTCGGAAGAATGGTGGGAGGGAGCTCCTACACCAGATTTGGTGGAGTTTTGGCGAGCGGCTACCGGCTCCGACTTTCGAACGGGGGTGAGTACAACAACAAACTCACTCACCCTTGTTTGAGGCTCCTATCCAAGATTATTATGTGTGTCTTCTGTGGACACAAGGAGGAAAACAAGGTGGCCCTCAAGGACCTCCCACTGCTTTATGCTTGTGTCGCGGCATGTGGCAACGTGCCGGATTAGATCACACTCTTCCTTACCGCTTTGAAGCGGATTAGGAAGAATGAGCCACGTGACATTGTTGGAGGTGGGATCATCTCCCTGATTGCAGAGCAGGTTATGGACCTGACCGAGCTAGAGGATGGGTTAGCAATCCCATTTTACGACGAGGCTCTTCTTCGGCGCTACAAGCTCCTGAGGAGGGATGGTGAGAACTTCTTTTGGCTGTCCTTTACAGATGGGAGCCACGTCACATACTTGCCCCGGCCGCTACCTTTAGGAGATGAGCTATCCGATCTCTACATTGCCGCCGATCCCTACGTACCGAGGCAAGAACAGGTCGCCGTTATTGAGCGGCATGCGGCGAGCTCCAGCAGGGTCCGACAGGAGGACCACAGGCCCATTCATGATGATCATGAGGAGATGCCCACCACGGCACAGGAGGACTCCCCCACACACACCAGTCTGCTAGCTCAGATGGCGGCTTTGACCACGCAGCATCAGGCGTGGCAGACCGGCTACCAGACGTCTATGCTCCAGCAGCAGCAGGCGTGGCAGGCAGATTTTGGGAGGAGGATGGAGGATCAGTAGTTGGCTTCGCAAGAAAACTTTGAGACCTCTTTCGGAGCTCGGTTGGACAAGCAGCAGGCCCGCCTTGACAGCTTGTACCAGCGTCAAGAGCACTTTTTCAGCCACTTCCCGTATCCTCCGGAGCACGGTCCGGATGGTCCATCCGGACCATCCCATTAGTGAGCTTCTTCTTTTGCCCTTCTCCACATATTATCTTTGCTTTCATTTTCACACTTTGAGGGCAAAGCGTTCTTCAAGTATGGGGGAGGGTACTTATCATGCATTTCTGGTTATCATGCATTTCTAGTCATTTGAGTTTGTTTTAAAAATCCTTATTGTAATTCATGTTTCGTTTCAGTTAAAAAAAACAGAGAAAAAGCCAAAGAATTGAGAAAAAGGCAAGAAATCCTTGGATAAACCGAAAACCGAGAGGGCGGTTTAGGCAAAAAGAAGGTAGTCCGACCAACTCTAGGTTGGTGCATAATTGGACTTGAGGGATGTGAGATTTTTGTGAGATTATCATGAAAAGAAGAAGAGTGGCAAGGTGAAAACCCGAAAGGGCTCCTTGGCAAAATGAGCGATACCGAGTGTAGGTTCTCCTTCCGACGTTGGTGACATAAGAAGGGGAGCCATTAAGGAGGATGTCCGGGTAGGTCACTCTTGGAGCAATAAGGATGGTAGTTTTTCTCATTTTCTCACTTTTTTTTTTTCTCACATTTTCTTTTTTTTCTCACATTTTCTCACTTTCTTTGGTCATTTTTTCTCTTTTGTTCCTCATCTTTCTACTACACCATATTTCCTGAGACTTGTGCTGATTTGTTTGATGTTTTGTTTACTCGGGACGAGTAAAGAGTCTAAGTATGGGGGAGTTTGATAGGTGATGAAATCACTATCAATTTAGGTAGTTTTAGAGTCGTTTTTATGTTTTCGAGTCATATTATGTTGCTAATGCCTTGATCCAGATAAAAGAGTCAAAATGAAGCAAAAGAAGGTATAAGCAACACTTAGGAGTTGAAGAAAAGCGTTGAAGACAAGTTTCTGGTGCCTCACCGCCCCCGCGGAGAAGTGTCACCGCGCCTGCGGTGACACCCTTGCCGAGCGCCGCAGCCAGCGGCACCACCTGCGCCGAACGAAGCATGTCACCGCCCCCGCGGAAGCCTCTGGCCGCCCCTACGGTGACAACCCTGGAGTCCCATGACGAGCGCCGCGGCCAGCGCCTTCGCCCGCGGCCAAGAAGAGCCTGTCACCGCCCCCGCGGCCGCCTCTGGCCGCCCCTGCGGTGACCCATCCTGAAGAAGCGAAGACGGCGCCTCAGCGCCCTTGCCAGCGGCCATATGAAGCCGAAGACCCAGTGTCACCGCCCATGCGGTGACTCTGGGCCGCGCCTGCGGATCTTCACCAGAAACGCCCAAAGTTAAAGAGTCAGACGTTTCCAGGAGCATTTAAAGACCCGCCCCGCGGGTGTGACGAGTTGCCCTTGCGGCCAAGAAGAAGATGAAACGTTTTTGCCTAAACCGCCTCTGCGGCGCCCTTGGCCGCGGGTGCGGGTTAGCGTCAGAGGAGTTTACTCGGCTGTTTTCGTCGGCTTTAAGGCCTTAATGTGGCTGTTTGCACATACTTTAATCCATTCTTAATGGTGGCTGTTTCCACAGCCTCTTTACTCCTTTTTAATGCATTTTGTAGTATAAGTAGAGCCCTTGACTTAGGCTAAATTCACCTCATTTTCCACACAAAAACCCCTATATTTCTTAGTGTCTTTTGTAATGAGTTTCTAAGCTCCCTTGGCTACATTGGGTTGATTGAAGCTACATGACTATTTGGTTGTAATTTCTTCTAATATAAGTTTAAGTTCATTATCCTTTGTGTTATTTTCCTTGATCTTTAACTTATGTTTGCATGTTTTTATCCACTTAGATTGATCACCTTAAGTGTACTAATGCATGCAAAATGTTAGGATTAATTGATTCCGGGTTCGGGTCCTTAATCTAGTAGCAAACCCATAAGTAAAAACTGGTTGCGATTATCTAAGGGAAAGGGAAATAACTATAAAGAAAGATTTAACGGGTTGTTTTATTCTTCTTTATATCTCTTTATCTTTATTAGAATGCTAACTTGTGGTTTAATCTTGTAGGTTTACGGATTAATAAACTAGTTAAGTTGTGTTAATGCCGGTTGGCTTAACACATATCTATGATCGAGATGAGAACATCGGTGAACAACTTATAAAAAGAATCAACCAAGTAGTGTGTATGCTAAGATCCAACCTAGTGTAGTTCTTTAAATCAACTTTTCACCAACTTTATAATTGTCTTTGTCTTGTTTTTATTTCAATCCAGATCCCCCCCCCATTTGTTACCAAATCAATATTTAAAATAATAAAAACTCGATAAAACTCCCTTGGGTTCGACCCTTACTTAATCACTATACATTGGTTAGTATTAAGTTCGGATTTAACTTGATAAGTTTATAATAACGACCTTAGGAAATACGTTTGTCCCTAACTATAAACTGTTATGTAATAGTTTAGAACAATTGTATCGTACTAAATCCATGCCTAGTCGTATTTCTTTGTTATGTCGTTTGTTTACCTTTAAAATGGATGTTTCCTTGTCATTGCATGCTAATCTTGATAAATTTCTAAAAATGACTCAAGATCTTGAAAGATGTGGGGATAAGATTGTTGATTCTCATCAAGTTGTGATTCTCTTGAATTCTTTACCTGTTGAATTTTATGGTTTCAAAGATGTCATCCAATATGGTAGAGATGAATTGTCTAAGACAAAAATTGTAGAATATGTTATTGAGAAAAATGAGGTCCTTAAAGTGTTTAAGCATGCTAATTTTGAGAAGTTTATTGAAAATAAAACTAATTTGATTATGCATGTTGAGGGAGACTCTAAAACTAAGAGTAATGAGAAAAAGAAAAGGCAATCTGGCGTGAATAATAAGAAGTGTTTTTATTGTGATAAGATTGGTCATTTCATAAGAGATTGTAAGAAAAAAAAAGCTGATGATATGAATAAAAATGAGCATGAGATTTAAGCTATTTTGGAATCTGGAATGAATTACCCTGCTGAGTTGCTTTTGCTTGATTCCACATGTGATGATAATACTTGGATCATGGATTCTGGATGTTCTTTGCATGCTACACCTCATAAGTTCATGTTTGAGTCTTTGTTTGAGTTTAAAGGTAATAGTGTCATGCTAGGTGATCATACATATTTGGATGTTAGAGACATTGAAAATGTACCTTTGAAAATGCATGATGGGAGGGTAAGGGTTCTTCAAAAGGTTAGGTGGGTGCCTAATCTTAGAAAAAATCTGATTTTCTGAATCTGTTTTAGATGAGAAAAATTGTAGAATTAGATCACACCATGGTATAAGAGATGTCATTAAAAATGGCAAAACTCTTATATGTAGTATTAAGAAAGGTGACTTGTACCAAGTACTATCTTCACCTTTGCTTGATGCTTCAAGGTTGGTGGTGACTAATAACAAACCTAAAAATGATATAAATGATGAACTAACTATTTTAGTTGAGATTCCAAGACAGATTAGCACAAAACAACAACAAAATAGCCCAGAAAACGCTGTTGTAAAATTCAGAAACTGTGCAAAAATTGTGAAAAACAACCCACTTGAAGGAAAAGTGGTGGAGAGATTGAGTGACAAAAGTCACAACCCATGCCGGCAAATTAGAGTCACAAAAAGGCTCACCAAACCAGTCAAGGACAACTGAAACTGAAGAAAGAATTTCTACAGCATTGGAAGGACATGTAGACATCAAAAGTAAGCCATATACTCACCAATTAAAGGAGGGAGTAAGTTCTCTCAACTCTAAGTCAACTAATATGCTTATATGTGATAGCATGGAACATGATTATGATGATTTACATTCAGCTGAAATATATGCAGAATTGAATGATACCATTGAGATGTGTAGTGATACTAATTCTCATATAAGTGACATGAATGTGAAATCTAACATTGTAAAGCATGACTTAGATTAAAACTTATGTGTGGTAATTGGGTTGAGTATGTTGAGCCTAAGAAAAAGAAAAGAATGTCTTTATGTGGTTTGCTTAAGAGTGTAGTATCAAGAGGGCACTTTAAGAAGTGTACCAAGACTTGTAATAAGTCTAAAATGAAAATTGTATGTGATATGCCTGCTGAGTTTGTGAGCGATACTAATCGTGTTTCAAGTTGCAAGTACACTTCCCGGAGTGGGATTGAAGATGGTCTTCCAAAGCATTAGAAGGGTGTTTTGGGAGGGTCTATGACGGATTGCCCGTGTGTGCATTTAGGTGGTCTTTTTCGTTTGTTTCGTGTTTGTTTACAAGCTTGAATTAAGAGGGCAAATTGTTAGGTTCTTATAATTCAAACTTGTCCTGTTTTATAAAACTTTGGAAGTTTGGGTGAAATTTTATAATTTGTATGTTTTGTGTATTGTTTGTGGCCTGAGGTTTACGTGCTTTTCCACTTCAGCAACTTGGGCCTTGCCTTCTCTTGTTGGCCAACATATTATGAAAGATATGGGCTTGTCAGCATGCTCCTTTATTGTTTGACAGACCAAATAGAAACCCTACAGCAAAAACAAGAGAAGAGTCAGGACGACACTTTGTAAAAAAAATAGAGAGGAGCCGATACACTTAATACATCAACAAAACAAGAAAGAAGAACGGCTGAAAAGAAGAAAGGAGACCAAGAGAAGAAAAACGCGAAACGAAGAACGAGGAAGAAGGAGATAGATCGAGAGAAGATCGAAGGCACGAACTAGGGAAAGAGAGAAGGAAGCCGCGTTGTTTCGAGTTCATCGGTGAAGGAGTTCTCACCAGGATTCAGGGAGCCTTCTTTGCTTTTCTATTTGTTTGTAAACTTGTTCGTTTCTTTTCGTTTTATCTAGTCAGTGCACGCCGGGTCTGTCTTGAGGCCAAAAATTGTTTTCGTTTTGGTTTCGGAACAAGATCGTTCTAGATCTGTTCTTGTTATCTTCTAAATCTGTTGTATCTTGCTTTTTACGACCTAATTTTCATACATATGTGCAAAATAGAAACTACACTTAGGGTTGTCACTAAGTTTTAATACAACTTGTCGTCATGGGTTAGAGTTCTCACCAAGTTTCAATTAATTTTTTCACCAATGTTCATGGTTATCATCGAGCTTTCATTAACCTTCTCACCAACGGTGCCAGGGACCGAGGGTTGTTTGGTAAGGGATGGGTTTTATTTAGAAGATTAATTTGGATGAAGCTTATTAGAGATTATAGATTATAATAGATTGGAAGATTTAAAAAGAAAATATGTTAAGAGTGTTTGTAAGGGGGTTTTGTAATGAGCTTATCTTATGTTTGTAACAATTTATGAGTTTTTATAGCAACACAAACATTTTCTGATTTTCGAGCATATTTTTTTATTTTAGAGCAGATTTACCACGCTACAAGGTTCTCGGTAGTTTATATATGTTTGTAACCGTTTATGTTTACACACAAGTTGTTTGTGAAAATGCAATGAGAAATTAAAAATAGAACTTATGGGGTTTTTTTATTTACTTTATCAATTTGTTGTTATTTAGTTTATCAATTTGTGTGTTTGCGTTCATATCCAAAATTAAATGAACATTGTGCATATTTTTCTTTTTGGTGGGAGAACATTGTGTATGCTTGATCGTCACTAATCTACAACAATATACTTAATAGCTAGTTTGTACTTCGATGATATTTCGTTCGTATTTTAGTTTTTATTTAGATGTTTTTTGACACGTAAAAATATATTTGTTTAGATGTGTTTTAACACATGAAAGTAATTCAATCATTTTTATATCTTTGCCTTCCCCTTAATTTATTACATTCTATTTTCATTACACCACTCCAACCAAATGAACACTTAGTTCAATTCGTTCATGGAAAAAAATGTATTTAGTTTATGTTCTTCAATGACTTATTTATCTAAAACGTGTAATAACAATACTAATAAGAAATAAAACATTAAACGCCTTAGATGGTTCATATTACAGACTATTTATAGGAAATCACTAATCAAATCATTTTACAATCTGAAGTTTGTTATCGATGAAGAAAAAAAAATAATCGAGTGGGGAGATATCTTTTATGGAAAGTTGCAAAAGAAAGATTTAAAAAAGCGATTTTTTTTTGTAGGAAATAAGAGACATTTTGCATGAGATTTTTTTAATTTCACCCATATAAATAAGTTGTCATTTTAATACTATCGATTGATTAAATCCCGTCAAATTATCTCAATTAGTCGCGCAAACTGTATTGTAGCAAAAATACATACTTGAATTTACCAAATACATGATCAAATATAGTATAATCGGGTATCGAATTCACAAGATTGTATTTAACTTGGATGACAATACAATCAATTATTATAAGAGAAAAGCAATCAATATGACAATTGGTAACACACGAGAGCAATTATGATCGTAGACAACAATGGAGGAAAGACGTTCTAAGGAAACAAGAATCCCCACTATAATGAGTCAAGATATTGATACATATACATTTCATGAACATTTATAGTTGATAATTGTAGATAACCATCTAAAATAGTATTTAGCATAGACAAAACAAAAACCGTGCTTTCCAGCTGACATATCTCTCAATCCAGCGGTTCGGCGATTAAAGGAAAACCCATTAAGCATTTAGAAATTCGGAAAAGACCAAGAAAAACCTTCGATTGTTGCTTTTCAGTTTAAAAGGTACAAAGATCATAACTTTCTACTAGGGTTTGGCACAAATCCCGCAAATCCCGGGCTTGTCCCGTCCCGATCCCGGTGGTTTTCATTTAAAAATTTTTAAATCCCGTCCCACCAAAAATATTGCGGGACGGGATATGGGTCTTATCTTCCTCGTCCCGCAAGGTCCGTCCCATCCCGTCTTGCATATATTAAAATTTAAACATAAATTAAATATTTAAATATATAAACATAAGGAGTAGTGACCATCATGTAATTTTGTTCTTATAAAATTAACAGTTTTCCAAATTCATCTACAAAGGGAAAATAAAAAGTAAACTTATTTGCGGCATTGTCTAAGGAGTAGGATCATTATGTAGTTTTGTTCTTATATTTTATTTTGAATGTTTAGGCTTAACAATATAATTATGTTTTGTAAACCTTGTTGCATAATTATGTTTTGTAAACCTTGTTGCGATATTCTATTTTGATGTCTTCGTTTTAAGGATATCAACGAATGTTTGCTTCGTAAATTGTTAATTTTAAACCGAAAAGGCGGAAATTTTTTTTACATAGATCATGGGGATTGGTCTCATCCCGTCTCGTCTCGTCCCGGTCCCAACCAGGATATGGCCTAATGTTTTTTAGTAAAAAAACTCAAGACTCGTCACGGTCCCGTCCCATATAAAATGACCGGGATGAGACGTGGGATGGCCTTAATCCGTCCCAACCCGTCCCATGCCCAATTCTACTTTCTACAATGATTAGAAACCCTTGAAGCTTTGATAAACTAGTACTCTCAAAACCAAGCTTTTTTCAACAAATCAAATAAAAAAACTTCGATTTTGGTTCTTCCCTTGTTTTATTCAAAACAAATTAAAAACACCACTTCTTTCGAAGGTAATTAAAAGGTAGAAATAAAGCGCTTTGAAAATAAACAATATCAAAATCTTAGATATATGCAAACAATAAATCAAACCATTATAGATACCATCCGAGCCTTAGATCAAGAAATGAGATTAGCCAAACATGATAAAATATAAATCAAAGACAATATACTGAATCAAGAATGACAAAAACTCACACTTCTTTGGTTCCAACAAGGCGAACCTTCAAAGCAAAGCTATTAACTACTTGACGGCTACAATATAGGAGGGAATAGAAGACTACTGAATTCAGGAGGAGTCAACGTATCTAACCCTAAGACTAGCATATGCTTGTATAAAGGAGAAATTAAACTATAGAGTTTACACAAAATATATACATTCCAAAGATAAAAACGGTGATTACAATCCTACGTAGCGACGTCGAAAAACGGACGGCGAAACTACAACACAACAACAACACTTGCCGTTTTCCAGACGTCTTGCTAGGTACTACGAAGCTCTTGGGTTGGGATTTGAGTTGGGCTTCCGACATCGATGTCCCGTACCAAACGGCCAACCTACGGCCGTCAAGCCATACTATCTGGTTGTTTAACCTATCTGATTGCTTTAATCTCGATTCTTCAACTTCGAAGCAAATCGTGCGGACTTCGTGTTGTAGTTCCTCAGTCACATGGATCATCTCTTCAGCTCTGATTTAAGGGAGGATGCAGTTATGGCACATTTGATGCCTTAAATGCTCGAAAAACATAAAAGTCAAGGTATATACCGAAATAGAGAAAGTTGAAGCTTTCCATACAAATAGGAATATATGTGATGGAAAAGAAGGTGTGATATGCATGAAAGCGAAGGATACAAAGTGTTACATTTGACACTCATCAAAACACTCCATACTTAAACCTTGCTCGTCCTCGAGCGAGATCAAGTATCATGCATGTTATGTGTAAGAACCAATGAGTGTCTCAGCTAAGAGGAAAACATACAACTCAAGCCATGTCATCATAGTATCAGTCACAGTAAGAAGGTAAATAAAGAATCATAGCCATCCAAACTGCTCAAGGTAACACGCCCAAGCCTTTTCCATTGTGTGTTAATAGCAGCTTCGGAGTTAATATGTAAGCATCCGACGCTCAGCTTCACCCATCAAGGCCTCCCATTGCCTGTTCATGACGTCTTATAAAGATATTTTGAAGCTCTCGGAAATCCTTCACATTTCTCCTCACCCTATCTGAATTAATCAACCGGCCATTAATGACCAGACCCTCGAAAATCACTTTGTTCCTCCCCAACCAAGTTGAGTATGAACAAATGATAAAATTTGACACACCCTCTTTCCCGTGGGGCTCGTAGACAAAGTTAACCAAAAAGACCATGCAATCCACAAAAGAGAGATCAATATCGGCGAGAGCCTATGATCCATCTCCAGCATCCACAAAACACTTGCACTCAATCAGGGCATGAGTGATATCAACGTCTAAGTGGCACCTCAAGCAGCCCAAACAACCAATAACTCTCCTAATGACCAAGTTTTCCACCCTAATGCATACGAGCAAAGTTTCCATGAAAAAAGTACAACTTCCTATGAAGTTTAAGACACCACATAAGTACTCAAGAAGATGAGACCTCCCGATCGAGAACAGTTGTGTTCAGCTAGCGATGTGTTTCTAGCGTCCCAACCAATATGAGCTTCTCACGGTAATATATCCGTTGTTGTTAAGCCACCACATCCTAGGGTCCTTGAGTTTGGGAACACTAACATGAGGACGAGGACGAGGAGGAAGAAGAACTCGACCAACTTCCTCAACACCTAGAGTATTAATAACCTTAGCCTCATTTCATCCATTATTATCCTCCAGAAGATCAACCACCCTAAGTCTAAGTTCAATGTCAGAATGTAACACAACAATAGGGGGCGTAGTGCCCCGTCATTATTCGACACCTAGGCTTCATTCCACACGTTGCTATCCACTTTGTTTCCAACTTTGTATCTTACTTCTTCAATCAACAAAGCTTTATCTCCCCAAATGCTTCTCCAAGGATAGATAGGGTTCTGATACAAACGGGAGCGATCTAGATCGAGGAGAAACTTCAACTACTCTTTCTTGGTCGTTCGAGGCGGATCAAACGATAGAACTTGGTTGATGGAAGCTTTAGAAACGGATGCGGAAGCGTACGGTCAATCCGATCTAGGTCGATCAAATCATCCACGAAGTGGAGCGGGATAGTTGATCCTCCAAAAGGATCCTCGAGTATGAGTTCTTGGATCAAAGACTAGATCCAAGATAGAACTTTGAGGAGGGGGGGAGAAGAGTGATGCCTAAACCAAGAGGAGGATTTCCCTTCACTATTCTTGGATTCAAATTAGACATGATTACAAATGAAGGCCAACACATCCTTATATAGAGGGTGTTGCCTACTTATGGGCCAACGGGCCAACACAAGTTCATAATGATAAAGCCCAAAAAGGGAAAACCTAAAAGATAAGATCAAAACCTAAAAGATAAGATTAAGAGGGAATATTCCACAAGAATATTTCTTCTTTTATTACATGATTAATAAAGGGAAATAACTAAGAAAAATACTCAAAATGGCAAGCTTCATGCCATGGCTAGACATGCCGCTTGCGGGGTCCTCTTAGCCGGATAGACGGATGGCCTCGCCATCCGAGGGCATATCATTCTCCTCCCTTTGGTTGTGAAACGTCCTCGTTTGCACTGTCGGAAAAGAAAGGAGAGACATTGAGAACAAGACCCTTGACTTGATCTTTGGATGCTCATTCTCGGAGTCGGGCGGCTTGGACTTGTAATCTTTCAAGATGACGGTGACGCCGAGCTTGTCAAATGTGCCGTCAATGCACAATACCAAGTACCGGTAATGGATTAGAGACGGTTGATGGCGCCGGTACACTTTGTAGTTGTGCACAAAGCCTTTGATGGGTGGCAAGCCGGGTGGTATAACAATGACAAACTCCGGATCGGGCGGCTCAAACTTATAGTACATGTGGATGGTGTCACCGGTGAGTTTGTCTACCATGCCGTCAAGACCATTGACGATGCACATTGGGGACATGCCGACAAGAAGCAAAGGTGAGTCTGGAGGTAAATAATTTGGCATAACAAAGACAAACCTCGAAACGGGTGGCTCAACTTTGTTGTCCATTAAGATTATAGTGCCATTATCGGTGACGGTTTCTTCCTTGTCCTCTTCAAAAGACTCAACATTCAATGGATTGTCAACTTGAAGTAGAGGTGCCGGTGTGGATTCTTCAATGACATTGCTCATGGCTTCGACTTTGTCACACAAAGAGGTGACAACCAACTCACACATTGGTTGTGCCACCGCTTGGTGATACTTGGGTTGGGCGGCCATCTTGCGGGCAAAACCTTGGGCCTTAAGAGCTTCTAACTCTTGCTTCAAGGAAGCGTTTTCTTGGGTCAAAGCATCAAATTTTTGTTGTGCCTTCAAAATTGCTAGTTCACGCTTCAAAGTAACATTTTCCACCTTGGCTAAGTCATACTTCTCTTGGGGACTCAAACACCGTTGTGGGACCACATTGGCAACTTTTTCTCCACACAAACCAAACGGATCATCATCGTCATGCATCATGATGATTTATGACGCACGGCGAAGAACGATGATGAACATATGAAGAACAACTCAAGAAAGTTCAAAGAAAATTCAAGAACATTCAAAGAAAGCTCAAGAACATTCAAAGAACATTCAAGAACATTCAAAGAAAATTCAAGAACAATCAAAGAAAATTCAAGAACAAGGAAGAACGATGATGAATGATCAAGAACAAAAGTAAAGAACTTGACCTCGATCCCGAGCTCTAATACCAAATGATACAAACGGGAGCGATCTAGATCGAGGAGAAACTTCAACTACTCTTTCTTGGTCGTTCGAGGCGGATCAAATGATAGAACTTGGTTGATGGAAGCTTTAGAAACGGATGCGGAAGCGTACGGTCAATCCGATCTAGGTCGATCGAATCATCCACGAAGTGGAGCGGGATAGTTGATCCTCCAAAAGGATCCTCGAGTATGAGTTCTTGGATCAAAGACTAGATCCAAGATAGAACTTTGAGGAGGAGGGGAGAAGAGTGATGCCTAAACCAAGAGGAGGATTTCCCTTCACTATTCTTGGATTCAAATTAGACATGATTACAAATGAAGGCCAACACATCCTTATATAGAGGGTGTTGCCTACTTATGGGTCAACGGGTCAACACAAATTCATAATGATAAAGCCCAAAAAGGGAAAACCTAAAAGATAAGATCAAAACCTAAAAGATAAGATCAAGAGGGAATATTCCACAAGAATATTCCTTCTTTTATTACATAATTAATAAAGGAAAATAACTAAGGAAAATACTCAAAATGGCAAGCTTCATGCCATGGCTAGACATGCCGCTTGCGGGGTCCTCTTAGCCGGATAGACGGATGGCCTCGCCATCCGAGGGCATATCAGGTTCCATCTTATGCTTGCATCAAGGAAACTAACATTCTTGTAGTATTTTCCTTCAACACTTTAACAACAAGAGAACCGGATTGTTTAAGAGCCTTCATCCCTGTTTAACAAGCATTGCTTGATTGAACACTTTTAAGTCTCGGAATCTCATATCCCCTAGGTTCTTAGGTAGGCAAAGATCGCTCTAATATTTCTAGTGGATCCATCTTGTGTATTCCTCTTCTCCCCACCAAAACCGAGCACACAATCCGTGGATCTCTTATACAACCCCATCCGGAATGCGATAAACTGACATCATCTAGGTAGAGATACTTTGTATAACGGACTTGATCAACAACTCATTACCCACTTGAGACAAGAGCCTCTCTTTCTAGTCTTGCAGTTTGTTCTGATCCGATCTACAATACCTTCTAATAACTTCTTCTTAAATCGCCCTTCAACCGCAGAGATATCCAAGTATTTAAGAAATCATTCCAAGTTTTTAATCCTAAGACCAACAACCAAAAGCTCCCTTTCACAAATAGATACATTCCTACTAAACATAACCTCAAATTTGTTCGGGTTTAACTCTTTGGCCTAACACCTTTTTAAAGGATCTCAATGCTTTCGTGACAACTGAGTAGTTGCTCCTTGAGACCTTTGCGAAGAGTGGACAATCGTCGGTATAAAAAAAAGGTGTGTGAGAGGGGGGTCCAATTCACCAAACTTCAAGCCGTCAATTTTTCCGTTATAAACAACTTGCCTTAACAACTCCGAAAGGACTTAGGCACTGTAACACCCCAAATCCACGGGACTCGGGGTGCTACTGGGCGAGACCTCACAATGGGTCCTGACCCTTAGCCTGACAACAATTTCACCGGACCTTCCAACATGGCACAAATAAAGGCGAAAACTCAAATATGTTTTTAAAATATGCGGAAACCGAAATGTAAGAAACTATAACTTGGAAACTCAGCCGAGTCCTCAAAACAACCTAAAAAGACCCAAATTCTAAACATACGACAATATCCATGAACAAGAATATAAAACATGACTCCAATACATCCCCGTCCTATAATGTACGGAGACCCCGGCTGTCCACTCCTCCGCCTCACTCGGCGGCATCTCTAACCTGCAAGTCATCTACACAAATGGTTTAAAACCGTTAGCTAATATTCTAGGCATTAGAAAAGCGGTGAAGGCACAAACACATACAAAGCACATAACATGAAACACGCAAGTCCCGTTTATTATCTTTTTATTACTTAGTCATATCCCGCTCTAATTCAACTTCTGTTGTGACACGAGACCCCAATGGTCTCGCCTCGGTCCCAACTTACCGGAAGAGAATGGTACGGATGCATCCGCCCATCTAACCCGCCAGGCTAGTCGCCGAGAATCCCCTAGACCTCACTATGGGCTAGGCAGTATTGTCACCGCCCGTTATCATACACTTGGGCCAAAATATATATATATATGGTCGGTGGTCCTATTTACCGATTTAATAGTTAGTAAAATATAAACACGCACCACCAAACACACATCAATGCTAATACGTAAAATACGAGCTAAGTAAGTCCGGAGACTTACCTCGTCCAAACGCTAACTCACAAACGCTCTCTCTTCCCTCGGGAGGAAGCACTCAACCTGTTCACAACAAGGTATCCATAAAAACCCGCTCAACTCAAGAAGTCTAGGACTTCTACACAAATGATCTACGCAGGATCATTTGACTCGCATTCTAGGACTGCTTCCTAGAGTCTACCATAATTACCGTCAAAAACGACGTACAAGCTAACGAGGTCTAAAAACGCTCTTCACATTCACCTAAGGTCTCAAAAGCCGCTACTTGGCGTTTCCTCTAAGTTATGCTAATTCCAACCTATCATGATACTACGGAACATAACTAGATCGATATGAATTCGTGACTTTTTATCGAGATTCGGAACCTAGCATGAAACTACACAATTTAGCCCATACGCTAAATTGATTATCAAATATAATATATCGAAACCTATTATAAAACTCGTTCATAATTTCCGAGGTTAAAACTCGCTAACGTATTTTCCGGGGCAATTATACCTTTCCTAAAACATAGGGGTCAAATCTGTAATTAATACCTTGGGGCAATTTTTGCAAATATTTAACAGAGGGCATATTTGTTATACACACAAAACAAACTATAAAAGATCTAATTAAGTTTGGGACCTTTCTGTAATAACACCTAAAAAGCGGGGGCCCGACTGTAATTTCTAGGAGAGTCCCGGCCGGCTCTTGTGCACGCTCCGGCGACGACGAGGCACGCAGGGGGCGGCGCTGGTGCTTCTTGTCGGTACTAGGGCGGCGAGGCGACCCTTCTCTCGGCGGCAGTGGCTCCTGGTGGCGTCGGTCTCCGGTCGACAGGGATGTGCAGGAGGAGATCAGCGGCCTCTGGTTCTAGCGACAGGCTCGAGAAGAGGAGCGGCGGACCAGAAGCTCTTCGGGCAGGGTTGCAGGAAGCTAAAGAAGAATGGCGTTGCTCCGGTGGAAACGAAGATGGGAGGAGGTCACGCAAAGCTCGCAACAGTGGCAGCTTGGTCCGGTGGTGTTCCGGCGACGACAGAGAGGAGCGGGGGTGGGAGGAGAGAGAGAGAGCAGAACAGAGAGTGAGGGATGGAGGTGAGCGTGGAGTGAGCCAAGAGAGGAGAAGAGGGGGACGGCTCGCTGCTGGGAAGAAGAGGAGGGAGCGGGACCTTGGACCGAGGGGTCGGCCTCGGGTTCACGAGGACGAGGCAGGCGGGTAGGCAAGTAGGCGGGCGGGCAGCTAGCTCCTGCAGCGTAGGGGGACAGCAGGGGTAGGCAGGCGGCAATGCAGGGCTGTTCCAAACCAAGAAGGAGAAAGAGAAGGGGAAAGAAAGAAAGCAGCGCGGGAAGAGGGAAAAAAAAAAGAGGGGAAGGAAGAGGGGACCGCGCCAGCGTGGCGGTTGGGCCCGGGTGACGTGGCGCTAGCCTGGTGTGGGGCCCAGGCTGAGGTTGAAAAAGGAGGGGGAAAAAAAAAGGGACGGGTTCAAAACTCGTTAAATTAATTCCGTAACAGATGTTACGGGTCGGAATATTTTCCGACATTCTCGAAAAAAATTATTTACGGGTTACGGGTCGGAAATATTTTCTGAACATTTCCGTAAAATAATTTACGGAAGGAGAAATTAAAAGATATTTTTATTTCTAAAATTCCCGGACGTTACAACTAACCCCCCTAAAAACAAGTTTCGTCCCAAAACTTGCTAAACCCAACACTCTCCAACAATCCCGTCTCGTAACCTCGTAGAACTCATAAAAGGTACACTATCGGCTCTACCAGGTCTGCGTATAGAAATCGTATCATGACCTCGCAAGGTACTCCTAACTCAACAAAACCACATAACGTATAAGGCAAACGAGGAAAAAAAAAATATCGGGACTAACCCGATGGTCCTATCGATGTCGCTAGGTCTGCATAAAACTCGGGATAGTTCCTCCGGCTAATGTCTAACACGGCTCGACGGCGGTCTATCCAATCTATCCCAAGGATGACTTCTTCATGCACTAAGTGCATGGCAAAGAAGTCGGTCAACCACTCTCGGTTTCCCAAACGAATGGGACAACCGCGTACCTCTCGGGTACCCCTAACCTTACCTCCATCGGGTAACCCTATAATAGAGGGTCTCCCCTTTACCGTAGCTAAGGCAACCTAGCTACACAATCATCGGGTAAAAGAGTGCGTGGCACCCGTATTAAACAAAACTCGGACCGAAAAGCCATGAATCTAAATGGTACCTGGGGCTGCCGGCGTTGGAGGATCAACGGCGCTCCTCAACTCAAATATCCTGGCTTGTGTGCCTCTGGTCTCCTGGGTACCTCCACTACGACCTCCAACTCGGCCCTGCCCCTGAGCTGATCCATGAGTGCGGGTCTGACCCTGACCTTGGCTCCTCTGCTGAGAGCCCTGTGCCTGATACTGGGGCGGCCTCTGACTGCCCCCTGCTATACCAGCAGGCGAAGAACCCTGTTAAGACTGGGACTTGCCCTGATGGCAAAAAGCAGCTCGGTGACCCATCTGGCCACAAGTGAAACAAGCCACGGGTGGCTTCCTACAAGTCTTCTTCGTATGTCCAAATCCTCCACAGCTGTAGCACTGAAGTCCTCCGTCGGATGCCGGTCTCGACGGTTGAGGACCAAAATGTCCTGGGGTCTGGCTACGTCCCTGACCAGCTACCCCGTCTCCTGAACCAGCTAGTCTCGTCCTCAGTGTCTTGTCCGGTCCCCCGGACTATGCTGTCCTCCTAGACCCAGGGTGGTCTCTCTCATAAGCCGAAGCCCGGTCCTGGTACTCCGCCAGTGATGCACAACGAAATCCCGCAAGGTAAGCACGGGTGGACTCCCTCGGTCTCCTAGAGAAGAGATAGACATGCTGGTCCGCTGGGGGTGCAGAGGGTCCCAATAAGGCTAACTCTGCCCGAAATCGCCTAATCGCCTCGATGACTTGGACGTCCTCGAATCCTGCCTCCAGGAAATCCTGGACTCGGTCACTCCTCAGTGAAGCTGGGCAAAAGGTCTCCCTAACGAGGCTCAACAACTGATCCATCCTGGTCACACCGCCTCAAACTGTCCTCCACCAATACTGGGCCTGGTCTCGGAATAGGTCTGAACTATCTCGACCTGCCTCTCCTCTGGGCAATGGATCGCCTCTAAAGCTGACTCCACATGCCCAATTCAGTGCTCGACCTCCAACCCTACCTTCCCGTCGAAGTAGGGTACATGCAGCTGGTTGAAAGCCTTCAACCAGGAATCAGGTCTTGGAGACCTCAACTCGTCTCTCGTCCTAGCAACCTCCACAACTGGCTCGGGTACAACCACTGCTGGTGCAGCTATCTCTGATGCAACCCGAATCTGGGTCACCCTCTGTGTGACCTCAGCTGATCTCGTTGGTGCAAGTGCAGGCACCGGTGGTGCGGGAGGTGGTGCTCCAGTCCTAAACGCCTCCTCAACTTGTTGCACATAGTCTCCAAATACAGTAGCTTCAATGGACGCGCCCTTGGTCCTGGCAGATGGGGAACCCTGAACCCCGGACCTAACCACGACCCTATCCCTAGCCTCGGGAATGATGCTCTCTGCGACCTCCTCTATTGGGGCCTCTGCTGCTGGTGCACCCACAACTGGTGGGTCCGCAACGGGAATGCGTCCCCGACCTCTACCTCTCGTACCTGGAGGTCTTCCTACACGTCCCCGCCCTCCTGGTGCGGTAGGGGGAAGTGGTGGTCTACCCCGGGCGGGTCCCACGTAAGCGGTCGCTCTCATACGTGCCATCTGATTTCGTATTGCGTTTACTTAAGTATAAAAGCGTGGTACTATTTATAAATTCGGTATAATAACTTAAAAGCATAAATATAACATGATCATAATATATATCCAAGGCATGCAAGCCCAAACATCCTAAGGTCACATACATAGCTACGTACGTACAATATCCACAAACATCCTAAGGTCATATATAACTATATATACCTATTTCTAATCCAGAGATCTATGTCGCCGAGGTTTGCGGAAGGAGTGGTGGTCCCGTACATTCTAACCCAAACCCGACTCATGCATAGGATTTTGAAAACGAAAAGTCAGAACCCGTGTGGGTTCTGTTTTATACCTCATTCGGCCTTTAAAAGGTTGCGAGTGCCATTGTTGTCAACCTAGGGCTCTGATACCACTTTTGTAACACCCCAAATTCGCGGGACTCGGGGTGCTACTAGGCGAGACCTCACAATGGGTCCCGACCCTTAGCCTGACAACAATTTCACCGGACCTTCCAACATGGCACAAATAAAGGCGAAAACTCAAATATGTTTTTAAAATATGCGAAAACCGAAATGTAAGAAACTACAACTTGGAAACTCAGCCGAGTCCTCAAAACAACCTAAAAAGACCCAAATTCTAAACATACGACAATATCCATGAACAAGAATATAAAACATGACTCCAATACATCCCCGTCCTATAATGTACGGAGACCCCGGCTGTCCACTCCTCCGCCTCACTCGGCGGCATCCCTAACCTACAAGTCATCTACACAAACGGTTTTAAACCGTTAGCTAATATTCTAGGCATTAGAAAAGCGGTGAAGGCACAAACACATACAAAGCACATAACATGAAACACCAAGTCCCGTTTATTATCTTTTTATTACTTAGTCATATCCCGCTCTAATTCAATTTCTGTTGTGACACGAGACCCCAATGGTCTCGCCTCGGTCCCAACTTACCGGCAGAGAATGGTACGGATGCATCCGCCCATCTAACCCGCCAGGCTAGTCGCCGAGAATCCCCTAGACCTCACTATGGGCTAGGCAGTATTGTCACCGCCCGTTATCATACACTTGGGCCAAAATATACATATATGGTCGGTGGTCCTATTTACCGATTTAATAGTTAGTACAAAATATAAACACGCATCACCAAACACACATCAATGCTAATACGTAAAATACGAGCTAAGTAAGTCCGGAGACTTACCTCGTCCAAACGCTAACTCACAAACGCTCTCGCTTCCCTCAGGAGGAAGCACTCAACCTGTTCACAACAAGGTATCCATAAAAACCCGCTCAACTCGAGAATTCTAGGACTTCTACACAAATGATCTACGCAGGATCATTTGACTCGCATTCTAGGACTGCTTCCTAGAGTCTACCATAATTACCGTCAAAAACGACGTACAAGCTAACGAGGTCTAAAAACGCTCTTCACATTCACCTAAGGTCTCAAAAGCCGCTACTTGGCGTTTCCTCTAAGTTATGCTAATTCCAACCTATCATGATACTACGGAACATAACTAGATCGATATGAATTCGTGACTTTTTATCGAGATTCGGAACCTAGCATGAAACTACACAATTTAGCCCATACGCTAAATTGATTATCAAATATAATATATCGAAACCTATTATAAAACTCGTTCATAATTTCCGAGGTTAAAACTCGCTAACGTATTTTCCGGGGCAATTATACCTTTCCTAAAACATAGGGGTCAAATCTGTAATTAATACCTTGGGGCAATTTTTGCAAATATTTAATAGAGGGCATATTTGTTATACACACAAAACAAACTGTAAAAGATGTAATTAAGTTTGGGACCTTTCTGTAATAACACCTAAAAAGCGGGGCCCCAACTGTAATTTCTGGGAGAGTCCCGGCCGGCTTTGGTGCTTCTTGTCGGTACTAGGGCGGCGAGGCGACCCTTCTCTCGGCGGCAGTGGCTCCTGGTGGCATCGGTCTCCGGTCGACAGGGATGTGCAGGAGGAGATCGGCGGCCTCTAGTTCCAGCGACAGGCTCGAGAAGAGGGGCGGGGGTGGGAGAAGAGAGAGAGAGAGCAGAACAGAGAGTGAGGGATGGAGGTGAGCGTGGAGTGAGCCAAGAGAGGAGAAGAGGGGGATGGCTCGCTGCTGGGGAGAAGAGGAGGGAGCAAGACCTTGGACCGAGGGGTCGGCCTCGGGTTCAGGAGGACGAGGCAAGCGGGTTGGCAAGTAGGCGGACGGGCAGCTAGCTCCTGCAGCGTAGGGGGACAACAGGGGTAGGCGGGCGGCAATGCAGGGTTGTTCCAAACCAAGAAGGAGAAAGAGAAGGGGAAAGAAAGAAAGCGCGGGAAGGAAAAAAAAAAAGAAGGGAAGGAAGAGGGGACCGCGCCAACGTGGCGGTGGGGCCCGGGTGACGTGGCGCCAGCCTGGCGTGGGGCCTAGGCTGAGGTGGAAAAAGGAGGGGGGGGGAAAAAAGGGACGGGTTCAAAACTCGTTAAATTAATTCCGTAACGGATGTTACGGGTCGGAATATTTTCCGACATTCTCATAAAAAATTATTTACGGGTTACGGGTCGGAAATATTTTCCGAACATTTCCGTAAAATAATTTACGGAAGGAGAAATAAAAAGATATTTTTATTTCTAAACTTCTCGGACGTTACAGGCACAAAATATGAAGAGGAAATGCGACATTGTGGATACCCAATTCATTTTTTTTTTGAATTTAGTAACCAACTCATTTTGAAAATAAGTTCTAGTATTTGTCCCCTTACAAAAATTAATCCTCTTTTTCCACTAACCTTCATTTTGTAGTGAAGACGAAAGAAATTCATCCGCATCGAGAAATTTTTCTTTCTTCAAAATAAAAAGAGACAAATAGCTAACTAAATTAGTGAGGAGGACAAAGACTTGTCGAATGTGATACCTCATCCCATTTTCTCTTCAATTTTTGTATGTGATAATAAGAACTTACTTGACATGAATGTTGATAATTAAATATATGCGTGACTCATGTTAATTAGATGTGTTAGGTGGTTTTAATTACAGTTGAGATTTGAGAATCCTTTACAATTTAAAAATTAAAAAAAGTTTTAATAGAGCTCTTAAATTGAATTGGTAGATAAAAAGTTTTGATATTTGTTTATATAATATTAGGGGGGTGTATTCAATCCAAACTTTTAAAGATTTTGACTGAATTTTAATAATCCATAGAATTTGCTGATTTTGTGGGATATTTTAATTCTATATAGAGTTAATACAAATTTTGTCAGATTCTATCGGATTAATACATGGCCAAAAGAAATTATCCATGTAGTATGACTAGTTTATATAGTTGATATACTAACAACTTATCCATGATCAAAAGAAATCATCTAGAAAAATAACATACAATTATCAATCTATTAAAATTCACAACCAACATCAGCATTTTAATTTCTATTGTAAGTAAGCTTAGGTACCTACTTATCAAATAATTTCTATTGATTTTCGATCGATTGCATACTGATTTTATGATTATTTATATAACAATATATATAATATATTAAAGCATATGAAAAAGTGCAATTGCATTGCAGAATACAGAAGATACTTTAATCATCTAATTATATATATATATATATATATATATATATATATATATATATATATATATATATCGAGACTACATAAATAAATAAAAAAGAGTACATACGGTACAATGTTTTTTCCGAAACCGTAGAAGTCGCAAAATGAAAAGAGAAAACTGAGAGGAACGCTCACACGTTTCTTATGATAGATCAGTAAGACGAACCCAAGCACTCGAAGTCCATACAATCTACATGACGGAAAACACGAGAAAGAACTAACCTCCGACGATGCACCGAGTCCAAGTAGGGTTGTGCATCCGGTCCAAACCGGACCGGACCGGACCGGAATTGCCGGTCCCGGTCCGGACCGGTGGACCGGAATTTTTAAAAACTTGGACCGGGGACCGGACCGTAACGGTCCAGTCCATTCCAGTCCGAACCGGATTCGGACCGGAATAAAATAAAATTAATTAAAAAATATATATATTTTTGCAAATAACAAAAAAATTCAAAAAGTATATATTTTTATTAAATATATACAAAATATATATATGATTTTTTAAAATATATAAATTTAAACTAATAAAAAAATATATATATAAAAATAAATTCCGGTCCGACCCGGTTTACCGGTCCGGACCGGGACCGAACCGGAATTGGACCTGGACCGGAATTCCTAAAACCCTGGACTATGGACCGGACCGGACCGGAAAACCGGTCCGGATCGGTCCGGGTCAATTTGCACAGCCCTAAGTCCAAGCACTCGAAAACGCTCAAAAATGTTGATTTGACCGTTAGGGTTCTTCAGTGATGTAATTTGGCGTGGAAATCTTATGTATTGGGAGAAGACTTCTATAGGGTTTATAAGTAATAAAAAATCCTACAAAATCAATGAAACAATAGATTCTTTTTAAATCAAGAAACTTTTAAATATCCTAGGAATTTTATGGAAAATTTAAAATCCTAATTGAATACCTAATTGAATACCTAAAGATTTAAATGGACTTTTAAAAATCTATATTGAATACTCGTAGACTTTTAAACTTCAAAAAATTCCTGTAAAATCTTAATTGAATATAGCCCCTTAGTAAGATAATTAACGATAAAGTTGTATATAAATAATAGTTTATTATTTAATCATAAAAAATAAACTCTGAGGGTTTTTTACTGTGGGCAAAATAATAGAGCTCTTAAATTGAATTGGTAGATAAAAAGACCTGAAAGTCTCGATTGGACATGGTCCAAGAAACTCTCCCTGCTTAATCAACACACTAGAGATAAAGATTTGATACTTGATTTAGCATTATACCTAATTACACTTGATTATACTTGATTTAGCATAAATTTATTAAATCGATGAGACTCATGGTTGAATTGGGCGATGAGTCGTTTGATTGAAAATCGTAACAACTTTAACATGGCCTCAATCGTTACACCTTTATTATTATTCTATTCTTTGGCGGGACTTTTAGTGTTTCCGACAGCTTTCGTCAATGTCAAGTAGGTATATATTTTTTCTCTTGGAGAAGTGAAATAAAAAAAGGTTATTTATTAATTTCCCCATCTTGAACAACTACAAATTTTGACTTCTGACTAATTCATTGTCATTAGGCTTTTATGGGGACGTAGCCATTTGTGGGGTCTCTACATACACCTTTAAGCCTTTCAAACTTACCATCATATATCTCTATCGTTTTGGGTCACTGCCAGCAAGTGAAGGTAAAAAAGCTGCTCTTACCAGTTACCATTTGCATTCATTGTGGGGGCGCCCCTTTGCCTTTGCCTTTCCCACAAATAATTGAACCCTCAAAGAGATTGTTTGATTTGCTCTCGAAATCTGAAGCAATAATCTGCTTCTGTTGGATGATTGGTGCTTGCTTGCTTGCTTTCTCCCAACTGTTTGTAAGTTGCAAAGATCAAAATTGGTATGGGGGAATTGGAGAGATTGAAGCATATATACTGCTAGATGATATACTTTCTTTACTTTAGTTAGGTCATACCAAGGTATGACTTCTATTCTTTCTTGTCTTGTTGAATTGGATTAAGCTTGATTGTTTTTGTTTGTTTGTTTGTTTGTTCAAAGATCTGTTGATGTTGTGTTTCCCCATGTTTTCAAGCTCGTCGGATCTA
The DNA here is from genome assembly GCA_002319775.1 of Fagopyrum tataricum. Classification (NCBI taxonomy): domain Eukaryota; kingdom Viridiplantae; phylum Streptophyta; class Magnoliopsida; order Caryophyllales; family Polygonaceae; genus Fagopyrum; species Fagopyrum tataricum. Next base: position 37,201,278 of record CM008283.1, on the reverse strand, counting down.
ATCCGTACCTTATCCTCCTTGCAGAGAGGGAAGGAGTTTGGTTGATGAATGAAATCTCAGGGATGGAGTTGAACACAAAAAGTCCCTTTCTATGGGATTGGGATAATTTAGTACCGAAGAAGCTGCAGTTAGTTGACTCGGAATTTGAGTCGATTGAAGGTTTTGGAATCAACGGCGGTTCTGGTTCAGATTTAGGTTATGGCTCTTCATCAAAAAGCACAATATCAGCCTCGGTTGATTCCAAATTTACATTGGAATCCAGTGGAGTTGACTTCTCTCAAGATCCAACCACAACGCCATCAGTTCCAGATATTTCGATTGTTTCTGGTGACTCGTTGATTGGTCTCAAGCTCGGAAAGAGAACATACTTTGAAGATGTTTCTGTTCCTAATTCATCTTATCCCACAGGGAAAAGATCAAAGCTATTGGCATCTCAGACTGCAGAAATTCCTCATTGCCAGGTTGAAGGATGCGATCTCGACCTTTCTTCTGCTAAGGATTATCATCGTAAACATAGAGTTTGTGAAACACATTCTAAGTGCTCTAAGGTCGTCATTTGTGGTGTAGAACGCAGGTTTTGCCAGCAGTGTAGCAGGTACACTTGTGATGTTAGATCGAGAATTGAATGTGCTTGAAACCTAATTATTGATTCTTACATTCTTTAATGTTTTCCCCCCCTCTTTTTGCAGATTTCATAGTTTATCTGAATTTGATCAAAAGAAGAGAAGCTGTCGAAAGAGGCTGTCAGATCACAATGCTCGACGCAGAAAACCTAAGCCTGAGATTTTACAGTTCAGCTCAATGAGTCTGCCTTCATCTTTACACGGTATTCCTATGCTTACCTAAATTAAACCTCTTACAACTTTTTTATTACCATCTCATCATAGAAGAAAGGGTGAGTTGAATACTTAGGGGCTGTTTGGTTATGTAACTGGAGTGAAAACAGAATTGTGTTTGTATCCTTGGTTATGAATTGTGTTTGGCTATCTTATGAATTTCCTGCAGACCAGACTAATGTGATTAATGTTTGTTGATACAGAGGGAAGGAATGAGATAAGTCTTGCATTCAATCAAGTTCCTATGGTTCAAACAAGGCCTGACTCAAATGCTACATGGGACTTCACCAGCAACTCCAAAGTTAAGCAGGAACAACTCAGCCTTTTCTCACCTAAAAGAACTCAAGGTATTGACACCCCACACATAACACGAAATGAGCCTCAAGAAACCGGGTTCAAGCTGTCCTATGATTCCAAACAATTTACACCGTCGACTGACACAATTGCCGAGGCCTATCACCAAGGTTAGCTTCTGTTTCTTTGTGACCATTCTAAACTGTCAATGGTGCGAGTCTTTCATGGTATCTTAAAGTATAATGGCCTGCATTCATTATCCCTTGACTTTGAAGTTTCGAGAACTCTCATTTGTAAGCTGGCTTATGACTTATGAGGTGGGGAGGGTAAGAGAAGCGGAGACAAGGCAAACCTTGTACTTTGTCAATTGATTTTAGGATGAAACCCAACTAAACTTTAAGAGTGTCTACGTTCATAAACTCGGAATTTCTTTAGCAATTTATAATTACAGGGAATAAATGAATTTTATATTTTTACTTTTTGCTTAAATGTAGGGAGTTAAGTGGTTCTTTGTTAGATTTTTATAAGCAAAAAATAATTGAAGAAACAATGATGAATTTTGGGTGGGAGGAGATGAGTTCTTACAATATTTTTGTAAATGAAAAATAAATAAAAATGATAAGAAACAATTTCAAGGTTATGGGATGAAGATGCTCAAAGACTTTCCCTCGGTTTCATGATCCTTTGTATCAGAAATGACTCACCAAACCGGTTGGTGATAAAACATTGCAGGTTTTCAGGCTCCAGAGCTACGTGCTCTCTCTCTTCTGTCAACTAATTCTTGGGGCTCTTGCTCACAAGAACCCACTCCTCCACCACTGGATCAGTCTAGTCTGCTGGCGATACCTGCTTCGTATTGGTCAGGTGAGCAACAACAACAACAAGCAGTGTCTTCTTCTTCTAGTCTGCAAGTTCCAATCTTACAAAAGAATGGCAACACCAACCCTTCTCAAGAGTTCCAGTTTTACACGTACCAAGGTCTCGGATAGAGGAGTTTCGCGGGATGGAAGCTTCGGAACTCGTTTTGGTAGATGTACAACTTGTTGTAGTTGTAATACATGGTTGTTAGGATTTGGAAAAAGGGGGTGTGAATTGTGCATAACTATATATGCACCTTTTATTAGAATGTTTACGGTTATACTGTTTTGATGTGTCATGATTCATGAAGCAGAGACCGGAAACTCACCCACTTGCCTATGTTGCCTTTCCCTATTGTTCATGCTCTACTATGACTAATTAGACGATTCTTGTGTAATATAAACGGGCGTTGTGATATTATGCTTACGATCGAAACAAGATCAAGATTACATGCGACATTTTTAAATTAGAAGAATGAATTCTTAGTCACGGGTATTATACTATGTTGTGTGGAAATCCATGTACTTGTATAGATTCCTAAGTGTTCACGTGGACACAATTATCCAACGATCTTCTTCAAAAAATGCGGCTCCCTCACAAAATTGAATCTCAGCTGATCAATCCTAAGAGATCCTTTACTTGCACAATCACCGAGTGTCCTCTTGAAATTGAGATCTGTGTGCAACAGACCTACCTAAAAATGTCATGAAATGCACAACCATAGCGAGTTCACTCTTGCAGAGGTCATCATGCAATGACAAATGCTAACTTGTCGGGTGGCATCTAACTTGCCGGATGGCGGATGCCCCCGTGAATCAATCTCAAATTACATGTGCAACTAACCCACCAAATCTTGGATTTAGGTACTAATTTGTTGAAAGGGCATTCATATTGGGACAACACACAAGCTCATGGATTTCATTTTAAATCAATTGATCGACAATTATAGGAGTCTTATGTACTTATATACTAGACTCGAAGCTACCAAATTTTATACATATTATAATTGTAATTGAATATTTTCTTATAAAAGTAGAAAAATGCATTCTTAATAAAAAAATGTTTTTGTGTATATCATGTTTTTATATTAAAAAGATAATTAACTATAAGTATACCACACATCACTAATCTACAAGTTTTTTATGTTTAAAAAAAATATTCGCCTATCATAAATCCATATATTTGAATACATTTATATAGATATTTAGTTAAAAATAATTTTAAAAAGGTGAGAAACTAAGCGGAAAATAAATATGAATAATAAAAGTTGCAGAAAATATGATGTGAAAATAAAAATCATAGGCTTGACCATATAAATGAAAATATTGTTATATTTATTGATAAAGCCTAAAGTTACGTGTATACAAGTGTGTTTATGTATTTGGGTTGAATCTAACGCAAATCTAATGAAATTTATCCTAAAGCCATTAATAACAAGAGTAATTTCCCAACTTTATATAAGGCTATCAATTTTTTTTTAATGTTAATAATACGGAATACATCTCAACAATTATCATACTAACTCATCTTATGTATACTGTTATATTATGTGCTACTCAATCTTAAACTGTATTTCAATCGATGGACACCAATTGAATGAATCTCGTAAGGATCCCTGTGGAGGGCTCATATATATTGTGGGCAAAAGCCCATGGGCTACAAATGTTTCAATACAATTGATTGTATCTAATACTGTACTCTAACATCCTCCTTCAATCGAAGTTAGAAGAGAACGACGTATAGAATAGAAACTATAATAAAAATATGTAAATACCGGTGTAGGAAGACCCTTGTTGAAAATATATGTACAACAATGGTGTGTCCTAGAAATATATAGGACGCAGTTATAGCTAAAAATTACCTTTGTCGCGAACGAAGTGGATGTCCAACTCAACGACAATAGAAGAGTGTCGCATTTCAAAGAAGGATTCCCAACTCAAACAAAAGGATATTTAACCAACATGGTTCATGATGCAAAAGTACTTATGGGCTCAACTACTCCCGGGACTAAAATGAAGAGAACTAGGAGCAAGGATTGAAGATAGATCTAAAGACGAGATATAGAAGAGCGAAGTATCAAATCATTCAAGGAAGGGTCAAGAGTAATCATCCAAGGAAGGGTTATAATGAGGAGATTCATGGACGGGTCACGATCAAGACCGACCGAATTCCAAAACCAGCGCCAAACCCGATCGGCATCTCCTTGCACCAAAACCGATTTCGGTTTTCTGCTAGCTACGTGTGCATATCCGTTTGTCTACGTATTCATGAGCTCAAGTGAAGACGATTTTTAGTGTGTAAGAATATTTTACTTTTCGGCCCATACTAGACTCCTTTTATGTTTTATAGATTGTTTTATATGGGGCTTTTTAAAGCTATTTGTAACCAATATTTAAATAAGTATGTATGTTATTTTAGGCCCGATTAGAGGGGTTCTAATTTGATTTTTTCAGCTTGAACACGCCTATAAGGTTGCCGCCCTATTGTAATTGTCGACTACCTTGAATTTGAAAAAAAAAACATTTGACGTTTAACGCTGTTTTTCTTCTTTCGTGAAGAGTGAGCGGGTGAACCTCGTTTATATTATAGCTTGGATCTCTTTGAGTTTGTCAACTTTTGATTATTCGAGTTGGTGTTGCATTATTTCAAAAGCCTCATTCTCGTGCTTCTTTGGTTTCATACCTTCTTTGTGTGAGATTGTAGCGGAGGTGTTCTTTGATCATTCTTAGTTGTGTCTTGATCTATCAACGATCAAGGTGCTTTAAGATGTTTCAAGGGGTTTGACTTTGATTTATTCATCTACCGATCCGATTATCATCGACATTCTCATGGATCTAACTCCAGTCGACTTCAATTCCCACCCTTAGTATTGAATAATTGCTTTAGTGTCGTAGATCGGAATAGCCTATATCTATCCCCATATCAAAGTGGTATCAGAAAAGTGGTTATCATAGAAAGTGTCTCCGAATTACCGTTTCGGTCAGTTATATTATATCCAATTTTCTACTCCTTGTTTTTATTTGTTATCGGTATTGTGTAGTTTGTTTTTGTCCACCTAAAACCAGACAAACCGTGTAGATTCACTCTTGAAACCGATCGGACTCCATCACTGGAACCTTAGCCTCACCACCTTGTCGCTTCCATAAAACCGAAACCCTAATCGGTTTCTTCTCTTTGAAAATCGCGGCCACCTTTAAACTTTAACCGATTCCCTTTTGTTTCAACCGAGCTAAATCGACCAATATAATCCCCAAACTAAAATGGTCCAAATCAAATCACCATCATTGCCGCCAAAGACGAAAACCGAAACCCTAACCCTAGCGTTGAAACAGAGGGAGCCACTCGCAAACCCTAGACACCTGTAAGAGCCTTAGTTTTTGGAGCTTGTTTTGGTCTTAGCCGCCCCCGCGGGTTTAGGGAGCCGCCCCTGCGGCTCGTCCAGTTTTCCGCCCCTGCGGCTCAAGGAACCGCCCCTGCGGTTTCTTGCGGCTGCAGCCGGTTTTGTTGACCGGTTGGACTCGTGCTTTACCCTTTCTTTTCTTTCTCCTTAAGTCTCTTCCTTGGCTTGATGAGCAAGGGTTTCATCTTCATTCTCCAGCTTCTCACGTTCTTCTTAACCTCCTTTCCTTCCTTTGATCTTGTTCTTGCTTCTCCTTGGTTTGGAAGAGTTTATGTAGCCTTGTTAAGGTTGATGTTGTATGTTGTTGTTGCTGAGCTTGGGAGCTAGCTGAAGAGGTTGTGTTGAGCTCTTCCTCCTGTGTAGAATCCCAGCAGTAGGTAAGCTCCATTCTTCTTCTCTTCTTTCTTTCTTTGATTCCATCTTCCTTAGCTTAGGATTAGATGTATTGAATGTAGAACAACTCGGAAAAACTGTATTGATGTTAGAATGTATGTATATGTATGTGTTTGGATATGGAATGGAGAAGACGTGATTTGATCACGTGAAGAGTGAAAGGGAAGTCGGGACTCTACGTTCTCCAGAGTCGCCGCCCCTGCGCCAGAGAGACGCCGCCCCCGCGGACCCTTGTCACCGCACCCACGCCTTAGTGCCGGCGTCCCCGCGGCCACGGTCACAGCACCCGCGCCAGTGTGCTTTCGCGTCTGCGCCTACCTTTCCGCCCCTGCGTCTTTCCTGTCACGCAGGTGCGTCTTGTCCCGGATCTACTAGAGTAGTATGGATCCTTTCCTTTCCTAGTATGAGCGGGTTAGTAGCATGCTAGGTATGTGTATGAGGATAGAATGGTGATGAGTATGATATCTATATGCCGGTTATGGCTTTGAGGTTTAGTTGATTATCGAGGTTTATAAGTTGGATATGAGCCTTATGGATACCTTGGGTCTAGGTGTGACCCCTTTGATTGATAGGAGATTTGATATCTCGTTATGCCTTGTTTTTAGGCAGTGTTGTCTTCTAGTTTGGAGTTGATCGGGTTTGAGACTACTTCTGAGGTTGAGGTAAGTCCATAAGACTTACTTAGCTACCATCCTTATATTGGATGTATGTATGAGTGGTGTGTGATATATGCTTGATAGCATGCGTTGTGATGAGTATTGACCTATGGTTTAGTGACTGCCCATTGTAGGGCCGTGATAGCTTTCCCTTCATTCCGTTGGGTGTCTGGGCGGTTCTCTGTGGTTGTCCAGATCTGGTACACGGTTCGGGCACTCTCCACTCCCTTAGGGTACACGGGGAGGTGTGACCAGGCACCACTCCAGCTGGCATGAGCACCCAGAGGCGAGGATTATATATTCCTCGTGTCACATATATTCATATATGTTTATCTATACGAGTTGAGTGTTGGACTTTATAAAGATAATTAACCGGGTAAATGTGTGACAACATGTTTATATGTTATGATTCCTGAAGTGTGTTTGTGCTTTTGCATATTCTATATATATGTGTATGGTTAGCTAACAGTTTTATACCGTGTTGTAGATCATTTGCAGGTTAGGAGAGCTGCAGAGTGATTCAGACGGGGTGATCCGCCGAGGGCTCCGTACACAGGGTTTTATGCGAGGGTTATGGGACATTTCATGTGTACAGTTATATGTTTTAGTTGTACTCAGCGGTACTTCTGTATTACCTTTTGATATATATATATATATATATATATATATATATATATATATATATATATATATATATCAGTTTCATGTTTTGGATTTAATCTATATGTGCCTTGTTGTAAGATCCAGTGAACTTGTTGTCATGCTAGGGTCAAGATCCATTGTGAGATCCTAGCCCAGTAGCGCCCCGAGTCCTACGGATTTGGGGTGTTTCAACACCGACCTTTAGGGGTGGAGACAAGGGGTACGGGAGGGGATTGTGCCCCTGCTTCCATCAAGATTATTTCTACTTAGGCGGATATGATGCACATTGTTCTACTAACTTATTTGATAAATGGAGGGAAGGAGGGGTATGGAGTGCAACATTTGAGTCCTAGGAGTGGGGATAAAGCCTTTTTATTTTTATTATTGCATTAACTCTTAGTTAATACAATCAACTTTATATAACTTTTAATATACTAGTATATCAACCATCAAGTAATTTTATTTGACAATTTATTTATAATGTTTTTTAAAAAAATCTTCTTGTTGTATATTTTCTTAAGTTCACTTTTATTTAATCTAATGTAATTAATACAATAATTCATCAACAACTATCTAATTTATTTGACAATTTATTTATAGAACAAAATAATTATATAAATTAATTTAACTATCATCTAAATAAATAAAAAACATATACAACAAAAACTCTAATTTATAATACGAAAATTTTACTATACTTTTTTGTAATTTAATTTATAGGTTATCGTGTTTAATTTTTAACTTAATATGTGAATTAATATGCGAATTGTCTTATACAAAAAAAATTTGTACCCCCTAACAAATTTTTTCTGGCTCCGCCACTACCGACCTTACCAAACTATTTTTGTTTCAGCCAAACCCGATTGGTACGAGTCTCTTTGAACCGGACTAGTGAAACCGAACCCAAAAACGGCATGTTGAACCCGTTGCAAACCCACTTAAAGCCGTTTGCACAAACTTCATTAACCCCGAAAATCGAAAAATAGAGTTATTTCGAAAATATTTTTTGTTCATCGTTCTAGATCTGCAAAACAAAGGTTGAACTGAAAATTTCCTTTTTTGATTCTCCCTTATAGAGAATTTTTATAAAGATGATAATCTGCAAAACTTGCAAAACAGGTTAGTACGATCGGTTGCCTGAACTGATTCAAGAACTAAGATTATAAGAACTCAGTAAAAAAAAATTTGAACGTAGAAAGAGGGGAGGTGAGACCTCTTTTCTTAATTCTTAAATCACCCTTATTACGAAGGGTGAAGTGTGATCAAGATCCCATGACACAACTAAGAACCTTCTTTAGAGCACTCTTAGATGCGGGGATAATCAAATAAGAGAGGAGGAGGATTTTCGAGTGTTTTTAGAATGAGAGGGAGAGACCTCTATATATAAGAGTTAGGAGGAGGTTACAACGTAACCTAATTTGGAGAGAAATCGCTGGTCCACGTAAATCCGAAAGAATCGGTCAAACATTTGACTAGATCAAATTTTGTGGATTACGATAAGATCAAATTTAATATTTTCTTGACATGTTAGTTTTGGGGCGGTCCAAAGTATAACATCAAGTGGTCAACCCAATCATATATGTAAGACCCTCGACCAACTCCAAACTCACAAGTCACAATTCAGCTCTTCTCGCAGGCGCCGTCTCGTAGAGTTAATGTGTATCGCTATATACTTTGGTAACCTTATACTATACATCTCAATATATATGCTATATCACGAGTCTCCTCACTTTTCGGTTGGGGATAATATTTACTCCACTAATATCATCCAATATATATACATATCATATATTTAATTTTATATAATTATTTCTCATTCATATAATCATCATTTAATGTAAATAAATACGCTAAGTTATAGTAGAAATTAATACTTTTATTTTATGACGTTAATTATAATTGGTGTTCATTTGAAAAAATACCCAAAAAATATGCCGTGCACTAGTACGATTCCAACATATTCACCCATTCTACCCGACAAGTTTAAGAGCGTAGGATAAGAGGTTGAATCGCTCAATGTTTAATCAAAAGTTAACACTCAAATACACTAACCAAAATTCTGACTACTCACTCCCAGTGTCATGCTCTACCGAGGAGAATGAATCGTTGAATGCAGTGAATCTCATCTCGTGATCGTTACTAAAACTTATCCTTGAAATATAAAGGGTTAAATGAAAAAGTGAGCCTTTTTTTATACAGAAGAGCATCAAGAGGGCCCTTTCTATTATCAAGGGACAAACTATACCCTTTTATTTATTTATAAGGATAAAATAGAAGGACAAATTGGTAATTGCAAGATAAATTCAACCCAAAAGAAAACCCTAAACCCAACCAAACCCAAACCTTGAACCGAACCGGAACCCGAGCCGACCCTGAACCGAACCGGAACCCCAAACCGGAACACGAACCCGAACCGGAACCGGAACCGGAACCGGAACCCTCAACCGAAACCCCGAACCAGAACCTCGAACCGGAACCCCAAACCGGAGCCCGAACCAGAACCCCGAACCCGAACCGAAACCCGAACCCGAACCCGAACATAGAAAAAACCTATTTATAGGGTTTTATTTTAACTTCTCTCTAAAATTCCCTTTATACCCTTGATTTTAAAAAATAAATGTGAAATGACTAAGGGCCTAGTTGTTATCAACAATAAAAAAAAAGGACTTTATTAACTCATTATTCTCAAATATAAATTGATAGTCTACTAATCTAATAAAATATATATTTAATTAATTTCTAAAATAAATTTTGTTTATATTTATAATAAATTATTACATCGAGTTAGAAGTTAGGCGGACAACAAGTTGTGCCGCCAACCCTTTCTGAATAGCAAATCCGATCCTCCTAAACACTACATTTGAAGACCTAGGCGACACAAAATTACCATGCGAGACCCGTTGCACCCTCTTGAAAATCTCGACGGCATCAAGCGCAAGAAAACCAAACATATCAAAAGCGAACGGAAGAAACACATGTTGGTTTTCGAGAAAAGCCCTTTCATGCTTAGTCACCTTCAAAGAGGCCGCGTTGAGAGCCGCCTTGCCCACCATAAAAGGTCCGTTATCCAAACCAACCAAAGAAGAGACTCCTGTCAAATCAATACAAGCATGCTTCCCACCCACCCAACCAAAAACCAACACATCTGTAGGCCTCAACGTAGACCTTCCTTCACGCGGATCAGTCAAGAAGGATACAAGCGCCTCTTTCTTGGCCGAAATCCCTGCTCTCTTAAACACGTCACATAAAACATCACGAACCAAATCATGCCTATATTTGAAGCCGGGTAGTTCTCTACAATGAACCGCATGCTCCCCAAAAACATCCAAGGGCCTCCCACAATTAGGCATAGGACAAAACATACCAGACGAGAACAAAAGAATCATAAGGCGATACTTGAGGATCGTGCGATACTCAACAGGAGACATACATTGTCCAAGTCCATCAATAGGTATGGCAAGAAGGAAATCTTGGCTATGCTCTGTCTGTAGACACTGAAAAACCGCTTTTTGTCTAGCGGTCATGTAACACCCCAAATCCGTAGGACTCGGAGTGCTACTGGGCTAGGATCTCACAATGGATCCTGACCCTAGCCTGATAACAAGTTCACTGAATCTTACAACAAGGCACCGATAGATTAAATACAAAACAACAAACTGTTATAAAAGTATCAAAAGGTTTATACAACGTTGCTGAGTACAAACAAAACATAACGTATATACATGATCAAAATATCCCGTAACCCACGAGTATGACCCCAGTGTACGGAGCCCTCAGCAGATCACCCACTCTAGATCACTCTGCAGTTCTCCTAACCTGCAAAAGATCTACAACACGGTATGAAATCGTTAGCAAACCATACACATATATAAGAAGATGCTAGAGCACAAGCACACATCAGAAATACTAAACACTTCTGCATGATATCAAACATTTACCCGGTTTATTATCTTTAATAACTCGAATTACTTAATCGTATAAATAGATATATATGAAGATAGGTGACACGAGGAATATAATCCCCGCCTCTGAGTACTCTAGCCAGCTGGAGTAGTATCAGCACACCTCCCGTGTACCCTGTTGGAGTGGTGAGGGGCCTTCCTTTATACCAGATCTGGCCTGACTACAGAGAACCTCCCAGACTCCACTACGGGATGAAAGGAAAAGGTTATCACGGCCACTACAATGGGCGGTCAATATAACATAGGTCGGTGACCATCATAAGCATGCTATAAAGCAAATAACAAACACCACTCAAGCATACATCCAATATAAGGATAGTAGCTAAGTAAGTCCTATGGACTTACCTTAACCTCGGAAGTCTCAAACTCAAACTCAAACGGCTCCGCTCTGGAGATCAACTCAGCCTAAACAAGGTATAACACATATATCACACTCATATCCATAACAGGGGTCACACCTAGACCCAAGGGATCCATAAGGATCATATTCTAACTCGTAAACCTCAAGGCCGTAACCGGCACAAACAATACCGTACTCAACCAAATTCTAACCTCATACTCGTACCTAGCATACTACTAGACCGCTCATACTATGAAAGGAAAGGATCTACCTTACTCAAGGTAGAACCGGAACAAGACGCACCTGCGTGAAGGAGAGACGCAGGGGCGGAACACAGGCGACCGCAGGCGCGGCGGCACTCAGCCGCGGGGGCGGTAACACGGGCCGCTGGCAACGCTGGCACGACACGGGCGCTACGGCACAGGTGCCACGGGGGCGGTGACTTCTGGCCGCGGGGTGGCGACAACGCATGAAGTTATCCCGCGGCTTCTCTTCGGCTCTTCTCGTGATCAAATCACGTCTTCACTCATCCAAAGTTACATACAAGTATATACATACATAAACCCACGTCAATACACACCTATACATGCATCAAACCTAAGCTAAAGAGATGAATCAAGGGAAGAAAGAAGGAAAGGCAAGGTTACTTACCACTCTTGTGATCCTAGGCTGCAGGGAAGATCAACACACTTCAAGAGCTGGCCTCCAGGCTCATCCTACACACAACCACCAACAACCACAGCTACCGCACCCAACTCTCAAGCCAAAACTCTTCCAAAAACTCAAGAACAAGATCAAGGGAAGGCAAGGAAAGCAAGGAGGCAAGGAGAACGTGAAGAACTGGAGGTGAAGTGAAGAAGGAATCGCTAGATCGGCCAAGGTAAAACATAAGAAGAGTAAAGGGTAAAGCATGGGTCAAAGGAGTCAACAAAGCCGGCTGCAACCGCCGGAAACCGCAGGGGCGGCAGCCAGGACCGCAGGGGCGGGAAGCCGCAGGGGCGGCACCAAGTGTCCGCGGGTGCGGCTGGCCAATCTCGGCCCAAAGCCAATCTCGGCTATGGTCCGATCTCGGTCCGAAAGAATAGGGGTCTCACAAGTCAAACCAAAAGTTGCTTCCATCGTCTGTACTGTCTTCCCATAAAAAGCACTTGCCAAAGCATGTTGGCCTTTAGGGGGGACGGTGCTCTTTACAGTGAAACCAAAAAGATCAAAATTAGGAATAGAAGCTTGAAGATTGCCCAAAACTCCAAAAAACTCAGAGCCCATATCAACAACTCCACTGTCCCGCAGAATGTGGTCTTGAAGGGTCCAAGACTAAGCTCTAGATGCCACAAAAGCAAAAGAAGAAGTCTCCATAGCTGAATATAACTCAAGGCCTCAACACCGAATTGGCAAAGAAGCAAGTCTCCACTGAAGATCACCAAAATAAGCACCCCACAAACCACAATATCCTCGACTGATTCACGGAGTACCAAATCAAAAAAAATAGATGCACTCTCACCATGTTCCGGTAGACAAGTCCTCAAGCTAAACAACATCTTAGCAACACTCATGCAGGAACGAAGCAAAAGAAGCTCACTCTGCGGGTCCCTCAACTGCGGAAGAAGGTGCATCAACTCAACCGCCTTAACAACTCTTTTCATGACTAGCTCTCTAATAAACCCATCATCTTTACTCACAGCCCCACCCAACAACTTAACACCCAAAACCGGCCTTGCAATGCCATCAGGAAATAAATCTTCTCTAAGCTTCGATCCATCACACGAAGGCCAAAAAAGCTCAGTCTTTCAAACATTCAACTCAAGGCCAAAACTCGGGCCAACTTCTCTAATGATATCAAGCGCTCTAGCCACTTCCTCTGTCCGACCAATAATAGTACCATCATCAAGATACCAAGCATGTAGAAGAGGCTTGCAATTGTCTCTGATCCGATGAAGAAGTGGGTGAAAGACAAGGGAAAAAAGAAGCGGCCCCAAAGGGTCTCCTTGTTGCACACCAGTAGCCGACCAAATAACATCATCACCAACATACAGACGGATAGCTTGACCATACATGAAATCAACCCAAAAAGAGATATAGGGACATCTTTCTCTTACTTCCCTAAGCAAAACAGTTTTGTCAACCAAGTTGAAGGCATTAGAAAAATCCACTGTTAACATAGTCAGAGAACCATCAGAGTGACACTCACTTAAAACTCTGTTAACACTATGTAGAATAACCTTTGGACCACCTGAAATACCAACTCCAAACTAAAAATCTCCCAGATACTCCCTCATATCTTTACTTACTCCCTTCATGGCTACTTTGGACACCAACCGTCTCCATATAATACCTACTGCAATGGGATGAACCCCATTGTCAGGCTTCAACAACGGCATGAGAGACGCTGAAGCAACAAACTCAGCCAAACTCAACAGACACTTACCTCCCAACCACAAATTGACCACTGATGAAAGCGCTCTCAAAAGACTTGTGGAAACCACAGAGCCCTCACCACACAAAGCATCTAAAAGGTGTTGTGCTCTCAAACCATCTCTACCACAAGAGGTTCCTTTGGGAAAACGAGAGGTGGTTCAAGAAAAGTAGAACAAGGCTTAGAAGGAGGAGGTTTAAAGGGATGTTTTGCCTTCAACACCTTCAAAGTCTCATCATTATAAGGAGTTACTCCAGAAGAGCACAAAACTTTAACAGCAGCCGTAAAATGTCCATCTGAAACCTTACGAAGACATTGCTTGATATTAGGGTTTCTCTCCCAACCTTCTTCATACTTTGAGTCACCATCAACCCTAACAACAGGTCTATGCTCTGAACTGTCTAGCAAAGTGATACGGGGTTAGCCGTCAGTTGGCCCGATCTTTCAACACCAAGACTTGGAATGAAGAAGATGAATAAAAAGATGAAAACTTGAAATAAAAAAGTGGAGAAATGATCCAATGATTGTGAAGGATCGGTAGATGGATAGATCTGGTCGAACCCTTAAGGCAACCAAGAGCACGATAGGGAAACAAAGGCCCTAACACACAACTTGGAATGACTTGAAGAAGCTCTTCCTCTATAATCTCACACAGAGAGGAAAGCAATTGTCCCCAAAGCACGAGAAGTCACCCGGAGATGATTGAGAGCACCAACTTGCCAAAGTTGTTGGGCAAACGGATTCCGCTCACACAATAAGGTGTCTCGATTCCACGAGAAGAATATGGGATAGAAGAGAAACAATACTCGAAAGTACTTGTGTTTATTTCATTCAAAGGTAAGGAGGTTGGACGTCTACCATAAGCCTTATATAGGCATGCTGGACGTCCTCCCTAGGCTTTCTACGGGCTTGATCCAAGATCGAGCCCAATCTAGCTAAAGATATAAGATCAAATCTCCAAGAGATAAGATCAAAATAAAAGAGAAATAAAATAAACTAATGGGCTAAACTAACAAGTCTTAAAAAGCCCAAAACAAATAATTTAAAGCAAACCCATCTTTTATTTAAAAGATGTCCAAGAATGGGCTTTAAAACAAACAGTAAGTTGGGCCTAATTTAGCCACTTAAATTAGCCCGAAATCTTCTTCCTTCAAATGCAGCCCGACGTGCTTCTTCTTCATACGGATCAAGTGGATCACGGCCCATTCTCTCTTCCAAGTCTCGGCCATGATCTCGGTTGTCTCTCTCATGATCTCGGTCGAGGTTTCTCTCCACATCTTGGTCGAGATCTTCTTCATGGGTAACTCGTCTCTTCTTGCTCATAGGCCCATAGGTGCAAGGGAGTGAAGTCGAGCTGAGAGATGCTCCTGCATCACAAAGCATGCACAAGCTTAGAAACACCATCAACTTCTCCCCAAGTAGACAAGACCTGCAAAATCTGCTATGTTGAATAAATAGAATCTTAAAAAGAAAAAAATTGCAAAAAGGAGTGGTATATTTTTGTGAAGACAATAGGTTTTTATTCAAAATATGTGTTTTTATAAAACAAATAACGACAAATATAATATTTACATCATATGATGCACGGACACGGGTACGGAAAACGGACACGGCAAAAAAAACAAATAATATATTATTTTAAAGCTATTGAAATGCAAAATTCATATATATATAAGAAAACCCCAATGATATATGAATAGATAAAAGCATTAACATGACAATAAAATAATAGAAACAAAAGTTTGCAAACAAACATTTTCAATCTTACAAAACATAAAAATAAACATACTTAGTTTCAAATTTTAAAAAACAAAATTATTTATTTTGCAAATCAACAAAAATCGAATAACATAATCAACCTAGGAAAACAATAATAAAAATTTGTAAACCATAAAAAAAAAAAAATTGGAATAACACACTCAACATTCAAGAAAGAAAGATTATACAATAAATTAGTTTTCAAAGGTTCAAAATAGATTTATGAATTCATAAGAAGAATGGAGAGAATAGCCGGCCGGCAGAGCAACAACATTTCAACAAATAAGAAGAAGAAGATCGGTATCGCACTTCTGGTTACCATAATCTCGCAAGCAGTTGTATGGGGATAAGGTTTAGTGGGAAAAAAATTGGGAGATAAGAAGAAATATTACGGTAAATCAACTTCTTTTTTTTTAATTTTTTGTTTTTGTTTTTTTAGCCTTAAAAAATAGAGGAAACTTTCGTTGACCGTGTCTTGACGGGACATAATCCGTGTCCTCGTCGTGTCCTTCCTCTGAAACGTAGCTTGACCGTGTCAGGGCATATTTGACCGTGCCCGAACCGTGTCCAGCCGTGTCCCCGTCCGACACGGCGGGACACGGACACGGCCTAGAAGTATCCGTGCATCATAGTTTACATCTATTCATATATTAAAATACATTAAAGTAGTCCGTGAATTTCATGCAGTCACTCCATCAATTTTACAATATAACGAATATGTCGTATATTCGTTAAGCCACTTTCCATTAATGTTTGATTTGATTAATCAGTATTTTAATATTCTCTTCAAATTCAAGATATATACACAACTTGAATTTTTTTTTTAAACAATCTACACTTTGAGAACGTCGAAGATGAATTTCAATGTGTGCTCATGGTTTGATTATCATTGAATGATCAAGGTTTACTTAATCTATCTATTAGATTATCATTGAATGATAAGTTCATTGAATTCTATGTGATTTTTTTTTATACAACTCCATCATAATTATACCCTTATTAAGTATATTTTGATGCTTTAATGTCAAATTGAAAAGAGACAATCTAAATATTTAAAGTGGTTTCTAAACGTACTGGTGATTTTCTATACTCATCACCAAAACTACGCCCTTCGCGTGCATAGTCGAAGTTTTTTTTTTGAAAAAAATTGAACTCTGACTACACACGAGAAGTGCGTAGTTGTGGTGATAAATAAAGAAAATCACCGGTACATCTATCGACCCTGTATTTAAAAGCGTTGAGATTTAAATTAAAAATTTGTAAATTAAAATTTTGTAAGAGAAATATAAAACAAAACAAAAAGAATACTAGAAGTGACAATCATTTACCGTGCTCACTATTTTCACTAAACCTAACATATGCAACTCTCTCACATCCTCTCATGTCATGTAAAACAAAGATCACCGAAGCTCCTTTTTCCGGTCACACGTCAGCTTAGAAACCTCATTTTAACTTTTTTTTGCTTATTATAACTTACAATATAGAGTATGATAACTTCTATTTTCACTTTCTATTTATTTTTACTAAATTACAACAAAGATTATCGAAACTCCTTTTTCCGGTCACGCGTCATCTTAGAAACCTCATTTTAACTTTTTTTTTTTTGCTTATTATTACTCACAATATAGAGTATAATAACTCCTATTTTCACTTTCTATTTATTTTTACTAAATTACAGACTTTTTTAACTTATATGATATTTTATTATTAATAGTATAACTAATACTATTATTATAAATGAACACTAACAATAAAATTTAAGTATTTTACTAAATTGATAAAATGCGAAGAGAGAAGAACAAAAATAATTACACACTTAACTAACAACATAACAAAAATATATGTAAAATAAACAAAAAGAACGAAAAAAGGCACAAGTTAAATTGGGGCGTGTTATATATACTATATTCGATTTACTTGTTACATAATAGATTCGCATAGCGGTAACGCCTAAATAAGCGCCGTTGGACGGCGCGGCGTCAAATTCGGGCGCTGTTGGAAAGCGCCGACGCCTTTAAATAAAATATTCTTCTTCAAATTAGCATTTCCGACGTTGTATTCATCGGGGAGAGATTAAACAAGCATCAAGATAACAAAGCATGTTAGATGCATTTGCATTTACCAAATCAAATATGGTCTCGTGTCGGTTCATATCTCGATCAAGCTCATTTACCAAATCAAATTACATGTATGTTAAATTGATGGATATTAACAAAGAATTGATATGAGGAGAGAATCGATATCAATTGCGAGATCGAAACTGTCGATGTTAGATCTAGAAAGAGAATTGAAGCAACGACAAATCGATATCCGATTGATCGATAGGAAACGTAAGAGATAGCAGCGTTGACGGAGAGGTTGGAAGTGGGAGAAGCAACTGTCGTCGTGTCCGGAGGAGATTGTGGGAGTGAGAAGCCGCTGTCGCCGGAGATGGTGGGAATGGGAGAAGCCGCCGTTACGGGAGATGGTGGGAGTGGGAGAAGTCGCAGTCACCCGATCCCGGATGCCTCTCCTCTCTGTGGAAGTCGATACAAAAACAACAAAAGCTTGGTAATGTGTTGGGCATGCAGGCTAATATAGTTTTAAATCTAATATTAGGTTTCTTTCTTCTTCTCTTTTTTAAAACAGGCGCCGGCTCTTTCCGCTGACGCTGAATATAATTTTTTTTTAAAAAAACAATGACTTTGGCGCTATGCGACGGCGCCTAAATGAACGTTGTAGGAGTGCGAATTTTTTAGTCCGTTAGTAAATTTTGGGTTGTACATATAGCTTTTTCGTTTAAATAACAAACAACTTAACATAAAAAAAAAGCTTTTAACTAAAAGTATATAATGAAATTAAAAAATATCTAATCTACCAAATAAACTATTATAACAAATACCTGCTTTAGTTTTTTTTTTTAAAACTCTACAAAAAAAAGCTTCACAAAAATCCCCACCAAAGAGGTCCTTAAAGGGTATGAAAGAAAGTTTTCAATTGTGGGCAACTGAGCGGAGTGACATGTCTTGAAATAAATAATTCTCACGCGAAAAAAAAAGAGAGGAATAAATGTGGATAAACAAATATTAAGACTTTGAAAGAAAGGGAAGAAAATATGTTACAAGGGATTCAAAAGACACTCTATACGTTGATCATGAGATAATTACTTTTAGTTTATACTCACCTAATTTATTAATGAACGATGTTATATACACGTCAATATTTTAACTTATCAAGCCTAATTATATACGTACGCGGATAATGTGTTTTGAGATCAACAAAAGTTGTGTTTCAAGAGGCACATACAATGTATCACTTCTTCACATTGAATATCAAGCAAAAGTCTTACTTCAAGTTCATGTCTCCATCTTCCTTGCTTCGGCCCCTTTGATTTATATTTCTTCCTCCAATAATGAAGCCAACTCGAAGCCATGCATAAATCTTCCTGGTTGTGAGTACATTACACATCAAAAGGAACGCTTGCGAAATGGACGCTTAGGGTTAGGGATGCCGACAATCTAAAATCAATCAAAAATTAGCGCCGACACATCGAATTATACAAAGTCAATTTTTTGTTGTGACTTGGTTTTTCATTCAAAATCTTCTACGGTTTTTTGAATTCATGTTGTCATACTGATTTTGTCATATAAACTCTTTCTATTGAGTTGTGCACATGTGCCTTTGACTAAAGATCCAAAATAAAGTGGGAAAGAATTGTTGAAACTCAAAGCAAATGAATATATTTTAAAAGGTAGTGATTCATTCATCTAGCCCAAAAGAATTAAAAAGTTAGAGTTTATGATATTATTCGTGTAAATTGCGTAGACACAATGACACTTCGTCATCCTTCACGAAGGAAGGATAAAGGAAGAAGTGAGAGGTTTTTTCTTTTTATTAACCGTGTGTATATTAGGAAGCGTATGATTTTTGCCATTTAATACTTTTGTGTGGCTTACGAAGCGTATATATTTGGTGTGAATATAGTAATATTTTGGCGTATATATGACTAGCAGTTTTATTAAATGGTTTTAAATTTTGATGTCTCATCCTTCTCATTGTTTCTCTTTGTCAAGTTCATTGAATCTCATATAAACAAACGAATCTCCTATTCTTTGTAGAATGAAAAAACAAGAAAGATATATATTTGATTTCAAGGTTTGGTCTTAATAAATTATTTTTTAAACTTTAATATTATGAATTTGCATTTTGTAATATAATTTTTTTAGTTTTTAATAGGTATTTTGTGCGGACAAATATCAAAGAGAACAATTTGATAGGGAAGAATGATTATCTACCAAAAAGAGACGAGTCCCGAATCTTCTGTTGGGTAGATTGATCATATAAATTAAACTTTAATCTTATGAATTTGCATTTTGTAATATAATTGTTTTTAGTTTTTAATAAGTATTTTGTCCGGACAAATATCAAAGAGAGCAATTTGACAGGGAAGAATGATTATCTACCAAAAAGAGACGAGTCCCGAATCTTCTATTGGGTAGATTGATCATATAAAACTAAGAGACGTACATACACCTATTACATATCTATATATTGGATCCATACATGTTCATGTACATATGTATTATTTGCTTCCTTAACACGAACTGTATTATATGTATATAGTATGTTCAATCATGTACACATTTGTATCTAGGTTCACTAGTTCATACTTTTATACAAGTATCTATAACACCTCGGATTTTTCCAAACCCGAGATGTCACGGGCTAAGACCTTACAATGAGTCTCAACCCTAGCTTGACAACAATCTCACTAGATTGTAAAACAAGGTACACTTGTAAATAAAACAAATGGAAAACGTATGAAAGTAATAATGTCGTGAATGCTTAACATGAGACAACCTTGTAAGAGATAACTACTAACATCCTAAAAATGAGAGACCTTTTATATGAATGCAATATCTGAAAGCCCACTCAATCTATATGAATACGTGGACACAGATGACGATCTGCTCCGGATCACCTTGCAACTTTCTTACCCTTCAAGTCTAACAACATAAAATTAAAATCGTTAGTTAACAATCATAAGGCATCAACTAAGTACTATAATAGCACAATCACATGTCAATCCGGAAAGTAAACACAACAACATGCTTGCACACAAAACCTCATTATTATCTTTATTAGTTGATTCACTCTAGATTCAACTTATTGTCTGACACGAGGGCCTCCCGACCCTTGTATCCGTCCCCGTATACCAACAGGAGTGGATTCCATGCATCTCATCATATAATTGTATGGACTAGTCGTAGAGAACCTCCTAGTCTCATGGTAGAGCTGGATAGTGATACCACGACCCATTATACATACACTTGAGTCACATAATATAGTAATGTCGTCATACTCAAGTTATTATTATAATTCACATAGCACACATCACTACAATAGCACACACCAATGCGAGGAAAGCTAGCTAATAATCCCTAGTTACCCCTCATCTTTCTATCTCATGTTTGTTCAAACCGAAATGTGTACTCCATCAATCCAACTTGATGATGTATAAGAGCTATAATCCAACTTGATGATGCCACGACCCATTATACATATGGCTTCCTTGATGATGTATAAGAGCTATAACCCAACTTCAATTCATGAGAACACACCATCAATCCAACTTGGGCGAATCACTATGCACACTCCTAACTTTCGTCCATTTACACAAAATAATACATTGGAAATCAAGATTGTCTTTTACTCCTCAAGTTCTTCTGATGGAGGGCCATTACATGAGCCATCATTTGACTCACCTCCTTCCCAAAGGAACCAAGGACCTATCACAAGATCACGAGCCAAGGAGGTTCAAGAGACTACGTCAAGGGAGTTATTGTTAATGCATGGTAGCTTACAAGCATTATTTAATGTTAATAGGTCATTTATTACTCTCTTAACTATTTCAGGAACCCATGATCAAGATTACTCAGCCATGCAAACGTTGGATCAACGTAGAAAGGAAGTTGAGCTTGGAAGGCAAGCTAGCATGCTTGGCGGAATTGAAGAAGCTAGCTGGAGCAAGGAGAAGCAGGCAGAACGGGAAGAAGCAAGCGGGAGCAAGGAGAGGCAGACGGAACAAGGCATGAACCTTAATCCCCGCCCAAGAACCACGACGCCAACGGACACAAACTCTAAACCCCGCTTGGCACTCTCGGTCATGGATCGTCGATCTCGGCCGGAGTCTTCGGAAGTCTCGACCGAGACTCTCAAATCTCGGCCGGAATTGTCGGTAGTCTCGGCCAAGATTCTCAAATCTCGCCCGGAATTTTCGGTAGTTTCGGCCGAGATTCACAAATCCCGCCCGGAACACTCGGTCAGAAACTTCCCTCTAGTAGTCTCGGCCGAGGCTCACAAATTCCGGCCGGGACACCCGATCAGAAGTCTTCGTCACCGACCGGCCTCTTCGACATCAATGTCACTCCGGCCAGAATGGTTGACCGTCTCGGGGTCTTCATTATCTAGCTCGGCCGGGATCCTGCACGCCGAATCTCACCGGGCCAAACCATGAACCCGCCCGGCTGAACCCGTCCAACCCGTCGGCCGCCCGATAGGGTGCTTGTAAGAAAGGATCTATTTTTATGGTGATGTTTTGACTAACGGTTATTTTGTTAAGTTGTTAGCTACATTTGTGGGAGCCCTCTTGTAACTCCTTCCACTAATGTTTTTTTATTTTCTTTTTGTTTAGAAAAGGGGTCTATATATTCTCCTTAGTTAGTTTTAGTCAGACACGTTATTTTTTGCTTCATTATTGAACTTTGTATTCTCATTCACAAAATCAATCAGAGAAAGAGACCTTTGGTTGGCATTGTCGTTGTTTTGCTTGGTTGAGTTTGTTTGTGTCAATCAATCTGGATTGGTGCTTCGAGCCTTCACGAGTCCCTCCTTGTGCTAGTTCCGTTGAGAGCTTGTGTAAGGTTGTATTGGGTTGGGTTAAAGGCATTCACGAGCCGGGGTCTTGACTACTTAGCCAAGGTTCTTCATCGTCGGCTTTTGGTTCTACTCAACGTTTTCCATCTCCATCCTATTCTCACGTCTATCCAACATCCATTTCCATTTCCTATCTAATTTGGGATCATTGTACCTAGATCGGCTAATCCACGGTTCTATTCCCGTATCAGTTGGTATCAAAGCTCGGTTGGTACAATTGATCTTTTGTTGTCCATTAAATTTCTTATCTTCAACATTACTTGACTAATTGTGGATTTGACTTGTGCTTGAAGTGATCAAACAAAGCCAAAGGCTCCTTTGGCCGGCCATCATCTTGAGGAGGGTTGAGTCTCACAAAAAAAAAAAAAAAAAAACGTACCTTGCATTACAACAAGGAATTTTCAGTAGTCTCGGTCGAGATTCTCAAATCTCGCCCGGAATTTTCGGTAACCTCAGCCGAGATTCTCCAATCTCGCCCGGAATTTTCGTTTCTCCTCTCCCACAAGTTCTCTAGTCAAAGTACAAAAGACCTTTGCCAGTTAAAAAAAAAAACTACCATTGCCGGTCCATCTACTAGTCCATCGCCAAGCACAAGGAAAGGTTCCCTTTTAGTGAGTAATTTCTTTTCTCGTTTCTTTTATCCTCGTCAATCCCGAAACTCAAACACCTTACTCCACTCTAGGGTGTCTTGATTCATTCCCGACTCTAACATCAGTTCCGGCATGCTAACCCAAGGAGATATTAAGAAGGTTCGAACACGTGGTCTTAAGGTGTTGCTCCTTACAAACCGAACCTCAAGCGTGGCAATACCAACGAGAGAGTGAGAGATACACAAGTGAGAATTACTATTTTCGCTAACATAATCCTTTCATTGTTTCGTTTGTTTTGAGCATGTCTAGGTCCCTAAGTCCTAGCAAGGCAAACAGTGAGACCGTCACACCCGAGATGTTTGATCTACTGAAGAAACTCTCCGATTCCGTAGCAAGTCTCAACAGACGAATGGAGACTATGGAAGCACGAACCCCTCCTCCCCGGACACCACCTGTGAGAACCACCTACGAGTTTGGAGGGCCCTCTCACGTGACTAGAGAGACAGGTCATCAAGGTCAAGGTAATAGACACTCCGACGCTTTTCCTAATGCATCTAACGTTCCACCTTTTGTTGAAGATTTTCAACATTGTCATGAAGCCACTTTTGAAGATGACACATGGGAGGACTATCCCCGGCAATACCAACCGCCTTGGCAAGGGAGAGAACGGGAGAACGCCCTACCTTATCAAGAACAGGATGGTCTTGGCAAGGTCAAGATCAAGATCCTTGCCTTTGAAGGAAAGTGTGATCCCGACGCCTACATGGAATGGGAGACTAAGGTTGAACAATTATGGTTGTGTTACATCTTCAGTGACCATAAGAAGGTTCAACTAGCCGCCCTAGAATTCCAAGGATATGCCTTGGTATGGTGGGATCATGTGGTTAAAGAGAGAGTCCAGACGCTAGATCCCCCAATCACCACATGGGAGCATATGAAAGCACTCATGAGATCAAGGTTCGTCCCCCCACATTACACCCGGGACCTACGGCAACGCTTAGAGAATTTGAGGCAATGATCTCTTAGTACTGAGGAAGTCTATACCAACATGCAAGTAGCTATGGTGAAGGTCAACGTCCTAGAAGAAAACATTATATGGCTAGGTATCTTCGAATTCTTAACTCTAATTTGGCTAATGAAGTTGATATGTATCCCTACAATACCATGGAGCAATTGCTACACTTAGCAATTAAGGTGGAAAGAAAGACTAAGCTCAGGAACCGAGAGCACAAACCGGTCTATGGCACGTCCAACACTTGGAAATCACAAGGGAGCCGGCCACCTAGTCAAAGTAGGGAACAAGGAAGCCATAAGGAGGAGAGGAAATCGGCAACCATGGGGCAAGAAGGCCAAAGAAGAGCTACCACACCTTCCACTACACCACGACCCTTGAATGAGCCTTCAAGTGGTCCTCGAGGGAGTACTTCTAACTCTACCTCTAGAACTAGGGTATTGTGTGTGAGAGCCCTTTTCTTTCGGACCGAGTCTTGGTCCTTAGCCGAGATTGGCTTGGCCGAGATTGATCTTTCCGCACCCGCGGGCAAGACTGCCGCTCCTGCGGGTTTCCGCCCCTGCGGCTCATGGAACCGCCGCTGCGGTTTCCGGCGGCTGCAACCGGTTTTGTTGACTCCTTTGACCCATGCTTTACTCTTTCGTTGCCTTTCTCTTTAAGTCTTTCCCTTGGCCGATGAGTAAGGGTTCCTCACTCCTTTCCAGCTTACCACGTTCTTCTTTCTTTCCCTTTGTTTCTTCTTGATCTTGGGGGATTCCTTCTTGGTTTTGTAAGAGTTTGATGTGGCTTTGATGATGATGATGCTAGTGATATGTGTTGCTGTGCTTGGAAGCCAGTAAGGGTGTTTGGTGATCAGTTCTTATTTACCCACAACAGTGGTTATCTTCCTTCTTTCTCTTCTCTTCTTTCTTCTTCCTTGTTCTTCCTTCCTTAGCTTAGGATTAGTTGTTTTGGACATAGGATGATGTTGGAATGTGTATGTTGTTGCATGTGTGTGAATTTGGATGGAATAGACGTGATTTGATCACGTGAAGAGCCGAAGAGAAGCCGCGGGATCACGTTCTGCACTATCGCCGCCCCCGCGCCTAGAAGCCGTGCCGCAGCGCCAGCGCCTTGCCTACGTCCCGTGTCACCGCGTCTGCGGCTGTTTCCTGCCGCGCTTGCGGGTTGTCTACTCCGCTCCTGCGTCCCTTGATCACGCAGGTGCGTTTTGTCCCGGGACTACCCATAGTTGGGTAGCTCCTTTCCTTTCCTAGTATGAGGGAACTAGTACCATGCTAGGTATCGGTTTATGATGAGTATGATACAAATATGCCGGTTACGGCTTTGAGGTTTACGAGTTGGATATGATCCTTATGGATCCCTTGGGTCTAGGTATGACCCCTTTGTGTGATAGGAGTTTGATATATATGTATGTATGCCTTGTATAGGCCGTGTTGTCCTCCAGTTTGGAGTGGACCATTCAGAGAGTTGATTGTGGTTGAGTTTACTCCTGAGATTGAGGTAAGTCCATAGGACTTACTTAGCAGCCATCCTTATATTGGATGTGTGCATGAGTGGTGTTTGTTATATGCTTTATAGCATGCTTTATGTTGGTCACCGACCTATGTTATATTGACTGCCCATTATAGTGGCTGTGAAAACTTACCTTTCATCCCGTAGTGGAGTCTGGGAAGTTCTCTGTAAGCTAGTTAGTTCTGGTATACGGGAAGGGCACCTACCACTCCATATGGTATACGGGAAAGTGCGCTGATACTACTCCAGCTAGCTATTGCACGCATAGGCGAGGATTATATTCATTCATCGTGTCACGTATTTTCATATACTGATTTATATACTCTTGAGTGATTAACGTTATAAAGATAATAAACCGGGTAAATGTGTGATATCATGATGAGATGTTAATATTATTGATATGTGATTGTGCTCTAGCATCTTCTTATATATGTGTATGGTTAGCTAACGGTTTTATACCGTGTTGTAGATCCTTTGCAGGTAAGGAGAGCTGCAGAGTGATCCAGATGGGTGATCTGCTGAGGGGTCCGTACACTGGGCGTTATCGTGGGATTTTGGGTTTATCATTATTGTACGGATTTCTGTTTGACTTTGTATTCAGCAGTACTTTGTATCATCCTTTTAATATGTATTTATATATCAGTTTTATGTTTTGTTTTAATCTATTGGTGCCTTGTTGTAAGATTCAGTGAATTTGTTGTCAGGCTAGGGTCAAGATCCATTGTGAGATCCTAGCCCAGTAGCACTCCGAGTCCTACGGATTTGGGGTGTTACATTGTGTGCTTTAAATGTCAAGGTAGAGGTCACATGAGTAGAGAATGTCCTAATAGACGCACTTTGATCATAAATCATCTAGGGCAATATGAAAGTGAAGATGACTTAGATTTTGATAATGAAAATGCACTAGTTGATGATCATGAGCAAAATGAAAGTGATGATTGCATTGAGTATGAGCATGGTGAATCATTGATAGCTAGGAGAACATTGCATGTCCAACTAGCACCTTGTGAGGATAATCAACGTGAAAACCTTTTTCATACAAGATGTAGCATTAAAGGAAAAGTGTGTAATGTGATTATTGATGGAGGAAGTTGTTGCAACATTGCTAGCACTGAAATGGTTAATAAACTGCAACTTTCAACATTTTATCACCCTAGGCCTTATAAGTTACATTGGATGAATGAGTGTGGAGAACTTAAGGTAAATAAGCAAACTAGGGTCAATATAACATTAGGATCATATGAGGATATCATTGTATGTGATGTTGTGCCCATGAATGCTTGTCACTTGTTGTTTGGCCGTCCATGGCAATATGATAGGAAAGTTGTGCATGATGGTTTTTCTAACAAATATAGTTTTGAGTATAAAGGTAAAACTTTAACACTTAAGCCTATGACGCCCTTACAAATAGCCGAATATTATGAGAACAAGAGGATAGATCAAGAAGCCTCCCAAAAATCTAAGAACTCACGGCCTAAGTGTAAGGAGGATAAAACCCATCAAACTCTTTTAGCCCAACCAACAAGTAGCTACCTTGAGTCTAAGAATGTATATGTGAATAACTATGTTTATATGGATGTCCTAATGATGAGTTTGTGTAAGTCTTTAGCGATAACATCCAAGGAAACCAAATCTCATCTCCCTAGCTCTATCCAAGGACTATTAGACGAGTTTGAGGACGTTTTTCCTGCGGAGATTCCGGCTGGCTTGCCGCCCATTAGGGGCATTGAACATCAAATAAACTTAATTCCCGGAGCTACTCTTCCCAATAGACCGGCCTATAGAATGAACCCTAAGGAAGCCCAAGAGATCCAAAATCAGGTTCAAGAATTGCTAGATAAGGGGTATGTTAGAGAAAGCTTAAGTCCTTGTGTCGTCCCAGTCCTCCTAGTACCCAAGAAAGATAACACTTGGAGAATATGCATTGATTGTAAAGCAATCAATAACATTACTATCAAGTATAGGCACCCCATCCCACGTCTAGATGATATGCTTGATGAGCTACATGGAGCCACAATCTTTACTAAGATTGACCTTAGGAGTGGCTACCATCAAATTAGAATGAGGGAAGGAGATGAATGGAAAACGGCTTTTAAAACCAAGTTTGGCCTCTATGAGTGGTTAGTGATGCCTTTTGGACTAACTAATGCTCCTAGTACTTTCATGAGATTGATGAATCATATTTTGAGACCTTACATTGGTTTGTTTGTTGTGGTATATTTTGATGACATTCTTATCTATAGTAAGTCATTAAAAGAACATGAAGATCATTTGAGGGATGTGCTTGCTACATTGCGTATAGAATACTTGTATGCTAACATGAAAAAGTGTGATTTCTATACTAACCGAGTCATTTTCCTTGGATTTGTAGTAAGTGCCGATGGATTGCAAGTGGATGAGGAAAAGATCAAAGCAATCAATGAATGGCCTACCCCTCGATCGGTTGGTAATGTAAGGAGCTTCCATGGCTTAGCTACCTTCTATAGAAGATTTGTGAGGGATTTTAGCACCATTGCAGCACCACTCACGACCTTGACCAAGAAGAAAGTTCCTTTTGAGTGGAATGAGCCTCGAGAAAGAGCATTTTAGGAGCTAAAGAAACGTCTCACCCAGGCACCACTATTAGCTCTACCGGATTTCACTAAGCCTTTCGAGGTTGAGTGTGACGCGTCCGGCATAGGCATTGGAGGCGTACTCATGCAAGAAGGTAAGCCTCTAGCTTTCTTTAGTGAGAAATTGAAGGGTGCATGCTTAAATTATTCCACATATGACAAAGAATTGTATGCATTGTTTAGAGTACTCAAAACGTGGCAACACTATCTTTGGTTCCAAGAGTTTATTTTAAAAACAGATCATGAATCACTTAGACACTTTAGGAGCCAAGATAAGCTAGATAGAAGGCATGGTAGATGGATGGAGTTCATTGAAACTTTTCCTTACATTATCAAGTATAAGAAAGGAAAATATAATGTAGTGGCCGACGCCTTATCTAGGAGACACACCTTGATCACCACTTTGGATTTTAGGATGTTAGGTTTCACTTACATTAAGGAATTATATGTGGATGATGCAGATTTTGGAGAGATATTTCATAGATGTAGCACACAAGGGCCATATGATAAGTACTTTTTGTTTGAAGGATTTTAGTTGAAGGTGGATAAAATTTGCATACCTAGATGGTTCCTTAGGTTGTTATTGGTGGAAGAAGCCCATCAGGGAGGCTTAATGGGACATTTTGGGAGGGATAAGACCTATCACATGTTGTAAACCCACTTTTATTGGCCTCACATGCTAAGAGATGTAGAACACATGCTTAAGAAGTGCATTGAATGTCTTAAGGCTAAATCTAGATCACAACCCCACGGTTTGTACACACCTTTACCAACACCTAGTGCCCCTTGGAAAGACATAAGTATGGATTTCATTGTAGGGCTGCCTAGGACTAAGAACAGAAGAGATTCAATTTTTGTGGTGGTAGATAAATTCTCTAAAATGGCACATTTCATTCCATGTCATAAAACTGATGATGCATACAATGTTGCAAATTTATTTTTCAAGGAGATAGTTAGATTGCATGGAATACCTAAGACCATTGTTAGTGATAGAGATGTTAAGTTCTTGAGTTTCTTTTGGAAAACTCTTTGGGGAAAGATGGGAACTAGATTACTATTTTCGACCTCTAGCCATCCTCAAACGGATGGACAAACGGAAGTCACCAATAGGACCCTAACTACACTCCTTAGGACGATTTTGAAAGACAACTTAAGGGAATGGGAAGACGTTTTACCACATGTCGAGTTTGCTTATAATCGAACCATGCATTCTTCCACTTCTTTATCACCTTTTAAATGTGTTTATGATTTTAACCCTTTGACTCCTATGGATCTCTTACCGATTCCTCAAAAGGATCGAGTAGTTTTTGATGCTTTGGAAAAGGTAGAAATGATTAAAGAACTCCATGAAAAGACCAAGGCTAAGCTTGAAAAGAAAGGAGTTGAAGTTGCATCTAGAAATAACAAAGGACGAAGGAGAGTGGTCTTCCAACCCGGTGATCTAGTTTGGTTGCATCTAAGGAAGGAGAGGTTTCCGGAGAAACACCAATCAAAGCTAGCTCCACGAGGTGATGGACCATTCAAAGTTTTACACCGGATTAATGACAATGCTTATGTTTTGGATCTACCGGAAGATTATGGCGTAAGTACCACTTTCAACGTGGGAGACTTAAGCCCTTATGAGGAAGGAAGCAAACACGAAGATAATTCGGGGTCGAATTCTTCCCAAGAAGGGGTGGATGATGGAGGGCCATTACATGAGCCCTCATTTGACTCACCTCCTTCCCAAAGGAACCAAGGACCTATCACAAGATCACGAGCCAAGGAGGTTGAAGAGACTACATCAAGGGAGTTATTATTAATGCATGATAGCTTACAAGCATTATTTAATGTTAATAGGTCATTTATTACTCTCTTAACTATTTCAGGAACCCATGATCAAGATTACTTAGCCATGCAAACGTTGGATCAACGTAGAAAGGAAGTTGAGCTTGGAAGGCAAGCTAGCATGCTTGGCGGAATTGAAGAAGCTAGCTGGAGCAAGGAGAAGCAGGCGGAACGGGAAGAAGCAAGCGGGAGCAAGGAGAGGCAGACGGAACAAGGCGTGAACCTTAATCCCCGCCCAGGAACCACGGCGCCAACGGACACAAACTCTAAATCCCGCTTGGCACTCTCGGCCACGGATCGTCGATCTCGGCCGGAGTCTTCGGAAGTCTCGACCGAGACTCTCAAATCTCGGCCGGAATTGTCGGTAGTCTCGGCCGAGATTCTCAAATCTCGCCCGGAATTTTCGGTAGTCTTGGCCGAGATTCACAAATCCCGCCTGGAACACTCGGTCAGAAACTTCCCTCTAGTAGTCTCGGCCGAGGCTCACAAATTCCGGCCGGGACACCCGATCAGAAGTCTTCGTCACCGACCGGCTTCTTCGACATCAATGTCACTCCGGCCGGAATGGTTGACCGTCTCGGGGTCTTCATTATCTAGCTCGTCCGGGATCCTGCACGCCGAATCTCACCAGGCCAAACCATGAACCCGCCCGGCTGAACCCGTCCAAACCGTCGGCCGCCCGATAGGGTGCTTGGAAGAAAGGATCTATTTTTATGGTGATGTTTTGACTAACGGTTATTTTGTTAAGTTGTTAGCTACATTTGTGGGAGCCCTCTTGTAACTCCTTCCACTAATGTTTTTTTATTTTCTTTTTGTTTAGAAAAGGGGTCTATATATTCTCCTTAGTTAGTTTTAGTCAGACACGTTATTTTTTGCTTCATTATTGAACTTTGTATTCTCATTCACAAAATCAATCAGAGAAAGAGAGCTTTGGTTGGCATTGTCGTTGTTTTGCTTGGTTGAGTTTGTTTGTGTCAATCAATCTGGATTTGTGCTTCGAGCCTTCACAAGTCCCTCCTTTTGCTAGTTCCGTTGAGAGCTTGTGTAAGGTTGTATTGGGGTTGGGTTAAAGGCATTCACGAGCCGGGGTCTTGACTACTTAGCCAAGGCTCTTCATCGTCGGCTTTTGGTTCTACTCAACGTTTTCCATCTCCATCCTATTCTCACGTCTATCCAACATCCATTTCCATTTCCTATTTGATTTGGGATCATTGTACCTAGATCGGCTAATCCATGGTTCTATTCCCGTATCATCTTCTTACACGGATTAATCCATACCGTTCTAATCGGTGTCATTCCTCAACTAGTAAGTAATCGACTTCCAACAATAACCTCTTTTACTGCAATGACAAACCTATCGACTTTAAACTAGTAAATGGCCTAAGAAGGTCACCTCCAATCACCATAACACACACCAATACCAATCACTTCAAATTACTTGAAATGAACCCCCTCAATGATATTACCAAGTGAAAGACTTGCTTATTCTAATATAACGTAATCCACAATGCCATCGCTAAGCAATATTAGGAACTGATCCAAGGAGTCAATAATCATCATTGCACAAAATCATAGACTTAATGATACGCCTCCAGATGGCGATGCCATCCGTGTCTCCGGCTAAGAAGACCGGGCAACTATATACTCTACTTCCTAGCTTATTCGATCTATCTTGTTCGGATCGACCGTACGCTTCCACATTCATTTATAAGGCTCCGTCAACCATATTCTATCGTTCGATCCATCACGAACAATCAAGAAGGAGTAGTTGAAATTTCTCCTCGATCTAGATCCGCACTATTTCTATCATTGGTATCAAAGCCGTTTTCCCCATATTGATAGAGCCGTTGGGGTCGGCCCATAACATTTTCAACTATGAAAGGTCGGAATTTAAGTTCCGGAATTAAAGTTCCGAGATAAAAAGTCTATTATCAAATATGCAAAATATGGGAAATGTCTTCAAAATGGGCAAGCTTCATGTCATGGCTAGACATGCCGCTTGCCGGGTCTTCTTAGCCGAAGACCCTGATGGCATCACCATCCGGGAGCGTATCATTTAACCTTCTTCCATACCCTAAAATGTATAAATTCTTTGTGAAAAGCTATTTATACGACTTTATCCATTTTAGACTCCTCTAGTTCGTTATACCATCCACACTTCCCTTTCTTCTACGAGATAGTTATAACACCTCAAGATCAACTATGTCATCTGACCAATATCACAAACCTTAACCAGAACCGTCATTTTTAAAGTCTTACCATCTTGCCTCAAGGCTTCATCTCACCAAAATTTAATTTCCATTAACATCACATGCTCTGAAGCTTAGACTTATACCTTCCTATGACTAAACCTAGGTAAAAGCAGGCAAGCCCGCCCACGAAAACGGGCGAGTATGACACATAATGTAGGCCCGACCGGGCCATTGAGCCCGGCTAGAAAGTCTGTTTTACTTTTTAAAAAAAATTTAAATATGTAAAATATAAAACAAATAGTAGGAATCGAACCCTAGACCTCAAGATAAGGTTCAAACATCCACGATCATTGAGCTACTTTGATTTATGTGTTATAATTTTATTTAGTTCATATTTAATACATATATTGTTATTTTTTCAAAAAAATATAAATAAAAGGGCACCCGCACGCCCCGGTTCGGCGGGCATGGACAAGGCATCAGGCCCGGATTCCGAGCTCGGCCCGAGTCCGGTCACGTAAAACGGATAACTTTTTCCCAAAAGTCCGGCCCGGATCCGGGGATGCCCAGTTCTACATATTACTCATCATCAATACTATACTAACATGGCGATTTGTACACACATTCTCTTAATCACTGTAACATTAGTTATATGTATTCAGAGTTTTCTAATGTGGTCCATTAACAACGGCGTGTTAAGCCCTTCTTTTAAAAAGACACCATTATTTAGTCTCAATTCATACCAAGGGTCATTTCCCAACGCACTTTCTACTTCGTGTTAATGTTGCTTAGTGATGTCACATTTGTAGAAAATCATTGACCACTATAAGGAATTCTACCACTGTGGATACGTGCACCGTGATTACTTTTGCTAATCTCGTATCCTTTGAGGAGGTCCACCCGTATTCTGAATTCACTCTTTGGCCATCTGATTAATTCAACTCCGAGTTCTTTTAATTCTGCATTCTTGGATCAACACCTTATTTTATCTCCACTCTAATGGTTTTTCCACAAAGTTTATCTCTTAAAATTATCTTGAGACTCCAACCTTAGGCATAACGTCACTTGGCTGAACAAGGCATGATGATACTTTCACTTCGTTTAGTCAGTACTCTCAAACTTAATAGGGCTCTTGAATTGATATTTCCTAGCTTGTTCATATAATTATATTGAAACCTTCTCTAAATCTACCTAATGGCCTCATATGAATGTCTTTTTGCTCTAGACGTTCTTCGATAGATTTGCCTGCGAATTAGAAATGTCTACTCACCAAAATGTGATACGTAAGCCAACTTATTTCAGGCATAACTATCATCCTATGATTTATCTTAAATTTTATTTATACGTCATATGAAAAACGACGATCATATCATATTAGTTTAACTCATGAATCTAAAATATCGGGCCAAAACTCTAACTATATAGAGTAACCGAAAGAACAACATAACCACTAAACTAAATACGTGTTATATACATATAACTTATATAGTATAACCTATTAAATAAAATATTAATTTAAGTCCATATTGTATCTCACATATAATACTAAGCTATAGAGATCCATGGAGAGTGATGATGGTGCAACGTACTATTAAACAAACATCCCGACTATGCACATGATCTTAAAACAAAAACTCATTTTTAAAATCTTTAGACCCTTTTTGAGTTCTGTTTATTCTCTACATTCGGTCTTTTTGCTAGATTGCAAGTGTTATTGTTTTCAACCTAGCGCTCTGATACCACATTGTAACACCCCGGATTTTTCAAAACCCGAGATGTCACAGGCTAGGACCTCATAATGGGTCCCGACCCTAGCTTGACAACAATCTCACTAGATCTTACAACAAAGCACAACCATAAATAAAACAGATGGAAAACGTATGAAAATAATAATGTCGTGATGCTTAACATGAGACAACCTTGTATGAGATAACTACTAACAACCATAAAATGTGAGACCTTTTATATGAATGTAATATTTGAAAGGCCGCTCAATCTATATGAATACGTGGACCCTTGAAGTTTTCTCACCCTTCTAGAAATCTAACAACATTAATGTAAAACCGTTAGCTAACAATCCTAATGCATCAGCTGAGTTCTATAATAGCACAATCACATGTCAATGCGGAAATTAAACACAACAATATGTTTGCACGCAAATACCTCATTATTATCTTTATTAGGTAATTCACTTTGAATTCAACTTATTGTGTGGCACGAGGGTCTTTTGACCCTCGCCTCCGTCCCCGTATACCAACAAGATTCAATCATATGCGTCTCGTTGTATACCTGTACTAGTCGTAGAGAACTTCCTAGTCTCATTGCAGAGCTTAATAGTGATGTCACAACCCGTTATACATACACTTGGTTCGCATAGTAAATGTCATCAATTAATTGTTGTATATTTTATTATTTTATTATAATAAATTATTTTACAAAAATAACTAATTTAATAATATACTATTATAAGTTTTTTTTGGCTCGATAAGGTACACAATATAATTGAAAATTAATAAAAAAATATTGATAATGAGTCAATTTAACTAAATTTATATTATAAGGTGGTCACTTATAAGAGTATAATAACAGAGATTTCTTATAAAAAGTGTTTTAAAATGTTTTTTTTTTATCAAAAAAAACTTTTGTTTGACCAACACGTAATGAATATACTTTGATTATTTGTTTATACGTTTATCATTAATAATAGCTTCTTTTGTTTCGTTATCCACTAAGACTGCAATTTACAACATAACTATTTTCTTAAAAATATTCATTTTAATTCATAATATTAACAGTGTTATTGTAATTGCATTCCACACATACACATTTCAATTTTTTTTTAATCAATTACAACTAGTAATATGCTAAGATAGAGGCAATAAAATGTCATCAAATCATTTTATAAAAAAATAATTATTAAAAAAAACTTTTGTTGTAATTATATTTTATTTTCATTGTTTATTAACTTCCATCTAAATTATATTTTATTTCCATCCTTTTTCAGAAAATATTATATAAGATGTTGTTTTACGGAACTACATTTTAGAAATAATAATAATAATAATATCTTCTGATTTCTTTTTTCTGGAAAAATAAAATAAAAGGAAAAAAACAACACTCTTCTAGTCTCCTTCCTGTTCTTCCTTTCTCCGCGAAAATTTTCTAGAGGAAAACCTAATTAATCTTGAAACATTTGGAAGACTACAAATTAAACCTTTGCTTCTCCTCCTTGTACTTGATCTCTTTCCTTTTAATATCAGAAGAAATAGGAACCCAACCCGTAGGAAGAAGATCCAGAAAGGAGCCCAGAAAGAAAGACACTATCTTGATCTCAATCTGCATTATCCCAGCCACCACCACTCAAATCCATTATTATATTTCAACCCTCAAAACTCTGATCTGTATGATGAAATTTGATTTGATTCAGATGGATTTATGACCGCTCGATGATCTCCGTGCCAATCGCCGACCTCGGCGCTAGGGTTTCGACCACCATCACCACCGCAGCCGCCGCCTTTAATGTCGAGGATCAAGAACATATCTTTGCCGCAGCCGTGTCCCCACCTCGCCGAGTTCCGATCCAAACATGGCGCGAAGCCATTCAGGGCTCTACAGAACTG
Source organism: Fagopyrum tataricum (assembly GCA_002319775.1). Lineage (NCBI taxonomy): Eukaryota > Viridiplantae > Streptophyta > Magnoliopsida > Caryophyllales > Polygonaceae > Fagopyrum > Fagopyrum tataricum. The sequence goes on along the minus strand of CM008283.1, from coordinate 37,165,443 downwards.
CATCAGGGCCAAACCCATTGGTAGGGCCGCTATCAGACGCGATCCTCACGAGGTCCCTCGATGCGGCTCTTGTGGCTCTGCGCCGCCTCGTCTTTACGCTTGCGTCTCCTGCGCCGCCGTCCACTGCCATTTTCCGGCGCCCTCAGTGTCTCACGCCGCTGCTCACGCCGATTCGATGCCCCCTGGACACGAGATCGCCGTCGACGTCGACCGTGCCGAGCTTTTCTGTTGCCGATGCCGAGATCAAGTTTACGACAGGGACTTCGATGCAGCCGTCGCCGGAAACCTGATCACTCACCCCGCGCTTTCGCCTACGCCTCCTGAGAATCTGCGTAAGCGCCGGCGGATTGATTATAAGCCGTGGACACCGGATCTTGGGGAGAGGGCTTTGATCGGCGAGAACTCCAGTTTGTTGTTACCTGCTAAAGATCCAAATGAGGGAGCCGGTTTGGGTGCGGGTTTTCCTTGGGGTTTGAGGGGACTCAACAATCTTGGAAATACTTGTTTCATGAATTCAGTTTTGCAGGCTCTGCTACACACTCCACCATTGAGGAATTACTTCTTGAGTGACAGACATAACCGTTACTTTTGTCAGAAGAACAGTGGTGGCGCTGGCCGTATTGGTGGCGGTGGGGGTAGAGGTGGTGGGAGGAACAATGGAACGAGAGGTGCGACCGGGAATGTGAATGAGAATTCCAAACAAATATGCTTGGCTTGTGATTTGGATGCTTTGTTTTCAGCTGTTTTCTCCGGTGATCGGAGTCCTTATACCCCTGCCAAGCTTCTTTACAGGTTGCTATTTTGCCCAACTCAATTTATCTATATGGTGTGATTTGTCATTTTTCATATGGGAATATGATATGTTGACTTGATTTCATGCATATCTCGTGTAATGTTGATGGTGGATTATGTATTTGATTTGGGAAATCGGGTGTTGTGTGAGCTGATGTTGAAATATTATGAAAGATAATATTTTTTGGTTGTTTGAAAGGAACCCATCTTCCTTTACTTTTTTAAAAATTTGTACTTGTGATTGTATGATCGAGTGATTTCTGACTTGTGATGTTGTTATTAGTTGGTGGCAACATGCGGCCAATTTGGCAACTTATGAACAGCAGGATGCCCATGAGTTCTTCATTTCAATGTTGGATGGGATCCATGAAAAGGTCAAGGATGCTCGAAAGACTCACAGTCAAGGTAGATTCTTTTCTAATTATCGCAAAGCTGCGATTGTGGTGTCTAAACAGTGTATTTTATATGCTGCTTTGTTTACTGCATCAGTATATTCTGCATCCAATACCAGGAATTACAAACTGGTGGGGAGCAAATATTTGCTCCTATGTTCCACTTGTATATTTTGTGATGCTGTTCTTTCTAGGTGGGCCTTAGCCTCTTAATGGATGCTCTTGTGTAATCAAGTAATACAATCCCATTCCAAAATGTACAAACTATAGTACAGAAAACCATTTTTATTTCTGTATTAACTGCACCAATGCTTTAATGTGGTTGTGTCTTTGTGTGTTACTCGAAACCCAGCTCTCAGCCTCTGAACATCTAGTCAATACAATTTTACAGAGTTTTAAACAAAAGGATTAAATCAAATTTGTAGAAGCCCGTAAAATATAGATATTTGTTGGCAGCAATTTGTTTTTTTCTGGCCTTGATGGGAGTTTTGAAACTAGGTATAGGGAGGAGGGCTTATTTTCACGGTTGCAGCTTGGGTTTCAAGTTCATTGTTAAGTAAGTGGTCTCTATTTAGTCTTTTTTATTCTAATTAATTTAATCATGGGACATCTCATCTTCAGTAACACTGATATTGGTTCCGTCTGTCCTGTCTCTTTAGGATCTAAATTGGGTTGTCTGAGGCTTGGAGGAATCATGAATTACTTTAGGTAATCACCCAGCATAAGACATAAAGTGAATGATAAAACATGTTTGTTGAGTTTTGTTTCTGTTTAGAGTTCATTGATGTGTTTCGGACAATACCACTTATTAGAAAATGATTAAAACCCTTTATCGGCTTTTTTGTGTAACAGGCAGTGGAGATTGTTGTATTGCCCATAGTGTATTCTCCGGAATCTTGAGATCGGATGTGATGTGTATGTCCTGCGGTTTCACATCCACAACGTACGACCCGTGTGTGGATATCTCATTAGATTTGGAGCCTTGCTTAGTCAAGAAGAAGGATCAAGTCTCGGGATCATCAACCCTAACGGGGTGTTTGGATCGGTTTACGAAACCCGAAAAGCTGGGTCCTGACCAGAAATTCTTCTGCCAGCAATGCCAAGTGAGACAAGAATCTCTAAAACAGATGTCCATACGGAAGCTTCCGTTGGTATCGTGTTTCCACATAAAACGATTCGAGCACTCATCAATCCGGAACTTGTCAAAAAAGGTAGACCGGTATATGCAGTTCCCGTTCTCACTCGACATGGCCCCGTACTTGTCGTCTTCAATCTTGAGGGGTAGATACGGGAATCGACTCGTGGCCTTTGACGGGGAGGAGGAGCAGCAAGACGCGGCGACGACACCAGAAGAGCTGTCGTCGGAATTTGAGCTGTTTGCTGTGATAACGCACTCGGGAAAGCTGAACGCAGGGCATTACGTAACGTACCTGAGGCTGAGCAACGAGTGGTACAAGTGCGACGATTCTTGGATAACTCAGGTTAGCGAAAGCATGGTGAGAGCGGCGCAGGGTTACATGATGTTCTATGTGCAGAAGATGCTATACTACAAAGCTAGCAATGAAGAGAAAGAAGAGATAATATGATAATAGACTAGAAAAAAAGGTCCTCTGCTGCTTTTGGTAGGATTCATTCAATTATATTCAAACTCAGGATTTGAAAAGCATTCAAGGAAGAAGTGCCTGTGTTTTTCAAGGCACCATTGACATTTGAGAAGGATTAGCAGGAAAAAAAAAAAGAAAGGATCTTTGAATTGATTCATCCAAAAGGATTTTTTGTGCTGTTGTGACTGTGTAGTTTCTTTTCCATGTGCCCCTTCAAGTATGTTGGTGGATTCTTTTTCTCTTTTTGGCTTTCTTGTTTTCTTTTTTTGGATCCCCATGGAAACGCAGTGCTTGAAGGCGGTGTAGCTTTTATCCATCTTTTTACAGTGGAATTTAACACACAAAAATCTTATTTAACTCGGTTTATTTTAAATATTTTTTTTCCTTCCAATTAATTTTCAATATAAGGTTTAGTTGTGGTCCACAAGACGGCAGAGAATCTATTTTGAGTGATGAATTGATTAGTGTTTTGATTGATCGAGTCTTTTAGTAGAGATATAAATTCAGCTCATTTTTGGTCAGTTTTGGACCTTATAAATTATGAGGTTTTTGTTCTCATGTTAAGTTGGTTGTACTAAATTTTGGGACCAAATATCTTGTAAGGCTCGTTTGGTACGTGGAATTAAAATTTGGAAGTGGAATTAGTCATACAATTAGGATGTGAAAAACTGACCCGGACCGGTCCGGACCCTGGTCCAGGGTTGTTGGAAATTCTTGTTTCGGTCCCTGGCTGGTAAAAGATTGGGTCGGACTGAAATTTAATTATTCTTATTTATTATTAATTTTAATTTATATATTTTTTAAAAAATCATATATATTGTGCATGTATTATAAAAAGTATTTATTTTTTATTTTTTAAAAAATTTATTTTTTTATTTTAACTTATTTTTCATTATTTCAAGTTTTAAATTATTAAATCTGAAGTATAAATTTAATGTTATGGTTGGAGTTAAAAATAAAATTTACGATTGAGATTTAAAATTAAAGGGCTTTGTTTTTTGTGTGTGTCAATAAGAGCCTTGTTCAATACTCCTAGAATGCTTTTTAAATCATATTGAATGAATCCTACCAAAAGCACCCGGACCTTTCTAGTCTATCAAATCTCTTCTTTCTTTTCATTGCTAGCTTTGTAGTATATAACATCTTCTACACCATAGGAAGTAGGAACGGTAATTGGTTGAAGGATGTGGCAGTTAATATTGAGATTGCTAGTCATGTTGCGGAGTGTTGGGGACTGGCACATGGTCTCCAACATGTGTCATTTGTGTGGGATGAGGGGTGCCAATACGTTGTTGCGGTTTTGCAGAAGTTGCTTCTTGGTTGGTACTCGACTTCATTAATAAAGGGATAAATACTTCTCACACATTTTCTAACTTGGTGATACGGTGTCCAGACTTTCTTTCATACAATTTAATATATGATACAAAATTTTCTTTTAGACAATTTGTAAATTAATGAACAAGTGTTTTTTGATAAGAAGTTGATTAAGTTGGTCAATTAGTATGTGGTTTTTATTTTTATCAAGAGAGTACAATTTACAAATTACTCGATCAATAATGCAATATGAGTAGTGGGTATTTTTTTGGGATTATATTTTTTTTCCGAAATAAAAAGATATTGGTTTATAACTATTTGCCGAAAAAAATATTGGAGAATAGTTCAGTGAGAAAATCGATAACCAACAACACAGCGCCACGTATACGATTTATTGAGGGGATCTTCATCTTGAATCTTAATAACTCGCCTACAGCCAAGAATTGGCAAAAGCTTAAAATAGAAAGCGACAATAATGGCGGGTTTGATGTCTTCATCCTTCTGCCAACACATGCCTTCTTCTTATCATAAAAACCCTCACCTCCCTCACCCACTAAACTAATCATTTCTTCCTTCATCTTCTTCTGCTTCCGTTTTAAGGTAATTTCTCTATCTACCTACTTGATTACTTAAGTTCTCCGTTAGTATCATCAAATTTCAAGTTGAGTTTTCTCGACTCGCTAATTTGTTAGTGAATCGACGATGTACCTTCTTGTAGATTGGGGAGTTTTGCTTCGTTTGTTGCATTTAATTAAATACGGTTTTCGCTTTAGAGGTTTGATGTCCAATTCGATCGATTTAACAATGTTCAGAATGGAGATGAACATTCTGGTTTTGGGTTTCTAACAATGCTTGCGATTTCTAGTTGCTAACTTCTTGGGTTTTAATGGAATGATTGGATTTGAATTTGAGACTATTGATAGAACTGGCGGTTTTGAGGTAGTTTGTGATGCTGTATCATTTTCTCTTTCTTGAGAAATAACGATTGGTACTGCATACATACCTGTAGCTGCAGTATACTCATGTATTTGGCAATCAGATGAGATAATTATAAATTGCATAGTCACGTTATCTCATGACTTGCTATTGCTGATATATGAAATGAAGTTGAACATTTTTCTTTTGTGGGTGAGAAGAGTACATGTTTTCAGCCAACTGATCTACAGTAAAGGATGGAGAGTAGAAAGGGACTGCTTTCAGCAATTTACCTTCTGTTTATAGTCTTCTTGGGACTTCTTGGCAAGAGTGATGCAGGGGCGACGAGCAGATTCCTTCGATCCGAGTTTCCAGCTACTGACATCCCTCTCGATGATGAGGTTTTTGCAGTCCCAGAGGGTCACAATGCGCCACAGCAAGTAAGAACCTATATTTCTGGCATATTTATAAAGAGCAATCCTTAAAATACACACATAATAATTTCTGTGTAGATAAATGTTCTTTCCATCACGATTCATGACGCGTGGAGTGAATGTTGACGAATATATATCTGAATTGACCCTTTTCAGTTAATAGATATACATTCAAATATTGATGGATGTACCTTTAAAACATACCTGTTGGAGCTAGGTTAAATAGTGCATTTCTGATCTTCAAATTATTTAATGATTAGAAAAATGTACTATGTCGTGATATGTTTAAATTTGACAAGTTGAGTTTACATGTGATTCACTCTATGGTTCTGATGTGACCAGGTGCGTATAACTCAAGGTGACTATGATGGAAAAGCTATGATAATCTCCTGGGTGACACCTGAGGAACCTGGGTCTAACACAGTACAGTATGGAACATCACAGGACAAATACGATTTGTCTGCAGAAGGCACTGTGTCAAACTACAGCTTTTACAAGTATAACTCAGGATATATTCATCATACTCTCCTTGATGGCCTTGAGGTAAGAGAAGATTTCTAGCTTTCCTTACCAACCATTTTCTTAACTGTTAAAGTTCAAATTTCTGTTAAAAATATGACTGCATGTGATATTCCTCAGTGCTTGCAGAATTCTAAGCAACTTGTTAAGGATCTATTAGTCTTTCTTTAGTTCCAACGTATTTTAATAACTCTTATATCCTTCTTTAATCAGTATAATACCAAGTACTATTACAAGATTGATAGTGGTGATTGTGCTCGAGAGTTTTGGTTTCAAACCCCTCCAGAGATTGGTCCAGATGCTTACTACAAATTTGGAATAATTGGTAGGTCATTTCATTTATTTTTTGTTCTAATGAGTAAAATATTTGAGTTATGTGCTTCTCTTTTGGTGCCCAGAAATCCACTATTTAACAATTCTCCGGTCTCAGTCTCTAGTTGATCAAGCATAAATCTCATACTTAGAGAAAATCCTTGCAACTTGATCTCTACATTCAGTTGTTCTACAGTTTTACACGTAATAGTGTTTGGATACTAGAAAGAATGGCGCCAACTCCAGATGTGTAGAATTTTAAAACTATACCTTGTATATTACCAAAATATATATCTTAGGACAAGCCACATGACTTTTATGTTTTTCAACAACTTTGGTAACAAGGGAAATAGGGGATGCATACAATTGCACCAATTTACTTGAAGCATTTTTTCTGTTTCAGGTGACCTGGGTCAAACATACAACTCTAAGTCCACTATTGAGCATTATATCGAAAGTGGAGCCCAGACTGTCCTATTTGTAGGAGATCTTTCTTATGCTGACAGATATGAGTACAATGATGTTGGAACTCGATGGGATTCTTGGGGTCGTTTTGCTGAGAAAGTTGCAGCATATCAGCCATGGATTTGGACTACTGGAAATCATGAAATTGACTACATGCCTTACATGGTAAAGCATCAATGCTACTTGTCCTTTGTTGTTTCAAGGTTGCATTATCTTACTATTAATAAATTAATTCTATCTGTTAATGATCAAAAATAATAATTCGGGTTTTTCATTGATAGATCTAGCAAATATCCTTATGTTCTTTGTTGTTTTTCAAATGTACGTCATCCTGTTACTTCTTTCATGTTTATGAATTCAAAATTTTGAATTGAAGGATTATACACACCCTTTCACCATGAACCATCTCATAACTTGGTTGTTTAAGATAAGCAGAAACCTTTATGAATCAAGATTTTCTTTTTCCTTATTTAGAGTCACTGCAATCTTATGTCTTGTATACATATACAGGGAGAAGTCACTCCTTTCAAGAATTTTCTCTCAAGATATACTACACCCTACACTGCCTCTAAGAGCACTAGTCCTCTTTGGTATGCTGTAAGACGTGCATCTGCGCATATAATTGTGCTATCGAGTTATTCTCCTTTTGGTAAGCTTGGATAATCTTTCTAATCTAAGCAAGAAATTTACTCACATGAAATTGTAAAATTGCCAACATTTATGCCTGAAGTAGTGGTCTTATACGAGGACTACAACTCCTTGCAATATGTATGCTGTAGCTTAAAATTTGTGCTGTCAGAATTTTGACGAAGAATGAATTACTTAAAGAAATTTGTTACAGTGGTTGTAGTCCTCGTTTATTCATCTTCTGCTGAGTAATAATCTGCACTGTGAGCTTTATTTCTGAGAAACTCCAACTCCTTGCAATATGTATGTTCCCAATAGTAACACTATGAGTACTTCTTTGAGTTGTGCTGCAGCCTTAAGTGTACAGTGTGTAAATTACCTGCCATTTTTTTTAGTCCCTGTTTAGTGATTCACTGCAGAAAATTATACACTACCTGTGAGCAGTGTTTCTGAGGAACTCCATTGAATTAATTTCTGGATGCATCCACTTCCCATATTTTCAGCATATAAATAAGTTTCTCAACAACAGTATTCTTTGAATCGACTATACTAGCTTTTATTAGTATAACAACTAGTTTTTTTTGGTTAATGCTGCAATATTTGCTTCTTTTTTCTTCAGATGCAAATCATGCAATGCAGTGTCTTTATGTATAAATTATTTGCACTGTGATCTCTAGGGCTGTTCATTTTATGTGGTCTGTACCGATATTTTGGACTGGACCTGGCTCGGAAAGCTGGCCTTGAACCGGATGTTTTAACGGATTTGCTAGAATATCAATAATGCTTGAGTTGTTAAAGTTCCTTAGTTGGTATTGTAGCCTTGGATGTTTTGCCTCTTCTTAAAAGTCTGAACTATTTTTTTGTTTAACCTCAACGATATTCACAAGTCTGCATATTTTTTGGACAGTGAAATACACGCCTCAATGGACATGGCTTAAGGAAGAACTTACAAAGGTCGACAGGGAGAAGACACCTTGGCTTATAGTTCTAATGCACAGTCCTATCTACAACACTAATGTAGCACATTTCATGGAGGGAGAAAGTATGAGAGTTGCCTTTGAGGAATGGTTTGTCAATTATAAAGTGGATATGATTTTTGCTGGCCATGTACACGCTTATGAAAGATCGGTATGCAACCCATCTCTTAATTGTTAATATTTCATTTTTTATAAAAATACTCTACAATTAGATGAAGTATTCTTTTGTTATCAGTATCGGATCTCAAACATACGCTACAATGTATCATCTGGTGAACGTTATCCTGTACCGGATAAAAACGCTCCCATTTACGTAACTGTAGGAGATGGCGGGAATCAGGAAGGTTTAGCTGGGAAGTAAGTCAATTAATTCTGCTTCCTTTTTTTTTAATCTTTCTTTCCAGCAAATACATATCTTTATTTTGTTGGCTATGATTATGCAGGTTTAGAGACCCCCAACCTGAATATTCGGCATTTAGAGAGTCTAGCTATGGACATGCAACCTTGGAGATCATGAACAAAACCCATGCCATTTATCACTGGAATCGTAATGATGACGGGAAAAGAACTCCTATTGACTCCATTGTTGTTCACAATCAGTACTGGTAAGTTCAGATTTTATGCTAGTTGTAAATTTAGAATGCTATCTGTATGAAGTATGAGTTTTGGGGTGATGTAGGGGAAGCCATAAAAGGAGAAGGAAGCTGGTGAAGTCGGGACTGCGAGCTTTCCTCGGCAGGACAGCTGCTTATATGGCCTAACTTTGAGGGCATGAGCTTTTATAACAGAAGATCTGGCAAGGTTGATGAGGAAATAAACTGGTTCTTCAAGGATATGCCACCTTGCAAATGCAAAGAGATCACCTAGCAATAATGGTGGAATTCCATTATCGCTTTCACCTTCCGTTCTTTTATGTTCATCAGGAAGCATCAACTTGTACTTAATTCTTAATCAAAAAATATGAAGATTGCAGTTCAGAATGTCTGTTAATCCTAGTTTTAAGGATAAATGTTCGGTCATTATGGTTTGTGTCCTATCTAATCCAAAAAAATAAAAATGGAACGCTTCTTATAGACTTGTTGAGATGGGTCATGATCTATCTTATTGTTCCACCATTGATCAATGACTTAGATATCTTTACAGGGGAAATCCTATGATAGTTTGATTTTGGGTGACAGCAAAAAGTTCAGAGGAAATCATATCTAAGGACAAAGATTTAACCTGTAAACTGAAACCTTGTCACTATAATCTCTAATGTTACAAACCAGTTTAACCTGTATGTAACTTGTCCATACAATAATGTACATATCAAACACCTCTACAGAAGAAATCATTAATTACAAAGGTCTCTAAAATAACAAAATCCGATGAATGTAGGGCTATCAAGTATGACGATGAACGTTTTGAGGAGTCCATTTGAGAATGATATTAAGTTTCCCTTGTTTTGCCTCTTCTAAGGGTACACTGTCTTTGTACTCGCCTTCCATGATGACTTTCGTCAATGTCACAACGCAACGTCCCATGTAGTCCTGCAATTGTCGGTTAAACTTTCAGATCCGTCAAGGGGAAATGCATGTAAAAGAAATGGAGAATAACTGAATTACCTTCCCAAATGTATCATGATCCCAAATTTCCATAATGAGCATGTCATGCAATCCATTCTCCACAAGGAAGTCAAATGTTTGATTCCATACGGGTTCTAAGCTATCGCTGACAACCTGCCAACAAGACAAACCGTAAGCAAAAATGAAGATGAGTTTCATTAAGATGACGGATACTTACCCTAGTTTTGTTTCTTGTTTCGGACTTCTTCATTTTAACAACTACATATGGATCAGCCTTTCCCATGAGATCAGCAGGAGCCAAGTCTTCAGCAGAGATCACGGTGACAGAAAGGACACCTCTGATGATTTCTCCATTTTTCTTGGGCATTGAGGAAACTCCCTTTTCAGAAGCTGCCATTTCTTTTACACCAGAGTTGAGAACCTTCTCCAAGGAGGTCATAGAAGAATTTGTAGCAAAAGGGTTTGTGAATCCATTCTCGCCCGAATTAGGAAAATACACAAGCTCTAAGTGTACCTACAAGTGGATGGGCATATTAAAATACAAAACTAGTGGCCTTCCTTAATCAATGTAGGAGAATATAATGGAATTTAAGAAAAAGTTGGGTAAAACAAGAGAACATAAACGCAAGATGTGCCTTAATCATCAGTGGAGGGAGTTAATTTGATAAAATTAGATTTTCCAATTAAATAAAAAGAAATTCTCACCTCACCCCGGTTTTTGGTATCTCTCTGAACCTCCAAATCTTTGACCAGTTTCAACCATACATCTTTGACTTTACCAGGCTCAAGATCTTTGAGGTTCAACTGAGCACAGCCAATAAGTTCAGATGCCTGAAGTCCTTCATCATCGTAAACTTTTATTGTCAAGTGTTGAGTAGATTTGTCTTCAATTACAAATTCAAAGTGCTCATTCCAAATGGGATTCAAGTCATTGTTCTGAAGACAGCAAGGGAAAATGTTACAGCTCATAAAGGGTGAGATAATTTCCAAAGTCGATTATGTGTGACTTACAATCACTTTACTGGTTTTTATTCTGTCACGCAGAGGCCGGACATACAACACAACATAAGGATCTGATTTTCCAATCAAGTCCTTGTTAGTAAGATCCTTAGCTTGCACAAGCTTAACTTCTAGTATCCCTTCAGGCTTCAGTTCCAGGTCACTGCACGTATCCAATTCATGAGAATAACATGGAATAAGAGTTCACAAAGCAATTTCAAAAGTAAACATACAACCTAGAATTTTTTTTCCTAGAAAGTAGAAGCTGCATGACATCAGGTCTCTAGTCTAAATTTGTATGTAGAAACAATGTAAGTAATTATCTTTCCTCTTCCCTTGGGAGGAAAACCCAGTAGAAGAGTTTGTATTGCAGCAACTTTCACGAACTTTGGCATTTAGAGGATTTGACAAGTGCAAAATAGTTGTTTGATAAGCCTAACCTCATAGTTGAATAAGTTTAACATCGTGCATCCCAAATCTTCTACTCAATACAGATTCTGGAAAACCATTACTTACATTGTTTCTACAAATAAATTTAGCCATAGAAATGTGCTAAGAGACTGACAGCTGTCAGTTGGAAGGAATTGCATTGCAGCTGCCGGAATTTCTATCCTTCGTTTTTGATGACTTAGAAATATTTTCCAGAAATTAAGAAACCTATAAGACCTCAGTTTTGTCCATTCTTTTATGTCTTAAAATACAAGTGAAATACGAGTGTTCCGTGAATAGGTACAATACTGGAATTATATAATCTTATGCTTCAAAAATACCTGTAGTCACCAGGTATAATGGGGATTATTTTACGAACTGGCCACATAATAGAATCCTCAATGGCGTCCCTTATGGTCCCCTGCACATTGTGATAGTCATAAGTTCTAAAAAGCATATAAGACTTTCTAAGATAGAGTCAACTATGTTGTGGCCCCCCTGCATATCATGATAGTCACATTAAGTTCTAACAGCATAGAATCCACAATGGCAAGCCTTGGAATTGTGTTGCACTAGTATGAAAATGTTTGTGAGTTTAGGCTTCAATTTTTTCCAAAGATATTTGTCATTGTATCTATTGTGGTCTCTGCTATACATATTAGCCCTTATAACTAGAAGATTGTTAGTAATAGTTTTCAAGGAAATATAAGAACTCTCAGAAAGAGGTTCAACCCACATTGTTGACGAAAATAAAAGGAGCATAAACTAGGACTATTAACTAAAAATCATTATTTATGTGATTATGATACTTAACTAAGAATCTGAAGCTGTCATTATTTCTTAGGTCTAACGACTGATTAAGAAGTCTAACCTGGTTATGCTCAGAAAGAGGTTCAACCCACATTGTGTGAAATATAAGTAAGAAAGATAAAAATCATTATTTATGTGAAAGAAGATGATTGCCCTATTTCTCGCATCCCACCTCCCAAGCAGTACACACCAGATATTTGCAATTTCTTTGTAAAATACCAAACTATTGCAGAAGGATTTATCAAGAAAATAACTGACCTCAATAGCATCAGAAATCCCAGGAATTGATGATATGTCCCCACCAACAACCTTAAGAGTGAAGTCCAGCTTTTTCTGAAACGAAAACCGGGTTGTATGGTAAATGGAGCAGAGGCGCAATAATTTTATCAGAACATGAGAATGAATGACAAATTAGCACAGGATGGGTCTGAGTGACAGAAACAAGTTTCTAGTACTTCTTAAAATCCAACTATTTTTTATTGCAAGAATAAATAGTTATATTATTGACCTAATTCGCAAGCTTTGAGGCTGAATAGGATATATCGCACAGACCTCAGGTTCTAGAAAATGAGAAACATCAGATACCGTAAATCAGTATCAGGTGAAACAGCGTAAGAAGAGTAGCTAGTTGCCTAGTTACCATCTTCAAAAAATCTAACTCAAACATGTCTTGCTAAATTTACATCTTCAAACTACTACCAACATGCACTAGTCCATAATCTATTAATCTCTCGCAATACATTTCATGTTGCAAACCTACATTTCCTGCCCAGTTCGCATGGGGATTGCCCTATAAAAGTATCTGTACATGTGAAAAGCCCCCAAAAGTAAAAAGGATTGAAAAACATGTAATAGAATTTTACCTTTTGCCTCAGTGAATAACTAATGGCTCCAAAACCAGGGAACTCTTCAACTAGAGGTTTAAATATCAATCTAAAGACACCTGTAAATCCAATATTCTTCACCTATACAAAACAAATAAAATAAGATCATCCGTTCGATTACTAATTGAAAAAATTGTATTGACAATCATTTTTTTCAACAACATAAAACTACAGAATCATACATCAAAGAATCATAAGGTCGTCTTAATGGAATCTTGAGTCATTAACATGAAAAAAAACTACCAAATGCGAAATTAATATAATTTCAAAACATGTGGACCATGTGGTGGATAGTACAAGCTTCCATGTAGTGCCACGGCAAAATAAGTCCGTGGTCCAGAGGATTTAAAAGTCCAGAAAACCATAGGAATGTACAGCAAACAGAAGATCCAACAAAAAATAAATTTTCAAACAAGGAATGAAATAAAAAGGTATGATGTATAACATGTTCCTGCAGCATGAAGGTGACTTATAGCAATTAAATAATAGGAAAACAAAACATCAAGCAATATATGCCCATAGTTACCTGGACTGGTAGTGCAACACCAAATCTAGTCTTGATAGCAAGTATAATGCTTGGGTTCCCATCCCAATTCATTTCTAACTCCATAGTGACACCTTGATCTCCATCTTCAATTATAGACACCCCTGTATATTGCAGGCAGCTACAAACAATCAGATTTAAAATATCCAGTTCATGTGATTTTTTTTCTGAAAAAAACATTTGCAGATTGCTGAAGCAAGACATCAGTTTACACTGTAGGCTCTCAAAATGAAGACCCTGCTGTTACATTTCTTGTTTGGGTATTATGAAATTTCCATTGGGGGTAAGGGGTGATCAATTGTGCTTTTGCTTAAGAAATCAATCAATCAACATCTTCTTCCATGTTTTTACTATAACCAAATAAGAACTTATCAACTACATTCTTTTTACTTCATTCCTTCCAAGAAGTCAAGAACCATAATGCCATCGATACCAAGTTACTAACTCATATTCCTCCAAAGACCCTTACAAGGTTACAAGTAGAACAAAATCGTCTTCCTTCTTCCAAACATAGATAAATAAACAAACTTCCATCTACTACCGACTAAAGATTGGAAGCACTAGCATGAAAATACCTATCCACCTAGCTTCATCTACTACCGACTTAAGAGAAATGTAGAGGATATATAGATATGTAAGAGGAAACTGAAGGAGGCAAAGCGCAATAATGGAACCACCAGCAGTAAAATATGTCTACAACCAAGATGTGAATGTGCCTGGCAGAGTCTGTGAATTAAGTGATTACCAAGGGTTGAGTTATAGGTTAGATTGATCAAGAAATCTACACAAGCAAATATTATCAGCTAAGGTTTAGATTGCTCAAGGCAACAAATAGAATGAACAAAACACCAACACTGATTTCAAATTTTTCAACCACACAAGAGAAAAGAAATATAAACAGACTTTAAAAACCCCACCCTATCATGTATAAGATGAAAATTGCAAGCAACATTTGATTGAAGCCCTTTGCTTCCATAGTTCCATTAGAAACCCCAAGCATAAGCAAGGAAGAAAGTAGGAATCAAACACCAACCTGTAAATTGAGGAGCAACAGTTCCAAGAGTGAGCTTGGAGAATTTAAGCGATGAAAGTATAACGGGTCTATATTCTTCCAGAATAGGCTCCACAGAAGCCCTTATGAGCTCAGACGCTGCCTACAACACCAATAGTTCCACATAATCCACAGTCAAAGGGAAGTCAACATCATAAATCGCAATTTGCAATTGAGAAAGAGTAAAATATTTCAAAGCAGAAGCTAAAAGACAACCAGGGTGCACGGAGATTGTAATGAAAAGTGAAAAAGACAGCACAAAGTTTACCTGATCAACGAAGGGCCAAATTTTGGTAAGATGAGCATTAAGCCATGTCAACTGAAGAAATCATACAAAATAGAACAGAAGCAACGTCGTTACGAATCTACATTCTCGGATTACAACTCCAGAAAAAGAAAAAAAAATATATAAAAAAAGAATCGAGAAACTGACCTTCTGACGCTGGGAGAAGACAACCCAGGAAGGATAGTACGGCGGAGGGAGAAGCTTTCTAGAATCTTCTACTGTCATTCTAGCAAACGCCGCAATCGTCGCAGCCTAAGAAATCATCAAAACAGAAATTTATAAAATCAAACTCTACTAGGAGAAAGCAACCTTTATACTCCAAAAGTAAGATCAGAAGTTGTAGGAAAATGAGTTACGAGCTTAGAGCGCTGCTGGGATCGCGCATTTTCGCAGCGAACGAAGAAAACGATGGCAGCGAAACCGGCGACGATTCCGATGACGAGTCCGAAGAAGAAGGACATCTGTTTCAATTTGTGATAGATGAATAGGATGTTAGGAGCGAAGATCTCAGTAGAAGAGCAAGAGGAGGTGACAGTGGCGGAGGGTTGCGGGCAAGGTGGCTATTAGTTGCAGAGAGAGGAACGAAACGCAAGAGGCTTTTGGTTGGGGTAGTTGAGTTGGGAGTAAAAGAGCGATCTGCTGACGTACAATTTGGACGGCTAATTATTTTAAAAAATTACATATATTTTTTTAACATTTATATCGGGGAGCGGGAAAGTAGGGTAAGTTGTCGTGAACTCGACGGTTTCTTGTACTTTCCGTCTATTTTACTGGAAGATAAAAAATTGGAAATTTTTCGTGGTGTTTACGAAGAATTGAAAATTTTATTTGATAATCAATTATTTTTAAAATTCATTGTGTGTTCATAAAATTTTATTTAACTAATTTTTATGTTTATTCGCATATTTTTTATTAAATAATGTTAAGTTATTTTAAGATAAAATTAGTTATAATAAATTTAAACAAAATATTAAAACAAATTCAATTTTAAAACAAATCAAATTTATTTAATCATATAATTTGAGTTTTAGTGACTATTTTAAATTGAATTATGCAAAAATTTTAACAATATTAAGGAGATAATTAATAAGTAATTTAATTTAAGTAATTAAAATGATCTACAAATAAAATAATAAAAAGAGTATTACCTTAATAAAAAAGTATCTTAGTCATAATTTATAAGTCATCAAATAAAAATCATTCATCTCAATTTAAGCTCTAGAGTTTTTTTATTTTTTTTTTGTTTTTGGTAAAATAAACTAGAAATTTAAATTATGGTCAATGTAGTTTGTAAATCTATTATCTCCTTCATATATTGTAAATTACATGGCCGGCAACAAGTTGTGTCGCCAACCTTTTCTGAATAGCAAATTCGATCCTCCTGAAAACTACATTTGAAGACCTAAGTGACACAAATTACCATGCAAGACCCGTTGTACCCTCTTGAGAATCTCGACGGCATCAGGCGCAAGAAAACCTAACGTATCAAAAGCGAACGGAAGAAACACGTGCTGGTTTTCAAGACAAGTTGTTTCATGCTTAGTCACCTTCAAAGAGGCCGCGTTGAGAGCCGTCTTACCCACAACAAAATGCCCGTTATCCAAACCAACCAAAGGGGAGACTCTTGTCAAATCAATACAAACATGTTTCCCACCCACCCATCCAAAAACTAACACATCTGCAAGCCTCAACGTAGACCTTCCTTCACTCGGATCAGTCAAGAAGGATACAGGCGCCTCTTTCTTGGCCGAAATCCCTGCTCTCTTATACACGTCACATAAAACATCACGAACCAGATCATGCATATATTTGAAACCGGGTAGTTCTTTACAATGAACCGCATGCTCCCCAAAAACATCCAAAGGCCTCCCACAATTAGGCATAGGACAAAACATACTAGACGAGAACAAAGGAATCATAACGCGATACTTGAGGATCGTGCGATACTCAACGGGAGACATACATTGTCCAAGTCCATCAATAGGTATGGCAAGAAGGAAATCTTGACCATGCGATGTCTGTAGACACTGAAAAACCGCTTTTTGTCTAGCAGTCAAACCAAAAGTTGCTTCCATCGTCTGTATTGTCTTATCATAAAAAGCACTCGCCAAAGCATGTTGGGCTTTAGGGGGGACAGTGTTCTTTACAGTAAAACCAGAAAGATCAAAATCAGGAATATAAGCTTGAAGATTGTCCAAAACTCCAAAAAACTCATAGCCCATATCAACAACTCCACTGTCCCGCAAAATGTGGTCTTGAAGGGTCCAAGACTGAGCTCTAAAAGCCACAAAAGCAAAAGAAGAAGTCTCCATAGCTGAGTATAACCTAAGGCTTCCACACCGAATCGGCAAAGAAGCAAGTCCACTGAAGATCGCCAAAATAAGCACCCCATAAACCACAATATCCTCGATTGATTCACGGAGTCCCAAATCAAAAATAAATAAATGCACTCTCCCCATGTTCCGGTAGACAAGTCCTCAAGCTAAACAACATCTTAGCAACACCCATGCAGGAACGAAGAAAAAGAAGCTCACTCTGCGGGTCCCCCAACTGCGGAAGAAAGTGCATCAACTCAACCGCCTTAACAACTCTTTTCGTGACTAGCTCTCTAATAAACCCATCATCTTTACTCACAGCCCCACCCAACAACTTAACACCCAGAACCGGCCTAGCAATGCCATCAGGGATTAAACCTTCTCTAAGCTTTGATCCATCACACGAAGGCCAAAAGAGCTCAGTCTTGCAAACATTCAACTCAAGGCCAAAACTCGGGCCAACTTCTCTAATGATATCAAGCACTCTAGCCACTTCCTCTATCCGGCCAATAAAAGTACCATCATCAAGATACCAAGCATGTAGAAGAGGCTTGCAACTGTCTCTGATCTGATAAAGAAGTGGGTGCAAGACAAGGGAAAAAAGAAGCGGCCCCAAAGGGTCTCCTTGTTACACCAGTAGCCGACCAAATAATATCCTCACCAACATACAGACGGACAGCTTGACCATACAAGAAATCAACCCAAAAAGAGATAGAGGGACATATTTCCCTTACTTCCCTAAGCAAAACAGTTCTGTCAACCAAGTTGAAGGCATTAGAAAAGTCCACTGTTAACATAGTCAGGGAACCATCAGAGTGACGCTCACTTAAAACCCTGTTAACACTATGTAGAATAGCCTCTGCACCACCTGAAATACCAACTCCAAATTGAAAATCTCCAAGATATTCCCTCATATCTTTACTCACTCCCTTCATGGCTACTTTGGACACCAACCATCTCCATATAGTACCTACTGCAATGGGACGAACCCCATTGTCAGGCTTCAACACGGCGTAAGAGACGCTGAAGCAATAAACTCAGCCAAACTCAACGGACACTTACCTCCCAACCACAAATTGACCATTGATGAAAGCGCTCTCAAAAGACTTGTGGCAACCGTAGAGCTCTCACCACACAAAGCGTCTAAAAGGTGTTGTGCTCTCAAACCATCTCTACCACAAGAGGTTCCTTTGGGAAAAGACTTGATGCATGTAAAAACCAAATCAACATCAACAACAAGAGGTGGT
The DNA here is from genome assembly GCA_002319775.1 of Fagopyrum tataricum. Taxonomy (NCBI): domain Eukaryota; kingdom Viridiplantae; phylum Streptophyta; class Magnoliopsida; order Caryophyllales; family Polygonaceae; genus Fagopyrum; species Fagopyrum tataricum. The sequence continues at coordinate 37,146,962 of CM008283.1, read as the reverse complement.
TCAAGAAAAGTAGAACAAGGCTTAGAAGGAGGAGGTTTGAAGGGATGTTTTGCCTTCAACACCTTCAAAGTCTCATCACTATAAGGAGCTACTCCAAAAGAGCACAAAACTTTTACAATAGCCGTAAAATGTCCATTTGAAACCTTACGAAGACACTGCTTGATATTAGGGTTCCTCTCCCAACCTTCTTCATACTTTGAGTCACCATCAACCCTAACAACATGTATATGCTCTGAACTGTCTAGCAAAGCATGCACAAGCTTAGAAACACCATCAACCTCTCCCCAAGTAGACAACGCCTGCAAAATCCGCTGATGTTGAATAAACTTCCTACCTCCTGATCTTCTATCTTGCCTACTCATAGGCCTGAACACCTCCAACGTACAACGAGGGAGCAAAAACAACCTAACCCAAGCTGCCACACAACTTGGCTCAGCAACCACCTTTAAAAGAGCATCTAGTAACGCTTGAGAAAAGCTTAAACGACAACTATGAGAGATGTTTTTCACAGTAGTAAAAGGAACACGCATAACCCTCTCCAGCAGACCAACATCAAGCACCAAACTCCCGTCAACTTCAATCTGCTCAGCAACAACCAGCTATGAGATATCCACCATCGGCCTCGAAATACCCACAATATATTCACCATTCTCACCAAAAGCAGACACAGAACCATCAGTGTGACGACACTCACGAATCAAAGCATGAAGACACATACATCGTCCACACAACCACATCCTGAGACGGTCAAAACCTCCACAAACGCCACAAAAACTTCAAGGTTACACTCAAGGATGCCCCGAATCTCATTCTTGCGCTCAACCGCAAAAAGGTGTTGCCTCTTCAAATGACCAACCAGGCAAGAGAAACCTCTACTCTCCTCCCTATCACCACCACAACCATGAAATGAACTAGCGGACAAAAGAGAAACCCAATACCTTCCTTGACTTCCATTGGAAAACACCTAAGACAATTTTTTTTTCCAGAACTGGGTTAACTCACGAGTTGAGCCAACTCAGCGAGTTGATACCGAGTTGGCTCATCTTCCCCATTAAGACCTAAACAACAGCAGCGACGAAGCAAACAACAACAACAGAGAACAGCAGCGACGAAAAGAAAAACGGCGAGGGCGAGGCACTAAAAACAGACACCAGCGGCGGCGACGAAGAGAACAATGGCGGCACGGCGGGGCGGCACAGCGGTGCGACATGGTGGTGCGGAACGGCGGGCCGGCGCAGCGGCTGCACGGTGGTGCGGAACGGCGGCGGCTCCTCAACGGTGGTACAAAGTATTTTCTAGAAAGTGCATGGTATTTTCTAGTTAAATTATACATATATCTTTTTATTGTTTAATGTATTATTTTATTTGTTGATCAACTATTTAAATTAAGTTACTTATTAGTTATCTTGTTAATGTTGTTAAAATTTTTGCATGGTCCAATTTAAAATCTTCACTAAAATCCACATTAATCAAATTAAATACCATTGATTTGTTTTAAAAATAAAATTTGTTTTAAATTAAATTTATTTTTATCTTTATTAATTAAAACTAATTTATAATTAATTATATTACTTAACATTTGGGATGGAAAATTGGATGAAAAATAAGAGAATGGGCATGGAGATTAGTTAAACAAAACCTTGTGGGCACCATAAAGAATTCCAAAAACAACTGGTTACCAAATGGAAATTACAATTCCTCATGAGCACAACGAGTAATTTCCCATAAAAAAATCAAGGAAGCTAAAGGGGTGGAGATTAATTTGAATTAAGGCTTATTTATTTTAGGGAAATTTTGGATGGTATTTTTAAGGTTTGGAATTTTTCGGATTTTGTTCAACAATTTTTTTTCCTGGGTGTGTCCCTGTGCTTTTATAAATTTCCGGAATATGCCCTAAATCCGGTTCAATAATTAAAAAATTAAAAACTATAATATTTAAAACTTAAAACATCTGGTTCAAAGTAAAAAAAACAGTTGGAATTTTTTTCTTCTTTATTAAACCGGATTTAATTTTAAATATTGTAGTTTTTAAATCTTTAATTATTGAACCGGGTTTAAGGCATATTTCGGAAAATTTTAAAAGCACAGGTCACCTGAAAAAGAAAAAATTGTTAGGCTTAATCCGAAAAACGTCAAACCTCAAGGGCACAATCCAGAATTTTCCTTTATTTTATTTATCAAGTTGATGGACTAGGGGTGGGTTCGGTAGCTCGGTAGAAGGAAAATAGGAATTTTAATTGGGACTGAAATGTATCAATCGGTAAATGTTGTTCAGTGTTGAAAAAGAAGCGAATGAGGTGGAGGATGAAGCGACTGAAATGGTATATGAAGGGAACAAAAATTTCAGTTAGGGATAGCAGGTTGAAGCGGTTGAAATCAATTTCATCATCCTCAATTTCGTTTCTACCCTCCACCTCATTCATCCTTCTCCTCTCATCAGCTCCAGAGGAGAAACCGAAAACCCTACGACACTCTCAAATCTCTTATATCCAAGGTTATCTTCTTTTTTTCCATGTTTCAACTTCGAGCCCTCCGGTATCAATTTGTGCAAAATCTTCTCTTCTTTGTTCTGAATGATCGAATCTATTGTTTAAACCAAACATTGCATGACCCCTCTCTTCCAGTTCCCAAATCCAAGTATATCATCATTTCATCTTGGACGCACACTATAAATTCAGACTTTGGCTCGGAAGAGTAGCACCAACTCTTCCTAGAATGATCAATCTTATTAATAACCCTAGGAACAAAATACCAAAGACATTCAAAAGAATGAAAGCAACCACCATGCCTAAGGAATATTCAAGTTTCATCTTCTGTCTAATTTATGCTTCTGTTTAAAGTAGATTTATACTTGTGATTACAATTATGCTTCTCTTCGAATGCCAAGTTTGAGCAATGATAATGTGAGATTTTATTCTTCTCTTCTAATGCCTAGTTTTGTGACAAGTTTAGAGTAGTATTATGCTTATGTTAACTCGGTGAACAGATGCTTCAAATGTCAAGTTTAGAGTAGTTTTATGGTTGTCTTCAAATGACAAGTTGTGGGCTTCTATTTACACTTTATGCTTCTCTTTGAACACCAAGTTTGAACAATCACGTGATGTTTTGTTCTTCTCTTCGAATTTCATGTGCCAATTTAGAGTCATTTTATGCTTCTGTTTTGGTCAACAAAAGCAAAGTATTGTGCTTCGAATGACAAGTTGTGTGCCAAGTTTGGAATAGTTTCATGCTTCTTTTCGAATGCAAAGTATTGTGCTTCTGTTTATTGTTATGCTTATCTTCGAATGCTAAGTATTTCTATAACCTTTCTTCGTTGTTGTTTGAGAAGTGATGTTAGTATAACCTTCTTTGATAGGTTTTTAATGTCGCCGGTTCTGAATGAAACACTTCATTGTCGTCCAATGCTTCCTTTCCTTATGACTTTATGAGTGGGACCCTGATGTTATTGATTCTCCTCCATCAACTAATATGGGGCTCGTGGTAAACCAAAATCTCTTTTCATTTCACTGTTGTAATGTAATCCACAAAAAAAAAAAAACATTTACCAACTGATGTATTTACCTTCTAATGCTTGGTGGATGCCCGCCCTTGATTTGGAGGGTGAACTCACTATCACTCCCACATCTTCTCCGATGGTTGCCCGTATTCAAGAGGTTGCTCGTTGACCCAAGACTAACAATCAAAGGCTAAGAGATGAAATCAATATAACAAATCATAACATGGGGAACATGGAGTCAACAAATTTGCAGGTTTATAACCACGTTTCAGAGTTGGCATCCTCAGACATACAACTCTCTCTAAGGCTTGAGGAGGCCAAGTTGGAGGAGAATGAAAATGCCAAAATTGTACGTGAACAAGTTGATGGTTGCACGACTAGTTATTTTCGTATGGTTACTCTCTTACCTTGCCCACAAGTTTGGCTTCTAATAGGTTTATGGTTGAAGTACTTAAAACTTAGATATATTTTGTGATCACGATATGTATGTAACGAACTTGACTGTTAAGCATGACTTTTGGAAAACTTGTGAGCCTAATATTGTATGTAATTCTCAGTGTTCTAATATGTTTGAACTCACCGGTTTCCATAGGTTTTGTTGTTTGTTTGTTAATGTTTTGTTTTTATTTTGGTGGGGTTTGTAATGACATATAATATACAGTTGCAATGTTGGCTACTGCTACTATTAAGTTCCTCTCAGTGTTGGTTACTGCTACTATTTCGTTATTTTAATTATCCGTCAATTTTCTATAACCTAAATGATGCGCCCTTGACAACCATGACCGTGGATGAGGATGACGATGCTTTGCGGGTTCGCTCCGATGGACCACTCACTCGCTCCCAAGCCATCGCCCAAGCTGCCGGCTCAATCATCCGACACACCATCGCATCACTCGGACCCGTTAGTGGCATGCCATGTCTCCACTCCACCATGGCATAGGCTACCGGCTCCGTCCACACTTGGCCCGCTAGCAACATGCCTCGTCTTTCCGGCGCCACGGCATTTAGCTAGCATATATTATAATATTTTATTAATTTTCCATTTTAAATAAAAGACTTTTAATTTTCTGAACATTAACTTCGGAACTTAATTCTGGGAGTTAATTTCCGGCATTGATAGTTTAGACTTTCGTTTCGGGAGTTAGCCCCGACTTTATTCCCGCCTTTATTTCCCGCCTTTAATTCCGTCATTTATTTCCGACTTTTGGTGTGACCTTCATCCACTATACAAGGGATGCTTGGCGTCACTTGTAAATCATGTTCAATATTAATCAAGTTATTTGAAGGAAAATCCTCTCTCTTGATTTGGGCATCACTTCCTCTTCAATCCCCTCAAAGTTCTTCCTTGGATCAAGTCTTAGATCCAAGAACTCACCTTCGAGGATTCTTCTAAATAATCGACTCTCCAATCCACTACTACGTTTGCTCGATCCCTCTAGATCGAATCAAACTCTCACTTCCGCATCCAACTCAAATCGCTTCCGCCTTACCAAAGTTCTAACTAAGTCACTTTTGCACATCATCAAGGAGTAGTTGATGTTCTAGCTTGGTCTAGATCCGGCATTCGTTCTTCAACGATTCCAAGGACGCATCACTAAAGTTTGTTCTTATTGTTTTTGTTGTCACATATAATGCACAACTACAGTTCACTATTGTTGGCTCAGAAAATACTTCAACTTGTGTCTGTTTTCACATATGCAATAGAGTTTGTTTTCACAAGTGTAGTAGAATCACTATTGTAAATTGTTCATTGTTGTTGGATTACAAAATACTTGAACTAGAGATGTCTGTTTTCACAGTTGCATTTCAGTCTAGTATCAATGTTGTTTGTAGATAAAAATGTGTATACTTTGTCAATTTGAATTTTTGTGTAAATTTCAGTATCATCATATGATCCCCAATATATCTTTATCTTGTTCTTAAACGCTCAATTTAGGCTAATAAAACGAAGTCAATGAACATAAACTGAATTTATTATATTTATTTTGGCATTGTTTAATCCGTATCCAGTAATATTGAATTTTGGGGTTCAATGAAAGTCTGAAGACCTAGTTTCTCGAAGAGATTTGTGCCATCGATCGCAAACGCGTCTTCTGTGTTTACCCCGCTGTATTGGGCTGCCTTTCTAATGTAAAGATTGCATTTTGATTCGATTGAGGAGTTATGGGAATATCGGATTTGGGGAAATATGAAAGTCTGGTGACAGATTTTTCTCCTTTATTCGTCATTTTCTGGGCCTGAATCAGCCATGGCATAAAGGGTTGCTCACATCTTCGCTCTGGTTAGGGTGCATACAAGGTGTTTGATGTAATGCCTGAACAAAATTATGGGTCTACCGCTTTTTCTGATGTGTGGTTATCGTCTTCTGGATGTGCTTGTTATTGGCTACACTAGATAGTGTTCATGTGTTTGCTGAATTATGAAGGCGGGTAAAGAAGCCACAAAAACCATAAAAGCTCCGTTTGAACATTGTGCTGTAGACTTGCAACGGCTGTGAAATGGGTTTAGTGCAAAAAAGGTTTTCAAAGAACGTTGTTTGTTCGATCTGTGGAAGGTGAGGTGAGGTTTCAAATGTCGACGGAGGGCAATGGCTTTCTTCATTATCCGCTTAGATCTTTTCACGGGTGTGGAGATGGTAGGGAGGGAAGTAGAGGTTTCTCTTGTTTGATTAGTCATCTGAAAAGACAACACCTCAGTGTAGTTGAACGCAAGAATGAGGTTCGAGGCATTCTTGAGTGTGACTTGGATGTTTTTGTGGCGTTTATGGAGGTGTTGACGGTTCTCAGGATGTGGTTGTGTGGCCGATGTATCTCTCTTCATGCTTTGAGTCGTGAATGTCGTCACCCTGATGGTTCTATTCTTGCTTTTGGTGAAGATGGTGGATACATTGTTGGTATCTCGAGGCCGGTTATGGGAATCTCAGAGCTGATTATTGGAGATCAGGTTGTGGATGATGGTGGGGGGTATGGTGTTTGATGCAGATCTTTTGGAGAGGGTTATGCGTGTTCCTATTTCTGCGGTGAAAAGCATTCCTTATAGTTGCCGTCTTAGTTTCTCTCAAGCGTTGTTGGACGCTATTTTGAAGGTTGTTGCTGAGCCAGGATGTGTAGCTGCTTGGGTTATGTTATTTTTGCTCCCTCGGTGTACGCTGCAGGTGTTCAGGCCTATGAACAGGCGAGATAAAAGATCGGGAAGTAGAAAGTCGATACAACATCAACGGATTTTACAGGCCTTGTCTACTTGGGGAGAAGCTGAGGGTGCTTCGAGTCTTGTGCGGGCGTTGTTAGACGGTTCTGATCATAGGCCTTTTGTGAGGGTGGTTTGTGACTCGGGTGATGGAGCTGATCTAGACAAGCACCCTAATATCAAGCAATGCTTACATAAGCTTTCAAATGGACATTTTACAACTGCTGTTAAGTTTTTGTGTTCTTCTGGAGTTGCTCCTTATAGTGATGAGACTTTGAGGGTGTTAGAGGCTAAGCTCCCATACAAACCTCCTCCTTCTAATCCTTGCATTGCCTTTCTTGAACCACCCCTTGTTGTTGATGTCGATTTGACTTTTAAATGCATTAAGTCCTTTCCCAAGGGTACTTCATGTGGTAGAGACGGCTTAAGGGCACAACACATCTTAGATGCCATGTGTGGGAGGGTTCTGCAGTTTCCACGAGTCTTTTGAGAGCGATTACCTCAGTGGTTAATTTGTGGTTGGGAGGTAGGTGTCCGTTGAGTTTAGCTGAGTTTGTAGCTTCGGCTCCTCTTACACCGTTGTTGAAGCCTGACAATGGAGTCCGACCCATTGCAGTGGGTATTGTATGGAGACGGTTGATGTCTAAAGTAGCCATGAAGGGAGTGTGTAAAGATATGAGAGAATATCTTGGAGATTTTCAGTTTGGAGTCGGTGTTTCAGGTGGTGCAGAGGCTATTTTGCACAATGTTAATAGGCTTTTGAGCGAGCGCTATGACGACGGTTCCTAGGCTATGCTGACAGTGGATTTTTCTAATGCTTTCAACCTAGTTGACGGGTCTGTTTTGTTTAGAGAGGTTAGAGAGAGATGTCCATCTATCTCTTTATGGGTTGAGTTCTTATATGGTCAGGCTGCTCGGTTATACCTTGGAGATGGATGCATATGGTCGGCTACTGTGTGCAGCAAGGGGACCCTCCGGGGCCACTCCTTTTTTCTCTTGTCTTGCACCCGCTTCTGCATAGGATCAGGGATAGTTGTAAGCCTCTCCTTCAAGCTTGGTATCTGGATGATGGTAAGATTATTGGTCGGTCTACGGAGGTGGCTAGAGCTCTTGACATCATTCGACAATTTGGTCCGGGTTTAGGGCTCGAGTTGAATGTTTTCAAAACTGAGCTCTTTTGGCTTTCGTGTGATGGGTCGAAACTTATAGATGGACTATTCCCACAAGACAGTGCAAGGCCGGCAATGGGAGTTAAGTTGTTGGGAGGGGCAGTGAGTAGAGACGCGGGGTTTATTAGAGAGCTTGTCATGAAGAGAGCGGTCAAGGCAGTTGAGTTGATGTATCTTCTTCCACAGTTGAGGGACCCGCAGAGTGAGCTTCTCCTACTTCGTTCTTGTATGGGTGTTTCTAAGATGTATTTTGGCGTGAGGACATGTCATCAGGAGCATTGGGAGAGTGCAACAGCTTATTTTAATGATGAACTTCGTGGAGTGGTAGAGGATATTGTGGTGTGAGGGGCCCTTTCTTTGGGGATCTTCAGTGGAGGCTTGCTTCTTTGCCCCTTCGGTTTGGGGGTCTTGGGATTTACTCGGGTATGGAGGCTTCCTCTTTTGCTTTTGTGGCCTCCAGGGCCCAATTTGGGACCTTCAGGACCACATTTTGCGGGATAGTGGAGTTGTGGATATAGGCTCTGAGTTTTGTGGAGCTTTGGGCAATCTTCAGGATTCTATTTCTGAATTCGATCTTTCGATTTTTACTGTCAAGAACACCGTCCCCCGTAAAGCCCAACAGGTCTTGGTGGGTGTTCTATTCGGTAAGATTGTTCAAGAGATGGAAGTTGCCTTCAATTTGACCTCGAGACAGAAAGCGGTTTTTAAGTGCCTTCAATCAGCGCATAGCCAAGATTTCCTTCTTTCCATTCCCATTGATGGGCTTGGGCAGTGTATGTCCCCGGTTGAGTATCGATCGGTCCTTAAGTATCGTTTGATGATTCAACTTTATCCGGTTGATGGGACTTGTCCTATGCCCAACTGTCGTAAGCCTTTAGATATTTTTGGGGAGCATGTTGTTCATTGTAAAGAGCTTCCTGGTTTCCAATATAGACATGATCTTGTCCGTGATGTTTGATGCGATGTGTTTAGGAGAGCGGGGGTTTCGGTTAAGAAGGAGGCACCTGTGACCTTCTTGAATGATCCACGTGAGAGAAGATCTACGTTGAGGCCGGCAGACGTCTTAGTGTTTGGATAGATGAGTGGAAAGCATGCTTGTATTGATGTGACAGGGATTTTCCCACTGGTTGGTTTAGGCAATGGGCCTTTTGTGGTGAGTAAGGCGGCGCTTAATGCAGCGTCTGCTAAGGTGGCTAAACATGAGACGGTTTGTGTTAAAAATCAACACGTGTTTCTTCCGTTTGCTTTTGACACTTTTGGTTTTCTTGCGCACGATGCTGTTGAGGTTCTTAAGAGGGTGCAACGGGTCTTACACGGTAACGTTATGTCTCCTAGGTCATCAAATGTTGTTTTTAGGAGAATCAGTTTTGCAATTCAGAAAGGGTTGGCGGCGCAGCTGGTTGCCCGTCTCCCCTCTAGGTCGATGTATTTAATTTTTAAAGTAATGAGAAAAAATAAAACACTCAAAAAAAAAAAAAATTGTTGTTTGTATATGCTTCAAGTACTCTACACAGACAAAACCTGAATGGAAGGATACTTGTTGTGAATAGGTAGGGCTGAGCATCGGTTCAAAACCGAACCGAAACCGAAAATTACAAAAACTTGAACCGAAAATTTAGGTTCGGTTTCGGTTTAGACCGAAAATTTTAGGTTCGGTTTAGGTTAAACCGAAATAAAAAAAATCGTAGAAAAGAAACGAAGATGGCGAGGGAAGGATGGAACTTCAGTTCATCGATTTATTCATCACAAAACAGAGCAGCAGATCTATATTCATCTCAATTCTCAATCTAAATAACAAATTTAAATAGTAAACATAAGTTACAATGTTACATAACAATCACGAATCAACAAAAAAAATACAAGAAGTAAGAAACATCAAAAATCTGGTCTTAAATGGCCGAACGAATAATCTGCAAAAATATAAAAAAAAACGAACAAAATGGTTAGGAGGAGAAGAGCATGAGAAAGAAAAGAGAAAGAGACCAGATTCAGTCTCAGACATACATGTTGGTCGCGAATGGATGTTTGAGAAGAGGGTTCGTTGTCGCCCTATGTCCTTCACCGACGCCCTCAGTCAACAAATATCGGCGCCCCAGATCCAAAACAAAGAAGAATCGAGGAAGGAATGAGCCATTGTCGTCGCCCTTGGTCCCTCACCGAGTCATCGCCCTCCAAAATCCATTCAATTTATATTCAGATCCAAAACGTTCAAGAAGAAAATGAGTCGAGAAGGAGAGAATGAGTTCGAGTCGGAGAATGGGAGATTGAGATCTAGAATCGGAGAATGGGAGATTGAGATCTAGAATCGGAGGAAGGGAGCCGCCGCATATTTCCTATTGAGTGAGTTGGACTGTTGGAGGCTTGGAGCGTTTTTTCTTTGGGCTTCTAAAGCTCCTTTTCCTAACCCTAGAATTGGAGAAAGGAGCCGCCGGTTTTTTTTATAAAAAAACGGTTCAAACCGCGGTTTTCGGTTCGGAACCTAAACCGAACCGAAAACCGAAATTAAATATTAAATGAACCGAACACCGAACCGATTATTGCGGTTTTCGCTTCGGTTTAGGTTCGGTACGGCTGAACCGACCTACTTTTGCTCAGCCCTATAAATAGGTTACTCTACTAGTCTTCAACTCGACAAACTTATGTGTGCAAAGTAATACTATGCTTTCAACAAAATCATACCCAAGAATTCAGGTGAATGGACATGTAGGTAGAAGATGACACTGTTGTTTTGTTTGGCTCACTATTGTCTCAACTTGTTGATAATTGCTCAGTGTTTGCTATTGATGTATGTTTATGCTTTAAGTATTGTCTGTTTTTGGATCACTGATGTATGTTGATTCATTGTTGGATAAAATTGCACTCACCCTTACTAACAACCGCATGTATAAACGATTTATTAGCCGTCTCAATAGAAATACTAACATTATCAAAATCCTAAAGGAGCCAAACTCCTCTTTCAAAACCACGGGCCTCAACACGGAATCAACCTTTCAACCACATCCTATCACGTTTATTTCACACAAACACCCAAAACCCGGGGCTCAAAGATAGCAAGGAAATCAATATTATAAGTGGCACATAAATAGATAATAGCACGTCTGAAGCCGGGTTTTTTCTGCTCCAAACACATTCCAAAAAAGACAATTCATTGGAGTCAAAACCAAAAAAGAAACCACACATACTTCACCTCAATCCACAACTAACATGTCGCTTTTGACATGCTGTTATTGCCCGACCGATCCAAATAAAGGCATTTGCCCAACCATAATAACATCCAAAGAAATTGCTCTTAAACCATAGCAACACGCTGAGGTTGATTCTGCTAATCGAACCGGCGAACACGGTACCAACGCGGAAGACATGAAAACATCAACCCCTGCATGGTATTGTTCATGTTGAGTCGAAATAATACGTAAGGAGGTGCATGTAGGGCGAGAGAAAGAGAGCAACATCTTCGTCAGTCTCACCTTCCGACCTCAACCACTTCTGAGATGTCAATATGGGACTGTTTCAGCTAGCATCCATGCCAGACGACGGTCTCTAATTTTTTGTTTGGTATTAGGCTTTTTTTTTTCTCACCTTCTTTAGTAGCCGTTGGAACTGAAGTTTCAACAAATACCACTATGTAAGGCGATACTTTACTAGAAGAGGGCGCAACACTGGTTGACTCGCGCTTCACCACACGAGGATGGATGACCGACGCAGGCAACAATGTAGGTTGAGATGCCTAAGTCGAAACCTCGTTAATCACTGCCTTTCCTTTACCTCCCGAAGCAGCAGTCCTTTGCAAGCCAACACGTGAAACACTAATACCCACCTTCTATTCTGATTAACACGACCTTGTTGTTTCATGGGAGCTACACTAGGGTATCTTTCGATTGAGAAAAACGAGGTTTCCTATTAACCATCATCCAGGGACCAAAAGCACTATCGTCGACCCCAATAGTAGTAGCCTGGGAATCCTCTAACGCCATAGTAAAAGCCAAATGCGATGAAGGATTATTTGTCGAAGGTACCTCTTCCTTACTCGCAAGCTCACCCACCTCACATTGAGACGCATCATACCCATATCTTACGCACTTGAAGCATATGATGTCCAAACCCTCGTATTCAATAGGACAACACACTCCGTTAACAAAGACAACTTTCTTGAGGGGCTTTGCTAGATCAATCTCAATACAAATCGAGCAAACCGATCCCTACTAAATTGGAGTGTCTTTGGATGAACAACATTAGGAACACCAACCCGTAACGCCATCATCCACAATATATCTCTACCACTAAATAGGAATGCTAGTGATAAGAACCCAAAATCGGCGCAATTTTAATGGGATCAGTAGACACAAATGCCGGAGTCTACCTCTTCATAATCAAACAACTACCGACACAACCCATGGTCCACGTGTAAGAACCGAAAGCAACTCCGCCTCCAAACGAAACCGTGCAATGTAGTTATTATTATCCATATCATATCCAAAGTAACAATAACCAGAAATCAATAACCCAAAATACTCCAATCCAAAATTAATTTGACAAAGATATTGTTTAATTTTTTAAAATTTTTTTATGCTACAATACTTACATTATACAGACTAGATTCTCCCAGAACGCTAGCTAAGCCTTCAATCCAATCAATAAGCTTATTGATTAAGGGCTTAGCCCTCCTTCTTATAACCCATTGATTGAGAAGGGCCTCGGCCCGGAAAGGGGAGAGTGGCCGAGTCATTGATAAGTTGTCTCCTGTGAATCGGAATACTTAATTGCACCGCTCACCGAAAACAATTTGATAAAAAACAAAATAACCCAAATGATCGAACTTGATCATCCCCGAATAATATGATCGAAAATCATTTGAAAGCCCAAAGTTAACCAACCAAAAAGTTACCTACTAACCCGAAATTCAACCTGATCATTAGCCCAATTGATCATTAGCCTAACTTCAACCTGATCTAAATTGAGAAAAATCACAATAACTCAACCGAAAACCGTCTGATGCTCCTGTTTGACGTGCCTCTAGTCACAATAAAACGATAATGGGTCAAAAGATGAAACCACCTAAACCTACGTTAAATACCATATGTTACAGATATTATATAGGATATCATGTTAATGATATAATTATATCAAGAGATTCAATCTGAATAATCTGATATTATTATAAGTCTAAAATGTCCTTGTAGCATATTATAACCCGTTACCTGACACACACATATTTTTATATGCTTCCCTATTTTATACATATAACTCCAGATTCTTATACATTAGATATGCTCACATGCCGATATGCGTGACATGATCTGTCATCCAACTGCTCTATTGGTATTTTGCCATGTCAGCCGTAGCGGGTATTACGGACATACATCCCCCGGATCCGTCACCCGCAATATTCTTACCCGATGAAACGGGTAATAATTGGGTGTTTGACTTACATATGCATGACCTAAAATAAATCCAACATTTTATACCGAAAATCAACTAAATTATCTAAATTTAACTTTAAAAAGACCATTAAAATTAAAGTGCAAACTAAGACCATGTGCAACAGGGTTACTAATTTTTTCCTCAGCAAGATTCCTGTCATGTCAGCTTAGTAGTCTCATCTCAACTTTTCACTTATTTTCACCTATAACAGAGAGTCCCGGGCTACTAATTTTAACCTTTTATTTCTTTTTTATTTATTTTCAATAATTAATGAATTGTATATTTATAAATCATTTTATTATTATAAAATATTACTAATACTATTATAAATAAATATTAGACATCAAATTTAAAATATAAATATTTTAAAATTAATATAATTAAATGTAATGTCAGATATCATTTATCATGCTCGATTATTGTGTTTCTTAGATTCGAAATTTAAATATAATGTCAGATTTCATTTATTGTGTATAATGGACTCGTGACTGAGTTGTCATTTCATGCTCGATTATTGTGTTTCTTAGATTCGAAATTTAAATGCAATGTCAGATGTCATTTATTATGTATAGTGGACCCGTGACTGAGTTGTCATTTCATGCTCGGTTATTCTGTTTCTTAGATTCAAAATTTAAATGCAATGTCAGATGTCACTTATTGTGTACAGTGGACCCGTGACTGACTTGTCATTTCATGCTCGGTATTGTGTAAAGGAGACATATATTCATTTCTACATTCTATAAAAGGGTTAAAGAGCAAAATATTATCACACCAACACTTCATTTTCTACTCTTATCTCAATCAATTAACACAACTTCTCTCTTTCTCTATTGTTCACTATAATGGATCATAATGGAAATCCCCTTCCAAATCCTTTGTATTTCAATCAAAACCCACCACACATGAGTTATCCACAAGACCCTAATGCTCAAAACCCACAATGCATGAGTTATCCGCAACACCTCCATACTCAAAACCCACAATATATGAGTTATCCGCAACACCCGCACACTCAAAACCCACAATACATGAGTTATCCGCAACACCCTCAAAACCAACAATTCATGAATTATGCGCACTACCACCAAACTCAAAACTCACAATGCACAAATGTTCCAAACTCCTACCACCAAACTCAAAACCCAAATGAACACTCGATCCCAACATCTCCACCTATTACCATCCCGCCTTTTGGGACTCATGAACCAACAGTTGATCTAGACAATGACGATGAAGATGAAGTTCAAGAGACAACCGAAGAAGTTGCTAGAAGGTTGCGTTGGGGGGAGTCGAAGACACTTTACTTATTAGTGGATGGATGAACACGAGCAAAGATGCCATCCGAGGAACCAACCAGTGTAGCAACACCTATTGGAATCGAGTTTCTTCCTATTACAACGAAAGGAGGGAAGATTTACAATCTCGCTCATGGAAACAATGTAAGAATCGCTTCCAAAAGCTTAATGCACTTGCTTCTAAATTTATAGGTTTGTATGCAATATCATAAAGGGGGAGAGTGAGTGGGGAATCTCACGATGATGTCCTTGCAAGGGCTCATGTTTTGTATACGGAACAATATATATCAAAGTTCAATCATGAGAACATTTGGCGAATGCTTAAGAATCTCCCAAAATGGCAAAGCAGTATTCAACCAACATCATCAAAACAAGGGAATAGCTCCAAGAGGACAAAGGTAAATGAGTCTAGAGCATACACATCAAGCTTGAATGTTGGAACTCCATCCAGTGAAGGTGGAACCCCATATAGCTCATTTGTCCGTCCTCTAGGACGAACTAGTTCGAAGAGGACGGGGAAGAGACCAGTTAGTATAATAGAGTCATCCGATAGTTTAAAATCAGTTCAACTTTTGGATGACATGGTGGCTAGGCAACTTGAGATTCGCCTCCAAGAAATGGAACTACATAAGGAATCATTGAGGTTAAAAGCCATTGCCGAAGCTAGGAAGAACAAAATAGTGGAAATTAAGGAGAGGAAGGTCAAAGAGCTAGAGTACAAAAAGAACATGGTCATTCTTACTACTTTGACGGAGATGGTAGATCCCTTGACTCCCGACCAAAAGAAAATGCTTGATCAGTTGCTCAAGGAGCTTAGTACTTGAATTTATGTTTAAGTTTGTGTTTCATTTAAGGTTAATACATATAGGCAATATATATTGCAAATTATGGAGTCTTGTCGCTGCAAGATTTTGAGTCTGGCTTTTGGCCAGGTTTTGTTTTTCTCTGAAATTTCTTTTGGCTGGTTTTCAATTTTTCTTTCCCTGAGATCTAACGGTTGTGTTTGCCCTTGCCTTACCCTAGCATTATGGTTTTCATTTTCTTTTGGCTTTTACCCTTGCCTTGCCCTTGTCCTTGCCTTGCCTCTTGTGATTCTGTTTGGCCGTCTTCCTCTGAGATTTGCTTTCAGTCTTCTTGATGATTTCAGTCTTGTCATCTTCCCCTGAGATCTAGCGGTTGTAGTTTTTGATTTCAGTCTGTTCCATCTTCTTGATGATTTCAGTCTTGCTGCTGCAATATTTGTGATCCCATTCGTTTTCGTGCCATACTCTAGTGGCTTTCTAGTGGTTTCAAGATTTCAGTCTTGCTGCAAGTTTTTTTTCCAACTTGGAAGTTCTCTCTAAATCGGTTCATATGGAAGCTATCCAAAATCAGATTCAAGGGTTGTGTCTTACAGATAAAGAATGTCATGTTGTTGACATTTCTGATTTGCCATCAGCAAATAAATGTCTCAGTTTCACTGTATTGGGTAAGATCCTAACTGAGAAGAAAGTTAACAGTGGAGGATTCAGGAATATTTTGCGTGCAATCTGGAAGCTAAATGGTGAAGTTGCCATCAAAGAAACCTTCCATAACACCTTTCTTTTTCATTTCTTTTCATCAGATGATAAAGAAAGAGTGTTAAAAGGCAGGCCTTGGCTCTATGAAGATGACCTTCTCGTTTTAGAAGATATTAACCCTGATATTAGCATTGAAGAAGTTGCTTTTGATACTTCTCCTTTCTGGATCAATATATTCAACCTGCCTATTGGAGCTCGCAATATTGATACTGCTGCTACAATTGGGAGTAGTATTGGAGATCTGATAAGCATTGATAAACGGTCTATAAGAAACCTCTATGGGGGAATCAGAATAAAAGTCAATATTGATGTGTCTAAATCTCTTATGAGGGGAATCACCATGAAGTATGGTACTAAACTTAGATGGCTTGATTTCAAATATGAAAGATTACCGAGACTGTGTTATTCTTGCGGGTGCCTTGGACACTCTATCAAATCCTGTACTTCAAAGGCCACACGTGAGGAAGGAAGTGAGCAATATGGTCCTTGGATGCGCATGATTTCAGGTAGTCGAACCATTAGCATGAAAGATGAAAGAGCACTTCAAAATATATGGCATGATACCATTATGAACCTAGCCCCTTCCGCTGAAATTCTTCAGCGGAAGTAAGACTTGAGTTTGATATTCCAAATGCTACAAATGTTGTTAGTATTCCTAATGCTCCAGTTACTACTGAAATTGCTACAAATATTCTTATTGCTAATATACTTCCATGACTGTTCCTGATAAGCCTCTTGAACAATTAAATAATACCCTTGATGCTTCTAGTAACAATACAAACATTATTTCAGTGTTGCTCTCAGCTCAACCTTTTGATGTTACTACCTCTCATAGTTCTGTTGTTAAAGGACCGGCAAAATTCACTAGATATCAAAAGCACTCCCAAGAAATGCTCGTTGATGTTCAGTCTACTTTGGGTAAAAGAAAGATCAATGAAGCTTTAGAGGGAGAATTTTATAACAATTTAAATTTCTTGCAAGTAAAGAAGCCTAGAAATGCAACTGATATTGTTTTGCAAGACACCATTGAAGTAGCGATGTCAGGTGACAACCTGCATCGTGAACAACAATGAAGATACTTTGCTGGAATTGCCGGGGTTTGGGAAATCCTCGGACAATTGCTACTCTTCGTGATAGAATTCGAAGAGATAAGCCCAATATTATCTTCATCATGGAGACTATGCTACTTCAAGAGGGTTCTGCAAAAATAATGCACACTTTGGGTTTTACAGAAGGCTTCAATGTTTCTTCAAATGGCAGATCTGGGGGACTGAGTATGTGGTGGAACATGGATAATACATCTCTATTATCCTTCTCTGACCACCATATTATGATTGATATTATTGATAATGCAAATAATTCACATTGGGCTTTTGGGGGAGTTTATGGATGGGCATCTACTTCTTCCAAGTATAGGACTTGGGATCTCAGGAAGGAATTAAGGCACCAATATAAAGGTCCTTTGGTTTTGGCTGGTGATTTTACCAAATTTTATTCCAAAATAAAAAACTAGGTGGTTCTTCCAGGTCCGACAGAGCCATGGCTAGTTTTAGAGAAGCTATTGACAGTTGTGGAAGGAATTTAGACACCTTAATCTGAGAAAGGTTAGACATATATTTGATTTCTGATGATTGGAGATTGATATACCGAAATTTCTCAGTCTTTACTCATCCTATAGTCTCTTCTGATCATTCTATGATTACTCTCTCTACTGCTCATGTTCATATGGTGACAAATAAGAGGAAAAACTTTGAGAAATGGTGGATTGATGTCCCGGGCTATTATGAAAAAATTGAAAATTCATTGAGAATTTCTACTGATAAGCCTATCCCTATTCGTCTCAATATGGTTTTATCAGATCTAACTACTTGGGGATTTTCAGAACTAGATAATATGAAAGTTTCTATTAAAGACCTTGAAAAAGAGTTGCGTATTATCCAAGGAAATACCCCTACTATTGCTGCCATTGAAAGAGGTGGACAGATTATAGCGAGATTGGAGCAGCTCTATAAAATTGAGGAAAGTTTTTGGTACATGCGTTCTAGGTCTTTGGACATTAAAGATGGGGATAAGAATACTAGTTATTTCCATCATAAAGCTACTGAGCGTAAGAAGATGAATTTTATATGGCGTTTAAAGGATGACAATGGTTGCTGGAAAGAAGGAGATACCAACATTCAAAATCTCATCATTAATTACTATGATACCCTCTTTACTGCAGATAGCTCTTTTGCTCTATCAGGATCTGCTCATATTTGACCTCCTCTTACTAGGCCCATGGTAACAACAACTATGAATGAAAATCTCATAGCCTTGCCTTCTGCGGAAGAAATTCTGACAGCTTTAAAATCCATGAAATCTTGGCGTGCACCTGGTGGGGATGGACTTCATGCTGGGTTTTTTAAAAGATTTTGGCCCATTATTGGTAACAATATTGTCGAGTTCATACAAACCTGGTGGGTCACACAACATTCACTTGGAGAGCTAAATAAAACTGTTATAACCCTTGTTAACAAAATGAAGCAGCCTATGCACGCGAAGGATTTCCGCCCTATCAGCTTATGTAACGTCCTATATAAGCTCATCTCGAAGGTTATTACCAGAAGACTTTCAAGAATTATGCCTTCTATTATCTCAAGAGAACAATCATCTTTCGTTAAAGGAAGGCTCATAACAAATAATGGGATTATTGCTCTTGAATGCTTCCATCATATGACTTCCAAGGCAAAAGGTGTAGAGGAAATGGCTATTAAACTAGATTTAACAAAGGCTTTTGATCGTGTGGATTGACAATTTTTAGAAATAGCCATGTGCAGACTAGGATTTTGCTCTTCTTTTGTTTCTCTCATCATGAGTTGTGTTAAGTCTGTTTCCTACTCTTTCAAAATAAATGGCTCAATTGTTGGCAATCTTATTCCCACGCGTGGAATCCGTCAGGGAGATCCTCTTTCTCCTTTTCTCTTCATTATCTGTGCAAATGTCTTCTCTGATTTAATCACTTCTGCTTCCTCTGTAGGTACACTCTCTGGTTTAGCTATATGTCGGCAATCCCCAAAAATTACACATCTCCTATTTGCTGATGACAGTTTGATCTTCACTAAGGCGTCTCAGCTGAATTGTCAAGCTATTCTCGCAATTATTCGGGATTTTGAAGCAATGTCTGGACAGTTAGTTAATTTGGACAAGTCTGAAGTCATGTTTAGCAAAAATGTTTCAATGCAGTCCAGAGTTTTACTTGCTACTACAATGGGTATGAAATTGGTTACCCATCAATCAAAATACCTAGGTTACCCTGTTGCTTCTAGTAGATCAAGGTGTGATATGTTCAGAAACATCAAAGACCGTATTGCTAAGAAGTTAAATGGTTGGAAGGAAAATTTTCTTTCCCAAGCAGGGAAAGAGGTTTTGCTCAAATCTGTTGCTCAAAGTATTCCTCTTCATATCATGAATGTTTACAAGTTTCCGGATGGTGTTATAGATGATATACATGGGATGTTTGCTAAGTTTTGGTGGGGAACTCAAATCTGAAAAGGAAGATTCACTGGAAAACTTGAAAACATCTGTGTCTTCCTAAGAAATTTGGAGGCATGAGTTTCCGAGATTTGCGGGTTTTTAACCAGGCTATGTTAGCTAAGCAATGTTGGAGGCTCTTGCATAATCCTAATTCCCTTTCAGCACAGGTACTAGCTAGTAGGTACTATAAAAATGTTTCGTTTTTGGATAGCACTCTAGGTTGGAATCCAAGCTATTTATGGAGAAGTTTTTGCGGGGCAAAGGAGCTTCTAAGGGAAGGCCTAGGATGGCGTATTGAAAATGGAGAATCAATAAGTGTTTGGACTGAGCCTTGAATTCCTGCTGATAGAAAAGGATATAAAATTCCTGATGTTCCCTCACATGTTGACCCAGATTTAAACCTGAGAGTTTCAGATCTGATCTCAGAAGATAGAAGTTGGCATTATGACTATATTAGGTCACATTTCTCTTCACAAGAGTCCTTGGCCATCTATCACATACCTCTTGCTTTCTGTCCTTCTCAAGATAATTTTTTTTGGTGGCCAGATTATAGAGACAGTTTTATGTGAAAAGCGCCTATTACTTGGGAATTTCAAGGATGCCACAAATGCTTACTTCTCATGTACATCCCTCTGAATTGTTGTGGAAAAAAATGTGGAATTTATGTTTGCCTAGTAAGGCTTTGCATTTTGCTTGGCGACTCTTCTCCTTTTCTCTGAGTACATCCTCTACTCTTTATAATAGACATGTAACAGATTCACCAACTTGTGTGCGCTGCTCTTTGGAGGCAGAAACAAATTGGCATGCAATTTTATCTTGTCCTCGTGTCCAAGATGTATGGATTGGCTCTCCTCTTGCTCCTTGAATGCATTCACTTACTACTAACACAGTTGCACACGCTTTACCTCTTTTGGAATGTATAGGGGAAGATATGTTACTCGAGTTTGTACTATGTTCTTTGGATAGGTTGGACGTCAAGAAATTCACATATTTTTGATGATAGTCCTCTACCAGCTAGTCTCACTAGAGAAGGTTTTCGTAAATGGGTGAAGGATTTTGCATTTTATAACTCTTGTGAGCAAGCTAGCTCTTCGGTGAATGGTTCTGTAGCTGTCGTTCCTGTTTCTGATTCTGTTAATGGATTTGTCCCTCACTGGATAAGGCCTTATGAAGGTTGGTTTAAACTAAATGTTGATGCTGCTATAAATTCTGTTTGGACAAGATTTGGTATTGTTGTTAGGAACTATAATGGTTCCTTGTGTGGTGAGACAACTCTACGAAGCTCCTCTTCTTTGGATCCGGTCATGGCTGAAGTTTTAGCTATCAAAGTTGGACTTGTTGATGCTAAAAGAAGGAATTTAGAGTTTGTTATTGTTGAATCAGATTGCCTTACTACTGTTAGATTAATTCAGGAACATACAAGTATTCTTTCACCTCTATGCAATATCTTAGATGACATATGGATATTGCAGTCCGGTTTTCTTTCTTGTATAGTTTTACATACTAGGAGATGCAACAATAGAGTTGCGGATGCCTTAGCTAGAATTGATCCTATCGGTTCTATCCGTATTTTTTATGGATCTTATCCTTCTCATGTTGTTTCTTTGGCCATGGCTGATTTAGCCTAATAATATCTCCTCTTTTTCAACAAAAAAAAATGTTATAAGTTACGTGTATGTTGAAGTTGATTTCTCATTGTAAGTCTATGATCTATGTAATGTTGTTAATGTATCACTTGAAGTTGTTTTTTTTGTTTAAATTGGATTTTATTTGTAAGATACTGTCTCATTTTATGTCTAAGATCTATTTTAACTTGTATTTTTTAAAATAAAAAAATTCATATACAAATAAATATCATATCATAATGATAAAAGTAACTTCTTATATATCATAAATTTAAAAACGCTAAATGTTCAATACGTAAAGTCCTATATACGTTACAAGAAGTCAATTTTTTTTAATCGAAATATATGCAAAGTGGGTGTCATTGAATAGATAAAATTAAATCCTATTCAAAAATAATTTTTTTTAAAATTAATATTTATACGGGAAAAGGGGGTTTTAAATTTAATTAAAACCCCCTACCACATGGCGCGCCAGTTGCAGGGAGAGGGATCAAAACGACGTCGTTTTGTTACACAAAAAAGAAAAAAGAAAAAAACGGGAAGTAGTTGACATCAATTTTTGTGTCGACCCCGCGGCTACTTTCCCTCTCACTCCTCCATGTCATCATTTTGATGACATGGAGAGGTGATAGTAGCCGTGATACCCTCCGTTGTGGAAGGTCTAATATGATAAAAGGTAAAATTGTAAAATTATATATATATATATATATATATATATATATATATATATATATATAAAATTTTCGGGATGGGACACACGTGGTTTGGGATTTTTTAGATTTTGTCCAACAATTTTTTCTTTTCCGAGTGATATCCTTGTATATTTGTAAGTTTTCGGAATATGTCCTAAACCCGATACAATGAATAAGAATACAAACACTTCATTAATTCAAACCTGAACCATCTGGTTTAAAAAAAATCATAAACCTACAAAATCGATCATCTTCTTCCATCGTCTAACGTCATTGGCAAAGTTCCAGCAACCACAAATTTAAACCCCAATATATGATCGGTCATCCTTCTCTACTGATATTTGATTAACCTCCAATTGAAATCTCTTCAATTTCAAACTCAAGACTCGTTTTTAAACCCGGACTTTCACTAAGAATTCCCGAAACTCTAAGCTCTTGCCTCCGTGGGTTGATATGTTCTCTCTTGGTGGATATGGTTCACCCACCCATCAACCGACTCATTTCCATCTCTGGTCAAGATCCTTATATAACGTATAAATACGAAATTACATTTTCAAAATACTAAATTTACCATATTTTTTTATCCATACCAAAACTTAATTAAACATATATTACAATATTTTAAAACCTAAAATAAAATTTTACTAAATAAATATGATTATATTGATTGTTAGCATATAGTGATATAAAACCCTATTTTACACATAAATAAGGGGTTTTTTAAACAAAAAATGGTAATATTAAATAAGAGTTTTTGTTAGGATAATTTCTTTTTTTACAATGCAGATATTATGTTATTATAATTTTTAATCTCACATAAAATTTAACTAA
Organism: Fagopyrum tataricum; assembly: GCA_002319775.1. Classification (NCBI taxonomy): domain Eukaryota; kingdom Viridiplantae; phylum Streptophyta; class Magnoliopsida; order Caryophyllales; family Polygonaceae; genus Fagopyrum; species Fagopyrum tataricum. The sequence continues at coordinate 37,124,175 of CM008283.1, read as the reverse complement.
ATATGATAATATTAAAAATAAGAGTATTTATTAAGTAAAATAATTATTTTATATGTTAATAATTTTGAAAACCTATAATAAATTTTATTGAATAAATGTGATTATATTGAGTGAGAATATTTAGTTCTCTAAATTCCTATTTTTACATGTAGATAAGGAAAGACATAATGAAGTAAAATATAAATTTTACCTGTGGATAATTTTAAAAAATATATAATAAATTTTACTAAGTAATAATAATTATATTAAATGAGAGTATTTATTAGTATTCTAAAACTCTTTTAGATGTAGATAAGAATGATATATTTGGAAATATCAATTTTATGTATTTGCGAATCGAACGCTTCCAAATATTAGAATAAAGTCACAAGCTGATAGTCAAATTCGATTATACCTTAATGACAGTTGTTTATCATGTGTCAATAAGATATAAGAAATATAAGGCGACAATTTTAGCCTTGCAACTCGCCAACACCCTTAACAAGTTTGATCCAATTTGATTAATTTTATATATGGGTGGGTAGATACGAATAAAAGTTTTTTTTTTTTGTTAATTATTTAATTTTATGAAGTCAAATATTTACATTTAAAATAACAATTTAAGAACTCATTCGGACAATTTTTAGAAAATTATAAATCGATTTCGGAATTACTTAAACCAAATCTTGTGTTTGGCAGTAAAAACATATCGGAATGAGCGATTACAAAGAGCGAGTGATTCAATATTTTTCATTCCTTGATTCTTGATTTTACCCCCTGATTTGGGTCATTTCGACTTATATTTTTAACTATAATGTTTTAAGTCATTGATTATTATGAGAAAAGTTAGGAGATCAATGCAATCATTATTTTATAATGTATTTTCAACCCAATATTTTATTTTATAAACTTAACTAAACACCATGTTTCAGAAATCAAATTATGAAATTCGTTATTCTATTTCGATTCATAATTTCAATCTGATTTCTACATATGTACCAAACGAATTATAAATATACTTATTAGGTTTAGGATCTAATTAATCCGGTATTTTGCTAAAAATTCCAACCCAAATCGTTTCTATATTATGTTTTGATCAAGGAAAAAAAACATTACTGTAATTCTCAAGAAATTAAGAAACTTCACTAACAAAATAAAATAAAATAAGAAACTTCCTTATTGTGTTTGTATAAATACAAACAAAATAAGAAAGTTTCGATACAATTGTATATCTTTTTTTGCTATATTAGGTGATTTGTTTGATAAATGAGTGAAGTTAATGTTTTATTTATATTTTGTGGTGCCTAGTTAGCAAAACGTCATAGTTGAGCATGTTCGGAGTTGTCAATATGGTCATTTGAATCTGAGTATAGTATGAAGTTAAGAACACACATTTATGAACCAACCAATTTAAAATAAGTCTTAATGGCCATGTGGAATGCAATTTGACAATAAAACAAAGGGAATAATATGTTAAAATTAAAGTGAATTTAATTTTAAAATTCAAAGTAAATATTTTGGTTGTGAATAAGTAATATGTTTAAAATTAAATAAAGAAGTTATATAGTTGACATTAAATTAGTAGATGAAGAGGTGTTGGACATAATTGCATTAGTAAAAAAAAAAAGAGTTGAATTTTTACCGTGGCTTATGACCTTTATGACCTTGTCCATTGATGATTAATGGGACATCATCTAAAGATATTAATATTAGACTTTTTATTCTAATTTGTGAGTGCATATGTTATGCCAGCGTTTGATTTCCATCTTCGGGTTTCATAGTCTTTTTCGGATTTGTGGTTACTGAAGTTGATTGGAGACAACATGGATTTACGATCGGCTCATAAAACCTCTCGACAAAGATTGTTTTATAGTTTTCTTAATAATTGTGTCAAGTGCCTCATGTATTCTCGTACGCTGATGTCTACGTCGGGTTCATTCTTGAGAATGTTTCATGAAAAAAATATACATACCAAATTAATATTTTGATATTGGTTCATAACCTTGTACATCGTGACTAGAAATTATTTTTGGAGCAATGTAATTGAATATAATTACTTTTAGACATAAATGAAAGAAGAGTGGTAACGGTTCAGTACTAGAGCGAGTGGTTACAAATATTATAAAAAAGTATATGTCTAGCAAGCAGCAACCCCACGGAAAGGAAGACCGGAGCTTTCCAAATCCCAAAAAACTCTTCTCCTACCTCCCTTGACTAACAGGTAGACCTTCGCTCTTCTCTCTCGTCAATGGCGTTGCAGGCCAACGGCCACGATGAGGAATCTCAAGAGGTCACTGTTCATCAGCCGCTCCTCGATGGCCTTCGGAACAACCAGTTCTACCTTTCAAACGGCACCTCACAGGTGGCCCTCGTCGGCGCCGATGTTTGCCCTATTGAAAGCCTCGATTACGAGTCCGTCATTCTCTCGATTGATTTTTTGAATTAGTTTTGGATTTAATCTGACCTTGTTTTTTTTGATCGTTGATTTTGTTTGAACTGATTGAAGGATTATAGAGAACGATTTCTTCAAGCAGGATTGGAGGAGTAGGAAACGGACTCAGATTTACCAGTATGTGTTCATGAAGTGGACATTGTGCTTTCTCGTTGGTGTCATCATGAGTTTGGTTGGATTCTTTAATAATCTCGCCGTTGAGAACATCGCTGGGATCAAATTAGTTGTTACTTCAAATATGATGCTCGTTAACAAGTATATCCTCTCTTCAACCTTTTCCCCATCCGTCAATTAGAATATCTGATTCTCCACTTTTTCTTCTATTTGTGATCGATCGGCGAGAGGATTGACTGTATTTTGATGAGTTTTCAATTGTTTATTGCTGTCTGCTTGTGTTAGGTATGCATTGGCGTTCATAGTGTTCGCATCGGCTAATTTCGTGCTTACACTCTTCTCATCGCTTATCACGGTCTTGATAGCGCCGGTAGCGGCAGGGTCGGGTATACCGGAGGTGAAGGCGTACTTAAATGGCGTGGACGCGCCGGATATATTTACTCTGAGGACTTTGATTGTGAAGGTGAGAAAATTTTTCCGCTTAATTTGCTGGAATTAGGATGCTTGATTAGGGAATCATCAAGAAACTAATGATTTGTTGTAATATCAAGTGTTAAGGAATCATATACAGATCGTTGTTAGTAAATCAGCTATGGATAGATACATGCACACATTAATGCTAGTTAATATCGTCCTACACAGATAATTGGAAGTATCACAGCAGTCTCAGCTTCTCTTCTTGTGGGAAAAGCTGGGCCTATGATACATACGGGAGCTTCTGTTGCAGCATTGCTTGCCCAGGGCGGGTCAAAGAAATACCGATTGACATGGAAATGGTTGCATTACTTTAAGAATGACCGCGATAGGCGAGACCTTGTAACATTTGGAGCTGCTGCTGGAATTGCTGCTTCTTTTCGTGCCCCAGTTGGAGGTGTACTTTTTGCTCTTGAAGAAATGGCTTCATGGTATGCACTCCATTACGCTTCAGTTGAAGTTTATTCAAGTTAAAACCTCCAGAATTTATGGTTGTCTTTGGTTTGAAAGTAGCGTTCTGAACTTTCAGCTGAATTTCACTTCATGCTTTTGCATGGTACTAAGTTATCTTGAGATGTGGCTTTCTTGCCGACTCTTACTAACTTGCATCTCTCAGTATTTGTGTTTGAAATTCACACAGCTTCTATGCATATGCCCTTATTTTCACCTTTTAGTTTGTGAAACAAAATATTAATTGTGTTGTTCAGGTGGAGAAGTGCACTACTGTGGCGAACTTTCTTTTCAACTGCAGTTGTTGCTGTCTTGCTTCGTGCTTTTATAGACTTCTGTTACTCCGGAAAGTGTGGGCTGTTTGGTACAGGCGGGCTAATAATGTTTAACATGACTTCAGAAAACGTCAACACCTATCATCTACGTGATGTACCTGCTGTTCTACTTCTTGGAGCGATTGGGGGTGTAATGGGAAGCATATATAATTTTTTTCTGGAAAGAACTCTACGATTATACGCCATAATCAATGAGTAAGTCACTAAAATTCCTGTCAAATTATCACCTTAAGTAGTTAACTGTTCTTTTTTTTTGGCTAACATAATTTCTGAACAATCTTTCAGGAAAGGTGTCTTCTACCGAGTATTTCTAGCTTGCTCAGTCTCTATATTCACATCATGCCTCCTATTTGGACTGCCATGGCTTGCAAGCTGCCAACCTTGCCCGACAGATTCAGCGGAGCCTTGTCCTACCATAGGCAGATCTGGAAACTTCAAGAAGTTTCAGTGCAAACCTGGATATTATAACGATCTTGCCAGCTTAGTTTTCAACACAAGTGATGATGCTATTAGAAATCTTTATAGCCAGAACACCAACTCTGAGTTCCATGGCTCATCCGTACTCATCTTCTTTGCTAGTTGCTTTGTCCTTAGCATCATCAGCTATGGGATTGTTGTTCCTGCTGGCCTCTTTGTCCCTGTAATTTTAATAGGAGCATCTTATGGCCGCTATGTTGGGATGCTAATTGGTTCATCCACTAGTCTCAATGATGGTATATTTGCAGTCTTGGGTTCTGCTTCATTTCTTGGTGGTACGATGAGGATGACAGTATCTCTATGCGTTATCCTCCTTGAATTGACCAATAATCTGTTACTCTTGCCCCTAATAATGCTGGTTCTCCTTGTCTCCAAGACCGTAGCAGATGCTTTCAATGCAAACATTTATGATACCCTGATGAAAATGAAAGGGTTTCCTTACCTAGAGGCCCATGTTGAGCCGTACATGAGACAGCTAACAGTAGTTGATGTGGTCACAGGCCCGCTTAGATTCTTCAACGGGATTGAAAAGGTTGGCCACATCTATCAGATTCTCCAAACAACAAACCACAATGGCTTTCCAGTAATTGATGAACCTCCATTCTCTGAAGCTCCTGTTTTGTTTGGCATAATCCTTCGTGCTCATCTCATCTTGTTGCTGAAGAAGAAAGCGTTTATTTCAAGTCCAGCATTGACCAGCACAGACAGTTTTCCCCAACTCTCTTCTGTGGATTTTGGAAAAGGAGGGTCAGGAAACGTTGATAGGATTGAAGACATAATGCTGACAGACGAAGAAATGGAAATGTTCATAGATCTACATCCATTCACCAATGCCTCACCTTTCACTGTTGTGGAGACAATGTCCTTAGCTAAGGCTCTCATTCTTTTCCGACAAGTTGGCTTGCGGCACATGCTTGTGATCCCGAAGATCACTGGGGTAAGTTTATTCTTCTGATGGCCTACAAGTATTTTGAAGTTCTCCAATAAAACCAAAGGTTAACAAATTAAACCCTGTTGAGTAAAACAAGTTTTTATAGTAGTTGAAACTTCATGAAATCTATCTAGGTTATGATAAACGCTACAGGTTAGCTTTCAGATTTTACAAAGCTACAAAAATCTAATGAAAAAGCTATACCAAACAACCACTTAACTAACACCATTGCTTTTATCTGCAGAGATCACCGGTGGTGGGCATACTAACAAGGCACGATTTCATGCCCGAACACATACTCAGTCTTCATCCGTTGCTGTTTTTGAGCCGATGGAAGAGGTTGAGGTTGAGAATCCGGCTTCCTTTTCTTCGCGTAAGATGACATGACCTTCTTCTCAATTTCCCAGCTGTGCTGGGATTTGAAAGCCACCTTGTGCTCCTGCCACACTGTTTATAAGGTTCAAGAGTGAAGATGGAGTTGAAAAATAAAACTTGTTTCCATCAGCAGATCATGAAGCTGAAGTCCATATGTCCGAGAATTTCTGCAAAACTCTCCTCCTGTACGTTAATTCTAAATCTCTTTAAGCTTTCATACATAAAAGTATCAGTTGAGCTTCATAGTATTAAGGAGAATTCCGCGGCTGTTACTGCATTTCAACGGGAGAGAAGATTGTCCTCTCATAGGTTTAAAGTGACAATATGGCCTGAGCTGAAGCCTCGAGTGAAGATGTTTACGTCCCGTTACATATCTCACCTCTTGTCACATTAGTAGCTTTACATTTTGAAACGGCCATCGATTCATTGACATCTTACTGTTAATAACGAAGGATGTGGCGAGAAATAAGTTGAATAGGAGTTGAGATATGTAATAGTATGAAAGTAGCAGCTTAGAATGTAATACCAAAAGATTTTTACACTGCTGTATGTATGAACACAAAACCAAGCTTCATTGTTGAACTTGAATTACTTTCTGATGGGTTTGATGGTGGTTTATGCTCTTTAGCATCTGCATCCCAGATACTGTGAGTTTCTTCCCCTATTTAAATCTATAAAATTAAAAATAAATGTCAAAATGGGTAAGGGAATAGAGGTAATGAGTGGAGAGAAGTCTCTTGAAGAAAAAATGAAATCTGACAGGATTCTGCCCAACTCACGTAAATCAAGAGTAAAATCATATTTGTTTTTGTTATTTTTGCCTAAATGTAGGGAATTGATAGGTGTTTTGTTAGTTTTATAAAACAAAAATAATTAAAAAAACCCTAGTGAATTTTGGGATGGAGGAGATGAGTTCTTTAACTAATATTATAGATAAAGAGTAATTAAAGAAACCCTAGTGAATTTTGTACCTTGAATTTGGTGCTTGTTATTTATTGCACAGGCTATGTGGTTGACAGAAGTACCCAATTCAACCTTATATAGGAGTTCACTTGCTGCTGTCACTGGTTGATATAGGCTGTGTTTGGTTGGTAATGATATTGGGTTGAACTGAAACAAAATCTCAAAGATTGACAAGTCCGATCTAAATCCGACCGACACATGAAATTGAAAAAATATAAGCATTTGAGACTGACCAAAAATTGGGTTAGTCTGAAACAAAATACCCCGTATTCGTGTCCCAACCTGATTGTGTCCAAATAGGTTGAATCGAAATGATCCAAGAACCCAAAATGTCTCGAAACAACCTAAACCTAAACCGAACATGAACAAACTTGATTATATCACCAAATTTTCAAAAATTAACAAATATTCGGCATGGCCGACACTGACCCCAGTAAACCTGATTGGTTGTTAGGCTCGACTTCAACGCAAACTAAAAATGACCCTAAACCGAAATAATCCAATCCGTAATCGATCACTTTAATGGAATACGTCAAGTCCGCCAAAGGTTCAATCTATATATGCAAATGCGAATCCTAATTACAAAGGAATCAACCCAACGGGAACTCCTAAATGAATGGAATAATCAAACCGGGGAAATTCAAATAACAAAAATCTCTATATCAGCAAGCACAATGTGAAAACCTGATAGTATTATATCTTACAATTAATACCTTTCAGCTGTTAGTAAGATGAGATTTCTAGTGTAGCCGTTTGTTTACTCTTTGTAACTTTTGTACTCCATCCTTATTGTCCAAAGCATCTCCCCAACGTCTTTCATGTCTGGCCGGTCTGCACGTACGGGGCCCGCACAATGGAATGCCAATCTAAACATCTTCTTAAGTATATGTACATTCACAGATTCCTCCATCTGAGGATCCACAAGCCCCACTATGTTCCCATCCTTGCAATTTTTAAAGACCTGCAGATATTCATATCAGACAAGCTATAGTCATTGTTGTGCGGAATTACTGAGAAAGAACGGAATTCAACAAACAAGAAAGACGGTACACACAAATTTATAGTGATTCACCCAATAATGGTTACGCCCACTTTCCAGTACAATATATATGAACGAAACCCTAAGTTTATACTTCCAAGTATAAGACTCGGTCAAACAGAATAGACTCAAACAAAAGATAAACCCCAATTCAAGGCATGAAGAGTAAGAGTTACCCATTGGATTAAAACCCTCTCCTCTAGTGGCCTTTTTGGGTCCACCGGACGACGTCCTGTAAGAATTTCCAGAAGTAAAATCCCAAAAGAGTAGACATCACTCTTGGGGGTCAGGTGGTTGGTTCTCATGTACTCTGGATCAAGATAGCCCAATGTCCCTTTCACCTGCGTTGTGATGTGTGTACTGTCGGTATCTTGGGGGCCGCCTCTTGCCAATCCAAAATCAGCCACTTTCGCTCTCGTACCCTCTGTTATAAGAATGTTGGATGACTTCACATCCCTATGAATAATCTGCTTCTCTACTGTCATACATACAAACAGATAATTATTGATCAATAAATATATATTAAACACAAGCTAGCTTTCGTAGTGACATACCCGCGTACATGTGAAGATAAGTTAGGCCATGGGCTACATCAATCGAGATCTCAAGGCGCTGGCTAAAATCCAATGCCTTCCCACGTTCACCTGCGCCATCATAGTGGCCAAAAATGAGTTTCGGGTACCTAGTAACGCTGCAGTTTACTACTCCCTCCGTTCACAAATAATTGTTGTTTTTGCCTTACACTTTTGTTAAAGAATAATTGTCATTTTAGCTATTTTGCCCATTACTTTACATATTTACTCTTTTAATCATAAGTATTTGGTTAGTTGTGATTTTCAATAAAGCAAAAAACAAAGGCATGATTAGGAGTATAGTGGTACATTTCATAGTTTTTTTAATAAATGTGCAAAAAGCTAAAACGACAATTATTTGTGAACGGAGGGAGTACAAGGCAAATATGTCTCACCGTCAAGATGCTGCCTTAGAGTACCGTTTGAGACATACTCTGTAATAATGAGCCGTTCGTCTCCTTCATCGACATAACCTAACAATCTCACCAAATTTCGATGTCCAATTTTGGACAGGATCTCAATTTCACTTTTGAATTCAGTTGAATAAAAATATTCCTACACCAAAGTACAAGGAGCAAACAAAAAGTCATAAAATAAGCTCACAGAGCTAAAACAAAGAAACTAACAAGTTGTGATAATGTTAAGCCATATATTTTCCTATCAATTTATCAGCGAGACCATAAATCAACTTTTAATGAAAACTCGTTCTGAGCATTGTCATGCACACCTCAGTCACCTCATCTCGTTTTGGTCAAGTGATTAACAGGAGATAAACATTTCAAATTCAGTGAGGAATAAGTGCAGTGAGTTTTACTTTTTTTAAATAACAAGTAACAATTCATCACATTATAGAAAGTAATTTAGTACTAAGTGTGCCACACCTTCTTTGCTCGTTTTATAGCAACTTTCTGGCCATCTGGTAGCTGACCTTTGTACACTTTGCCAATCCCACCTTCACCAATACATAAAGATGGCGAGAAGTTCTGTGTAGCTTTGGCAACCTGATTAAAGCTAAGATGAACTAATCCGATTTCTTCAAGCTTTGGAGAAAATTGAGGACCGAGTGTGGGTGGGTATGGACTTTTCGGTCGATATGATGCTGGACTATTTGCATAAGTCAGTCCATAAGTGGATGAACCTACAGCATGTAAAGAAAATCTATATCAACTGAACGGATAAATACAATGTTCTAATACTATGTTTCAGCACTGATCACTTACTTGAATTTGTACCCTTTTCCCCCAAAATTGAAGTTTGATCAATTTTCTTTCTCCGAAAACAAGGAAAAGCACAGCTGAATATGACCATTCCAGGAACCGTCACGAGAAAAATCTTTGACATAAACAAAAATTCCCAACCATTATTATGTCCACGTTGACCGCCAACAGGAATGGACCCTCTAGTCCCATCATGCAGAAATTTTCTACCACCCTCAAGGGTTAATCCAACTGCAGCAAGTAGTTTCACATATTAATTTGATTAAGGTCCAAAGGAATATCTGATGAGCAGAAGAATAATCAACACTAAAAAGGGAAAGCATAATTGGAAACTGAACTTCTAATCCTTAGACCATACAGTTTAGTGGAGTCTTCATTAACCCTAACCCTTAAATGAAAGCATCTGTAGAAGAGGTAATTCATATGCCAAATTTTCTTACCTCCACCAGATGATGAAATCTGTATCCCAGAGGCAAAGCCCAAAAGTAACTGCAGAATTACTGAAAATCTCAGAGCCTCTATCAAGATTCTAGCTGTGGCTTGGGTACTCATTCCCATTTTCCTCTATGACAAGTGATACAGCATCTCTTTGAATTCAAGATCTAGTCTATAGATGAAGCGAGGACTGTTTGTGCACAATCAAGTGGTTCAAAAATCTCTACAAGAAAACTTGAGCTATCATTAACACATTGTAAAATTATGTGTCCTAGAGATACAAAAACAAAGGTCACAAACCAATTTAATACTCTGTATTGAATTGTTTATTTGCAGAAACAATTTGATATTTGGCAAGAATTTCCAAAAACTATCTGTGGACAGAAGATATGAGGCTATAAATGTTCAACAATTCAACTTTTAAAATCAACATGTAGATTTTTGAACAAACCCTAGATGATTGAATACCCAGTGATCAGTAATTGCATCCCTAACCGAAATTCAGTCGCTGATCAAATCCTAGATGATAAATATCTAAAGTCAGCTGAGTAGCCATGTTATGCACACAAATTAGGAAAGACCCAGATGAGAAACAAATCAATAAAGCCCAAAAAAACTAACTGTAACAGATTCAACAAAAGAAGAAAACTGTAAAACCCAAAACCCTACCGTAAGGAATCAGGACTCGAGTCGTAAGAATACAAACTTAGTGAAGACTAACAAGAAAAGAAACAGCAACAGGAGGCAATAGAAGTAAACCTGAAGAATATTTGAGGCTCAGACGGGGAAAAGGAGAGGAAAATTTAAAGAGGCGAATGAAATGGTGGTGTTGGGCAACATGTTGTCAATTGATGATATAAAAATCTAAAATTTAGTTTAAATGCTTGAGTTATTTTCAACTGATTATCTGGAGTCCTGGACGGCCTTGGTTCCACCCTTTGCAGTTTGCAACATACATTCAGTTTATCGACTCTGTCCAGCAATACATACAATAAATTTGACTTGAATCCAGAAGTCAAGTGCTACCAAAAAATAAGCATAAACAATCTTCGAAAAGAAAGGTCAGAGTTCACCAACCCTTGCCAACGACACTATCTTAACGGTCTTCCAACAGTACCCAAAGAAGAGGTCAATGTTTTACAATTTACATTCAATGATTTTTTAGTTTATGCAACGCAACATCAAAATTCGTCAATGAGCTAGAATAAGTGAGGATTAAATAACAGGTTTTTTTCTTCTTCCTGGATTTGTATCTTGAATAAGGAAATCGATGCAAAATATTAATTTTGTTTTACCTAATTGATGATTTTCTACTCGTGCTACATGGTTAATTCTATAGTATTTGACTTTATTGTTCAAAAAAAAGCGGAGACCATTGAACTTGTAGTTGTAGGAAGCAGAACGGAACATTTCATGAAATTAATATAAGGTAGAAAATCATATGAAAAGTATGCTTAGTTATAACATGATCCAAGCTATAAAAAAAATAGAGGCTAGAGCTTATTCTGCATTAGATGTGGACTTCTTTTAGTTCCTTTTTGATCGTATGTATTGAGAACATCATAGCAGCAATCCTGAACAAGAAATCATACACCAACATGGTTAAAAGAGAGTAGAAAATCACATTTGAATGTTAGGATGCCATCAATATTGATATTCTAACCAATATGTTATGAACCCCCGGCAAGTGAAAATAGGCAATGTTCTTGGCTCAAAATATAATGATAACATTGTCAACTTTTAAGCGCAAGAATGATTGAACTTTCTTGAGTAATAAACATATCATAGTATTTATGTCAACGGACCAATGTACTTTGGTCGGTCATAAGTTACAAACCTTGATTTCAAGAAAAAAGTACTACCAAAAAATGGATAATTGAAGAAAATAAATCAAAGGAAAGACAAATAGTTAAAATTGGAAAAGCTTTCCAAATCAATCTTCACTGGTTCTTCTGAATTCATAATGTCATGTGAGGAGGTGTACTACTAAACTTCGCCATTATGCATGTGATGTTTGTTTATAACTTCGCCATCCTACACAAATTGACACCGGCTTAAGCTACAAAAAGACTCTTTTGTTGTCATTAATCAATAAGATTGCAATGACCGTAGTTCCTTAGTGGCATTATTTTATGCATTTTTAGGCCATTTTATTCTATTTGAAACCATGTTTCTCATGTTCGGTCCTCATTGGTCGCTCCATGTCAAATTGATTAATGTTATTGTTTTATGACATCTATCGTATTTATGTTTTTTTTTGTATAACAGAAAATGGTTGAATTGATATGTCTTCTAGGTTAGTTACACCTAAAGTAACGTGAAATAATTATCTTGTTTTTTATTTGATAACATGTATGTTTGCTATGAAATTATAGAGATCAATAGAATTCCAGACTTTATTGTTTCTTCTTTCCTCGATGATTATATCACTTCCCGATGACAATGTGGTGGTTTATTCATGTTTATATTTCTACATACTTTAGGATGTTCTGCATACACGATTTATGTTTTCTAATTCCTCTCGTTTATGAAAAACAACTAAATTGTTTATGGGTTGCCCTTCTCCATTATAAAAATGACAAATCTATAAATAGCTAAAAAGTCTTTTCGAAAATATATAATTTGAAGCGTAAGTTGTTGATAAATATGTTACATGCGTGTGTTGATTTATTCATTTTATACATTTTTAATGATAGGGAAGGTTTAAGTAGGGATTGGTTGTTTCGGTATAGCGGTACTTTGTCGTAACGACACCTCTCTCTCCCCCCTCCCCCCTCTCTACGTTTCTTTTCCTTCTCTTTTCTGACTACATTTTTATTGTGCACATTGCGTTCAACTTAAATTGTACAAATGGTTCATATATTTTAGGGGTGGGCACAAATCCCGCCAATCCCGATCCCGGCGGGATTTCAATCAAAATTATAAATTCCGCCCCGAACCCGTCCTGTCAAAAGCTATCCGGGACGGGATATGTGCCTTAACTTCTCCATCCCGCTAGGCCCGTCCCGTCCCATATATAATAAAATTTGTAATTTTAAAATGATAAATATAAGTAGAATCCCTAAGCATTAGTAAAATGCTTGTATAGTTATTATATAGTTACGTTTATATATTTTAAAAAATAAACCATGTTGGTTAAACCGTTAAAATTAACAATGTACCAAATTCATTTAGATGTGTTTTATTATATATATTTGGAAACTTTAATTTAAGTATAATATGTTATTATGAATATTTGGAATCTGTAATGTTTTTGCGTTTTAAGTACGATATATACGCATATTTTGTGGATAAAGGGTAGAATTTTAAGACATTAAATAAACTAATATGGAAACAGGATTGAACCCATCCCGTCCCGTCCCGTCCCGGTCCCAGCTAGGATAGGACCCGGTGGGATTCAATCTAAAATACCCAAGGTCCGTCCCGATCCCGTCCCATTTAAAATAGCCGGAACGAGACTGAGATGCCTAAATCCCGTCCCATCCCGTCCCATGCCCACTCCTATTATATTTTCATCATCCCCCATATATTCAAAATATTGCATGAAACTAATAATATAAACCATTTGAAGTAATAGAACAGTCATTTGAACTAACAATATAAAAAATTTAAACCAACAAATATTATAATAAAATGTACTAATAAAATTTGTGTTTCATAAACGTTACTTGAACCACTCTTGTAATTGAACAGTGAACTTTGTTAATGGTGATAATGATATAAATTTTAGTTCAAAATTTAGGTATTATTAGTTTGAACATGTGTTTTGTTAGTTCAAATATTGTGTTTTATTTATTTATTTATTTTGATAAAGGAAAGCAGTTCGAAACACTATACGGCACGCCGTCTAGTGGATCGAAAGGCCGAAAAAGATCGGTAGACGGACTAACATCATGAAGGACCACAACAAAAGAAAAAAGAAACATGCAAAATACATCATGAAAACCCGCAAGCAAAGAGATCTTCAAGGGAAGTAGGATGATCTAGTCAACATGAAGCAGCGAGCACAACGTTTGTCTTTGAAGGAAGTACACATGTATGAGCTTGGGGAACAATTGTGTACACCTCAGATTTGTACTCGTAACAAAGCCATCAAGAGTCGATCACAAATCCACGTCCCTTCTTAGATAAACCACTCAAAACGCCACCAAAAACAACATCAAACTAAGACGACGACTACAAAACACGGGGTCTTTGACATAAAAGATGTATAAATTTTGATGGGTACAGATTGAAGATTTATAAGGAGAAAATTGTTCATGAAAAAGTTGATTTTTCTTTTAAAAAAAAAATTTATTTTGTTCGATGGGGAACAAAAAAAATAGAATCCACCTCTAGAAAATCGATTCTCTTGCATCTCGTGATATTTTTTCTGAATGAGTTCTTTGTCTTTAAAATATAATTGATTTAGGTTTTATGGTTATTGATATTTAAAAAATTCCAATATCTAGTTAATGATGTTTACTAGATTTAGAGAAGGAAAAAAAAAGGTTGTTAAGCTTTCTTTATTAGAAGCATTACATTTAACGTTGTTGTTGGCCTGAGAAGGAAGGAGTTACAAGATATAAAATTGATTTGGATTAAAAATTAAGGAAAACAAAACGAAACGAACAAATAAAGGTAACATTCTTCATAAAAATTGTTTTCAATAACATTTTTAATATAAAAACAAAAGTTCAGTAGCCAATCAAGGCCCAAGCATCTTTTTATTTGTGGATGAAAAAATGAACCAAAAAAAAATCAATTCTAATTGTCATAAAGAAAAGAAAGTGCGGACTTTCAGATGCTTCTTTTTAATTAATATTTTATTTTAGGATTTTTTTTCTATCTTTACGCCAACCAAACACCGCAACATGATAAAGGGTCGGTAATGGAGGTCGGGTCAGCATAGAAACAACATAAACAACCGCTTAGATTAGGCGGCGGAGAAGGTTAGTGTCTTTTAGCGGTAGAAGTAGTTTGCGCCGGAGGTGGTAGTGGTTTTCAGCTCTAGAGGAAGAGTCCATTCAAACAAAAAGGATGAAAGTAACAAGGCGTCATCCAATATGTGGAGAAAAGGCTCCGCCAACATCACTAGTTGGTGTGCGCAACTGACGAGCCCTCGAAAGTGTTAGCACATACATTTATGTATATATTAGATTCAGTTGTCCTAAGGGTATTTCAGTAATTATTGTATCTTGTAAACTCTTTATAACTGCTCAAGGTAATCAGAAGAGACAAGGACTCAATTCACGAAATAACATGGTATCAGAGCACTAAATTCCTCCCGCATGTCAGTATGCCAGTTTGGACCTTTCAAGGACAAAATTGGTGATTTTGGAAGCGGGGAAAAGTCGGGTTGGGTAATGTGCATGGCATATTTGGGGTTGGGTTTGCAGATTCCGATTTTTCCGCGCGTGGTCATGGGGTGAATGGGTTGTGGTGGTGGTACGGATCGAGACCGGTGGGTGTGATCGCTAGATGGAGCGGTCGGTATTGTGGGCTGTGTTTCTCCTGGTCGGGTGGTTATTGGGCCGGTGAGCAGCTCACGCACCAGGGGGTGCAATGAGTGGGTTGGATTTTCGGGCGCGTTTGTGTGAGTCGGTTGTGTCGCAAATGGGAAGGTGGTTTCGTCAAACGTCACATGACGAGAGGTGATGATCTTTTTGGTGTTAAGTTCAAGACACCGGTAACCACGATGTTGGGATGAGTAACCGAGGAAAACGCACGGGGTGGAGCGAGGTGCAAGCTTATGAGATGAGGTGGTGACAATGTTTGGGTAACATAGACACCCAAAGACTCGAAGGAGGGAATAAGACGCTTGACGCAAGTATAATGCGAGGGTCGGATTCCTATACTTGAGAGCTTTGGTGGGTAAGATGTTATGGAGATATGTGGCCATGTGAAGGGCTTCTACCCAATAGGATAAGGGTAGGGATGCATGGGTAAGGAGTGAACGAGTGACATCGTTCAAGGTGCGTAGTATGCGTTCCGCCTTTCCATTTTGTGGGGAAGTTTGTGGGCATGCAAAGCGGATTTGAATACCTTGTTGGTTGCAAAAAGACGTGAAAGCGTTGTTGTTAAACTCTCCCCCTAAGTCACACTGAAATGACTTTAGAAGACACCCGAATTGGGTTCGAACATATGAGTGAAAATGGAGGAATTTTGTGAGTGTGTCAGATTTGTGTGTTAGCGGAAAAACCCATCTACTAATATAATCCGTTGCATGTGGATGTTTAAGCATAAGTACAGGTCTAACGGATCTCTTGAGAGACACAAGGCGCGTTTGGTGGTCAACGGGAAATCTCAACAGATTGGTATTGATTGTGACGAGACTTTAAGCCCGGTCGTTAAGCCAGCTACTATTCGGATGGTTTTGAGCTTGGCTCTATCTATGGGATGGCTCATTCATCAGCTTGATGTGAAGAATGCATTTCTCCACGGACACCTTCAAGAGACTGTCTACATGCATCAGCCTCCCGGGTTTCGTAATGCTCGGTACCCGGATCATGTTTGTCTGCTTCGTCGCTCCCTGTACGGCCTTAAGCAGGCTCCCCGGGCCTGGTATCACCGGTTTGCTTCCTACATCCAGTCTCACGGTTTTACTAGTAGTAAAAGTGATCAGTCTTTATTCATCTATAGTTCTGGCTCAGACATGGAATATCTCTTGTTATATGTCGATGATATTGTCCTGACTGCCTCCTCGCCTGCTTTATTGGACCGCTTGATGGCTATTCTGAGTTCTGAGTTCTCTATGACTGATCTTGGTCCTCTTAGTTTTTTTTTTGGGTATACAGGCTACTCGGCATGCCACAGGGATGTTCCTATCACAAGCCAAATATGCTCGGGAGATCATTGGTCGTGCTCACATGGCTTCCTGCAAACCAGCCTCCACACCTGTTGAGACTAGATCGAAACTAGAGGCAAATGTTGGCCCTCCGGTTTCTGACCCTGGTTTGTACCGAAGCCTGGCCGTCGCTTTACAATATCTTACTTTTACCAGACCCGACATATCATATGCAGTCCAACAGTGTTGTTTATTCATGCATGATCCTAGAGAACCTCACTTTCAGGCGCTCAAACGGATCATTCGCTACATACAGGGTACACCAGATCTCGGATTTCATGTGTCAGCCACTGCTACTTCAGGTCTCACGGCCTATTCTGACGCTGACTGGGGCGGGTGTCCCGACACTCGTCGCTCTACTTCCGGTTATTGCGTATACTTGGGGGACAACCTGATATCCTGGTCCTCCAAACAACAACCAACTATGTCCCGTTCTAGTGCAGAAGCAGAGTATCGTGGGGTTGCTAATGCCGTAGCTGAGACATGTTGGCTTCGTAATCTGCTTATTGAGCTTCTTGTCCCTCTTCGGAGGGCTACTATTGTTTATTGTGACAACATTAGTGCTGTTTATTTGTCTTCTAACCCAGTTCAGCATCAGCGCACTAAGCATGTTGAAATGGATATTCACTTTGTGCGCGAGAAGGTTGCCTTGGGTCATCTTCGCGTCCTTCACGTCCCTTCCAGCCATCAGTATGCCGACATCTTCACGAAGGGACTTCCATCACCGCTTTTCTTGGAATTAAGATCCAGTCTCTGCATTCGTCCTCCTCCAGCTTCGACTGAGGGAGAGTGTTAGCACATACATTTATGTATATATTAGATTCAGTTGTCCTAAGGGTATTTCAGTAATTATTGTATCTTGTAAACTCTTTATAACTGTTCAAGGTAATCAGAAGAGGCAAGGACTCAATTCACGAAATAACAGAAAGGTCCAGAGAAAGACCTCTCCGAATGGGAACTTTGATGGCCATAGTTAGGATTTTCACCGGTTGGTGTTTGAACAAGAATCAAAGGAGACCCCGACGGGCTACGGGCGTTCACAGTGAATAGGGTTGAGGGTCTGCCTCAAAAGAGATGAGGGTTCACCTTAGCGGCGGTAATCATGGAAGATGAGGTTGAGGGTTTACCTTGGAAGAGTGTTTAAGGGTTTGTAGAGTAGAGTAGAGCGCGTTTTGACGCCACTTTTTTCCCACTTTTATAGTATGTTTTATTAGATCAAACACATATAAGTAAAAAATTACATAAAAACATAACTAATATTAGAAAAAAATAAACCATTTACAAACCATAAAATATTTAAACTGATAGTATATAATTTTGAACTGAAAAAGTACTTATTACAATATTTTCTCATAAAAAATGTACGTACCATTTGTTAATATATTTTGAACTAAAATTTTTTTGAAAGAATTGTATAAAATTTTAAAAACGAGAAAATGTCTAAACCATAACAAATGTATCCAATTGAATTAATCACTTCTTAACGATTTTTAAAAAGAATATCTATATAGATACGATAAAAAAAACAATTCTATTTTGAATTTCTAGTAGGTTATAAAATAAAATAGCTCTACTTACAAATATACACTGGGAAAAAAAAAAAAAAGTATACGAAATAATTTAATATACAAACGTTGAGTAGACGTATGTACACTGACCAGTCAAGTTAGTTGAAACTTGAAAGTATATTGTGTTAATCAAATATTATTGTCCAGCCGTAGAAAGTTCAATTTCAAGTGTAGAAGGAGAGCCATGGAGGCGTTCTCCGGCATCTGACGGCGTGGGCGTGTAATCCCATACAGGCGGCGTGGCCGGAAACCACTCATCTCGTGTTGGCCGAGAGTCGGACATATGAGAAGAGCCGTTGTCATAGAGATGTGCAAGCCGAACTAGCTTGATCCATACACCGTCATATCCGTCCTGAGTGTGGTTGCGGTGGTAGTTGCGGTAGAGGTGGAAGAGATAGAATAGGAAGCATAGTGTGGAGGTTGTACCTGAGAAGAGGTATATCACCCAAAACCCTTCTATGCTCAGTCTTTCCGTGTCGTTATCCATCTTCGTGCATTCAAGTGACGGCGCAAACCACTTGTCGTCTAGAGATTTCAACACTCCATTCTCCGATAGCTGTAGGATTGCCTTTGATGCGTCCGCAGCTATCGGACACCCCTTTTGAAACACCTACAAAATAAACTAGACTTTTTAAATATTTTTGTTATATTTATGTTAATTGGTTTTACGATGAAATCTCACTTACAAAGCCAAGTCCTCCGAGTCTATATGCGAGTGGAGCATGAGTAAAGTCCTTGCAGAACTGGTTGAGGAAAACGCGTTCGTAGGGGACCTCGAGAAATGCAGCATAGATACTATGATTGTCGAACATGTCTGGATACACGTACTGTTGATCGACTTTCACAATCCTATCGTTACTGAAGTTTAGTACATTGGACAAGTAATCCAACACAAACGAGTCCCCGTCGCATCCAATTGGTTGATTAGTTTTAAGAAGCGAGTTTAGATCTGTCGTTGTCGGCTCCAACAAGGGAACTGTCAACATTGAAGTTAGGTTGGCTGTGTAACTTTGTGTCAACACGAACACCATCACCAGCCATACAAATACCACCACCCTCGTGTAATTGCTGTTTATCTTCTCCCCTGCAGCATTTAGTTACAATCACTTAAAATGTTTCAATCATATATATATATATATTTGTGTGTGCGCGTGTGGTTATAGCTTCTTATGTCCGTGTGAAATTGCTAAAAATCATACTAAAAAATGGAATAATATTATCAAATCAATAAAATTCATATTTGTTTAGCGACTAAAATGAAATGTCAAACATTTTTAAACATTTATATTTCATTTCATTCCTCCTTTTCGTTTTCATTTAACCCTTAACCAAACGGGCACTTACTTTGCAGGAAGAAAATAGAAGTAAAGGTGAACCACACGGCAGCGTTGAGTTGTTCCTTCCAAGATCCACTGAAATCTGGGTTTGATTTATGTTCAAGGAACCAAACAATCATCATTGTGTAGACTAAGAGAGCTCCGGTGACCACCCACATTTGCCAAGTGAAAGGCTTTGTAAAGAGCCAGCCCTTTCGCGACTCCTTCGACTTGTAAGGCACAATCATCGACAACCCGGACTTAGCATACGGTTGTGTGAACTCCACCTTTCCCGATCGGCTAGCCAGAATTGTCACATCTCCCACCACGGCATCATAAGTCTACATAATAGTTACCTTATTGTAAAAAACTACATGAATTATCGAGATGTGTAGAAATGGTCCCATATAGATCATAGTATGTGAACATAAAGTCCAAGGACTACTCCTATTTTAAATCCGTCGAATATGAAAAATTAATATGATCTAGTAATGAGTTACCTTGTTGTGTACACAATCAACAAGCTCGTCGTACGTTCCGTAAAAAGCTTCGAATTCATAGGGCAAGGCATAGCTCTGTTCAATAATCTTCACCACCTCTAAGAAAACATCAATGCAAAACCCCGAGTAAGTCGTTCTGCTCGGATTCCCACTCGATTCCACCTTTACGAACTTCTCGAAAGAAGTCTTACCCGGAACACCGATCTTTAGAGGTTTCGGGTTCGTTGGCATTGCCCAACCTCTAGGAATATGATCCCTCACACCCCCGGGCCAATCCACCTCTCCAAAAACCTTAAATTTGCCACTCGAAACCTTGTCTTTGTAAAAAACTTCACTTATTGTCCATAAATCCAAGTCCTTGTACATTTTTCCAATTACATTTACCACTCTAAGAGGTGCATTAGTCACCAATTCACCTTCCTTGAAAGAAATCTTCCCAGTCAATCCATTCGTCTTGCTCGCCAAAATGCCCTCGACAAGCTTCTCCGAAGACAACTCGCTTTCATTGAGCTTCTCAATGGCTTCTCCTATAGCCATGATGCCGTCATGCGCCCGCAAAGCGTAAATGCTAGGCTTAGACCGCTCTCCGCTACGATACTTCTCTTGAAAATCAACAAAGAAATTGTTCTTGAAATCCAAGAACTCGTGTTCAGTTTCGTTATACTCGCTCTTGATTCCGACAACACCTTGCATACTAGAAACCAACGTCGAATCGACAGATTCTAACAAGCCCGCAATGGATTCAGTAACAATCCAAACGGATTCTCTACCTAACAACCCAACATTCTTTGCAGCATTGAACAAATGATCAGCAATTTGTAACGAACAATCAAGAACAACGAAAACTCGAGACTGAGTCCCCAACACCTTGAGTACCTCCTCAAGAACCTTATCCTTAGGACTATACTCATAGTCATCATCATCAACAACGACAACGCTCAATGGCGGAAGAGCCAAAGAGTGTTCAATCATAGAGCCCGAGTCTCGAAGAGCTTGAGAGAGTTGAGTTAGTAACAAAGAAGCACCGGCATGACCATCGTCTTCATAGACCGCAACTACGCGTTCCCAACCATAGTACTTCACCATAGCCGCTATACAACTAATTTGTTGAGGGTAGTTGGTGTTCATTTGTATCAACCATGATATTGTTGATGGACCTGCAACTGCCAAAGAGACGACCGGCTTCCGGTACTCGCTCGCCACTTGGGCTACTAATGCCGCTTCTTGCCATGTTTCCATGCCTATGATTACTTTCACTTCTCCTTCTTTTAAAAGCTCTATAGCTTCAATTTCATCAAAATCACAATATTTATATTAATATAAACGATTCAAGTGAATGAAATAAAACAAGTCGTTAAGTTATTACCAGCGGATGCTGCTTGGAGGGGATCATTGTGCGATGAATTCTTGAAGACGAGGGAAAGCTTGACACGATTTGATTTTTTGTTAAAGCTTTGTGTTGCTAAATTAACAGCAATCCTTTGCTCTTGCCCAACTCGAGTAGATTCGTCGAAGATTACTCCGATGCTTATTTGTGTTCTCTCATTGGGAGGTAGAGCAACTGCAATGGATTCATGAGGAAGAAAAAGGTAGAAGATGATAAGTTTACAGAGTACAAACAGCTTGACAGACATTTTTTTTGTGGCTTCTTGATTGAAAATGAATATCCAGATAAGTTTAGTATGATTTGCATTGAAGATAGAATTTTGAGAGATAAATTTCAAGTATTCTGTATGGAAACAACCACGAAGCTATCATTGATTAAGTCTTGTTGTGTGATATTATACTGATATACGTCAATTCCTCTGTTTTTTAGTTACAAAGACTTGTCAAATTTTGGTTTTTAGATATTTCAACGTCAGAGAATTTATACGCGGAATAGAAAATTCAAAGTTTGAAAATATTATCAGCAAAATCATTTAGATTTTACAGTTATATTCTTGATCTTATGAAGTATGTTTATAACCGTTAACTTTAAGTTGTTGATTTAATATAAATCGTTATTGTTTACTAAAATTTGAACAATCTTTGTCATATAATATTATATTATAAATTTTGAACTACATTAGTACATTTATGAACTACTATTTTAAAAAAAACATGTATTAAAAAGTTGTTCATGAAATACTATTTAAATAAATCAACAAATAAATGAATGCATTTTATCCTAAAAGCAATCGATAATAATAAGACAAATAAAAAAAAGTTTTGTTGATTAAATAAACAAATCAGTGACGGGGAATTAATCGAAAGACCTAAGGAGAAGCCCAGAATCGCCATATTCTCGACTCTCCTTCCTTGGTGTCTCAGTGATGCCGCTATACTGGGTTATGATGGTATGGGATTGGGCAGAAAGAAGACATCCGGCCCAGATCGTCGGCCTAAAATCCGGCAGAAAGAAGACATCCGGCCCAAATCAGTCTCCAAATTTGGGCCCCAAGCCAGCCGACCCGGTATCTAGTTGCAGGCTTCCAGTTCTCTGCTTGCTTCTCCAGCTCGGGCGGGTCCCCGCCCAAACACTTCTCTCGCCCAACAATGCTCACTCTCCAGTCTCCAAATTAAACCTAGCTAGCAGAACACTAGATCAGATAGTAGTTGTCAAAGAAATGGGATCTAAGACTGCAGGGACGAAAGGATATAGTACAGCAGAACACTAGATCAGAGATTATCAGCATTAATCATATTGAACAATAAGTGTGAAGATTTTCATTGTGAATAACCAAACCTTGCTTTGTTTTTAAGATTAATGTGTCTCTGACTATGTTGTAATAACCCTAATGTATATCATCAGATTGTACATCCCTTGACCCCCTTCCCCTCCCATATAAATTCAAGTCCTCTGCTGCAGTGCTGCTGCATTTCTAGTAGAAGATAAAAAATATATTGACTAACTAACTCTCTAACCTATTGCATTAGCATTATGAACTATATTTTTATACTTCCTAGTCCTATTTCTTGCATCAGTGAGCAAAGAGCAACATAATATTAAGGAGATATTTGACTAAACCTAAATGAATAACACTATTTTAACTAGTGATAAGCAATCGCAGTTTGAAACTCAAGGAAATGTAAAAACAGATAAACTTCAGCAGCAAAACTGGCTTTCAAGGGCTCAGGGCCTTCTACAGAAATAGAGGTAATCTGTTAAGATATTCAAATGCAAATATGAAGACTAGAACAAGGACAACTGTTAAACTTGACAACAGGAAATTAGACAAGAAATTAGGCATTGAAATACAGAACTTTCCTCAATCCTCAACCTCAGCTTTAAATATGCAAATCAGTCTACAAGGATACTGTGTGAAATTGATACTTTTTTCAGCTACACAATTTCAAGGATACATTACAAGCCTGTAAGAGCAACCTGCAGTAGAAACATAAAGGACTTCTTGGATATAGCAAAAAAGACATAAGGTAGCCAATTGAGACTTTGCTAAACACAGGAAATGATCCTCAATCAAATAGCTCCCTTATCATATAAATCGTGAGCAAATTCAAATTGAAATCATGCAATGTAAATCATGATAGCTCATTTCTTGATCAAATAGTGGACGATAAGAAATAACATCATGCCTCAATAGAAAACATTATACACTATAAACCAACTTTCACAAGAGAATTAGATTCAGTGATTCACAGAATAGGATAATGAAACTCTATTAAGAACTAGCATGAGAGTTTTAACCAATAAACAATATAAACCAAATGAATAATCCTCATCCTGCACAAAAAATAAACAAAGGAAAGGATTCTATATTCCCAATATAACCAACTGTATGTAGTTCTTACAGAATTTTTTTTATTCCCATTAAAATTATTTAAAATAAACCCCTCTTCACAACATTCTTTACCAATGGATCAGAATTCTTCCTGCAATTACATATACCAAATATTAAACTTAAACAATATTAAACTTAAACAAAAATTAGAGAAAGAGGAGATGTTGTGGAAAAAATTGACCTCGATTAGCAATGTTGCGAGCTATGCCCTAGGAAGGAAGATGAACCAAGTGAAAGGAGGAATCAGGATGACAACCATCAGGAAGCCTCCATTGAAGAGCTCGAGGTGAGTTGATACCATCTTCCTGTTGAAAGGCACCGAAGAGCGAAGACTGAAACACCAAATCGAACAGAAAAATGCCAAATCGAAGACAGAAAAGAGAACAAAACTTGTTGATAAGATGAATCGGTTAATGAGATGAGGAATCGAAGAAGAAGAAGAAAGGAAACGAGCGAAGGAGAGGGGCGAACCTGTGGAGAAGAGGAATCGGCAAATCGCAATCGCCAAGTCGTCAATAGAGACGACAGAGAGAACGAAGAGAGAGGAAAAAAAATTTTAAAAAAAAAACAAAAAAACCCCCTATTTATCAGTGCATATTTAATACCCGTAAATAATCCAGCCTGCATATTTAGTCACGTAATAAAAAAAGCGCATTTATAGCTCATTTATCTCAAAATCGTCATACAAAAAAAATAAAAAGCATACATAAGTTCTATGCAAGAAAAAGAAAAAAAAAAGTCGATCTAATATGTACAAGAAACCTTATTTCAATCACGTCCCGCATGATTCTACAACTCTCAAACATGTCATCAAACAAATAATCCGATCTATAATTTGTCTCACCATAGTTCGCGGACGCTCCTTTTTAATCTTGAAAATCAATGTCAGCCAGTCCCACTCCATTTCCACCCTTATAATCTCAAGTCGCAATACCGTCTGCATAGCTTCAAATATCTCCCGCTCATCTCTTTTTAACTCCAAATTTTTTCAAATGTTACGTTTTGAGATAAATTAGGCTAAAAGCCTAAAACATATTAATATTTCTTGATCAAAGTTGGGAGGCCAACATTATTACGACTGTTTTAGTAAAGTATATAAAAAATTAGAAGATTAAGGAGTATATAAAAACCTGAAAAAATGATAAAAATAAGATGAATTTATAGTTTCATGTGTTGATGTGGAGAAGTAAGTTACGTGTGCAATATTAAATTATAATTAAACAAGGTTTTGAATGTACGTCACACTGATGGTTCTCTAGTTATGTTGACAATGAATTTTTCAAATGTCTTCAACTTGGTTGATAGAACTGTGTTCTTAGAAAAGTAAGGGAAATATGCCCATTTATCTCTTTATGGGTTGATTTCTTGTATGGTCTGACTTTCCGTTTGTATGTTAGTGATGATTTTATATGGCCGGCTACTAGTGTGCAACAAGGGGATCCTTTGGGGCCGCTCTTTTCTCTTGTTTTGCATCCTCTTCTTCACAGAATCAAAGACTGTTGCAAGCTTCTTCTACATGTTTGGTATCTTGATGATAGTACTGTTATTTGCCGGTCAGAGGAAGTGACTAGAACGCTTGATGGTTTTGGTCTCGAGTTGAATATTGGATAACCATGTATATATTGACATCTTTCTCTCATCTCCATCGACAGAAGAAGCAAAGTAGTCGGATGGTCGACGAGAAGAAAAGAAAGACGATAAGCAGAGAAATTTATCCGGTGAAGACACCGAATCATTTCAGGAGGTCGTTTGCTTGTTCTACTGATGAAATTTTTGTTAAAACTTTTGGATTTCTCTTTTCTCTCCTCTCCTATTCCGATATGATCGAGCCTTCCTTTTCACTAGGGCTACTGATTCATCGCAGGAGGGCAAGACCAATTGAATCCTTAATTTTGTGCTTGTTGTTCAATTAATTGAGAAATTTGAAATTTGATCTAGCAAGTTCATGCTTTACCAAATTCAAGCAAAGTTGATTAGCGTGGTTGCGATAATTTCATGCTTCCAATCGTCTAATCCAAATTGATAGCTTTTGTATCAGTTCTAGCTAACTATGCAAGAATGGAAGCCGTCAAATTTTGAAGGAGTTGTTAACTAGTCTTGAGAAGAATTTTGAGAGAAACCATTGAAAAATACAAATTGTTTGTTAACAAATTATTACGATATCGTATAAAAAATTATTACGATATCTTCGGAATTATAAAAAAAGATTACATTATAAAGAACTCTCCAGCTTCAAATATAGGCATGATCTGGTTCGCGATGTTTTATGTGACGTGTTCAGGAGAGCAGGGTTTTCGGCTACGAAGGAGGCGGCTGTGTCCTTCTTAATTGATCCGCGGGAAGGGAGATTTACTTTGAGGTCGACAGACGTGTTAGTGTTTGGATGAGTCAGTGTAAACATGCTTGTATTGATTTGACGGGGTCTCACCTCTGGTCAGTTTTGGTAGTGGGCCTTTTGTTGTGGGCAAAGCAACCCTCAACACGACTTTTTGTGAAGGTGGCTAAGAATGAAATGACTTGCATTGAAAATCAACATGCGTTTCTTCCGTTTGCTTTTGACACATTTGGGTATGTTGTCCCCAATGTCGTCGATATTTCAAGAGAGTGCAACGGGTCTTACATGGTAATTTTGTGTCTCCCGGATCTTGAGACGTAGTTTTTAGGAGGTTCGGTTTTGCTATCAAGGGGCAGTGGCGCAGTGTAAATAAAGTTTTTAAACACCTATAAACATCTAGATATGTAAAAAAAAAACTTGTAATATTAATTTTTTTTTAAAAAATTAATATAATTAATCTGCAAAGTCGCAATTTAAAATTTTGAAGATAAATTGAACCAAATGACCTCTCTCACTCTCATGCAGACAAACAACGATGCAAAGTTAGGAGAGAGAATGTGTGTAAGCAAAGGAAGGCAATCTCCCTACTTCTTCTCAGCCTTGGCCACTACCACCACCCTTATCTTCTTCTTCTATCACCACCTCCGCCTAAGTCCTATCGATCATGTCTACTATCGAACTCAAGCCGACTCATTCTCATCTCTATCTCCAACTCCCTACGACGAACAACACCCGTCGTCACCGGCACCAGCCCCCACCCCTTCCGTTCACGTTTTCCTAAAGGCGAGTTTAATTTCTTCCTATCATATTTATTCTTGTTTTTGTTGCTTGTTTTTTAAAAGCATAGATGGTACGGGTCAAATCTTATAAGTATTAAAGGAGAGCCCTTCTTTGCAACGTGTCAGCACCAGATTTAACGTAACATAAAAAAATCTTATCTTATATGTATTAAAGGAGAGACCTTATTTGTCACGTGTCAATGCCACAATTCACGCAGCTTCCAAAAATATTTTAAAAAGTTATGTTTAAAAATTAAAATTTTTGATATTTACAAATTCAAATCTTAATAATTTGTTAATCAGTAAATAAAATATGATATTTCAAAGATCAATAATTTTGTATTCAAATTTTAATAGTTTGTTAATCCGTAAATAAACTCTAATAATATTTTCCGTCACTATTTAAATTATAATTATAATTTTTGGGAATATTTGTTTTATATTATATAAATATAACTTAAATTTGTTACCGTATGATATGTATAATAAAAGATAATTAAATTTATAGTGAATAAGTAATATTATGCTTTAAAAACATTATTTTTATTTAAATATTTAGAATAAATATTAAATCACACACCGTGTAGTGCACGGGATAATATACTAGTATACTAGTAAGTATTAAAGGAGAGCCCTTCTTTGCCACGTGTCAGCACCAGATTTAACGCAACATAAAAAAATATTTTAAAATTTTAATTATTTTAAGTTGTTAATATAAATTATTATCAAAGCCCAACAAAATCTTTTTAAAAGTTATTTATCTAGATTATTAAAAAATAGGTTTACATAATCTGATGTTTTCAATAAAAATTATTATTATTATTATTATTATTAACATATATATATATATAAATTTTTATTTATTAGTTGTAAACCCTAACAATACGTATATGTGTTTCCTATAAAATATTATCTTATCTTATATCTTATATCTTATATCGTATATAAGTATTAAAGGAGAGTCCCTTATTGTCACGTGTCAGCACCAAAATTCATGAAACCTAAAAAATGTAACACCCCGAATTTTGAGAACCCGGAATACTACTGGTTAGGACCCCACAGTGGGTCCCGACCTTAGCTGAACAACAACTTAACTAGAATCTTACAACAAGGCACAAAAAGAAACCGATAAAAACTTAAAGATCTTTTATTATGCATGACTAAAAAAGGGAGGACATCAACAACCGTCCAAAATAAACAAACAACTAAGAAATGAAAAGGAAAGATCCCAACACATCCCAAATGAAACTCAAAAGAACAAATATGAAAACCCCGGCTGACCACACTCTCCGGTTCCCTCAACAACGGCTAACCTGCAAGGTCTACAACATTGGTTTTCACCGTTAGCTAACAATCACTATATCAATATATCTATGTAGCACAAACACACATCAAGGATAGTAAACACATCACATAAAACACACATAAACCGATTCTTATCTTTTCATTAAGTGATTCACTTTTATTAGTTCAACTTCATTTGTGGCACGAGAATCCCATCGACCTCGCCTCTGTCCCCGTTCACCAACCGGACTGGAGCCATGCATACCCCATGTACCTTATGGACTGGTCGCAGAGAATCCTCCCATCACCTATAAGCGATGAACAGTGATGCCACGACCCGCTTTCATACACTTGGGTCAATTAAATTATATCGTCGTTTTAATCAATTTCCATTAAAACGATAAACACACACCACCACATAGCATACACTCATATAGCATCATTAGCTAAGAAAGTCCGTAAGACTTACCTGAACAACACGTCTACCAACCATCACCATTATCTTCAGCTCGATTAACACTATCCATTACCTGATCAAGAAAGATCGACTTAGAATCACCATTCTAAATCTTACAAGATTTCTAGAAGGCTGCTATACTAATGAGAAAGCTCTCAGATCCAAAAGAACGAGAAAACCTAACTTAAGTGAAAATTACCAAAACGCCCCTCACTTTTCGGAAATTCCGAAAAGTGCCCAAACTGGTTCCAAGTCTTCCCTATATCCCGACAACACTCACAAAGCCCCAAAACTCTAAAACAAGTTTGAGGGTTTGCTCAAACTTACATTCCAAGTCTAAACTCGCTTTCCGAAACTCTACCGAGTACTCTACTTTGGTCTATCGAAAGTACCTCGTACTAAACTCCAAAAATTCTAAAGAAAATATCCACACACTCTCGGTTATACCCACCCTAGAATGGGACAAACGAAATTCATAAACAATGTTCCACAGGTTCTACACAAATTCCCAAAAGTGCCTTCACACACACATAACTTTCAAAACTAGGTTTCGAGTCGACTTTGGAAGCTTATAACTCTAGATCCGACCGTTGGATCTTTTCCAAATTTTGATACCATAAACTACATATATCCAACTATAACTTAATAAAAATTCAACGGTGGATCACAACACTAACACATCGAAACTTAGTCCTTAAGGCAGATAGTCAACACAGATTTTTCTAAGTCAAAACATGAAACCTTGATCCATGGTTCGAGTCCTATAACTTACAATTCTGGAATTAAACTGCATCTCACAGCTCCCAGTTCGAAACTCACTGCACAAAAAAATAAAGAAAAACCTTAAGAGCTTGGAGACATGAGTTCGACTTCTGTTGGGAACTAAAATTTCAACCCAAAACTAAGAGCACTAAATCCTATGTTCAAAACTCGGGAACCACATAAGTTAGGTTATGATTTTATGTGTTTCTTAGCCACATCAGACGAGGAAAGATCCAAAGAGGACTGAGAAGGACTGAGAAGCTTACCACTTCATTTCACTGTCTATGCACAAGCGTAAGTGGCTCGATCCGCTTAGTTCATTAGCCAAGTCCGTAGCTCGACTTATCCAGGAGCAAGGCATACCAAGGAAGGCTCTCCAACTCGTCAAGCTTGGCTAGGATGTACTGTTCGACCGGGGTTACAAGAAGAGGAACCAATCATTTACTGTCCAAGACTAAGAATGGAGAAGGAAGAGTGACAAGCATGCTCACCAGTGTCCACTGCAGACCAAATAAGGAGGAGGATAGGTGGTCGGCTTCCAAGCGTCCGGCCGACCACTGCTTGTTAGACAACACCAGCCCCTGAGGATGAGCCGAGGCTTGTAGGGGTCCGTAGTCCGGAGGAAACAGTTCGCGATGGGGATGAAGAACGTCCGGCACGGTTTTTGCTACCTTGCTCGGATAACCGCCAACTCGGAAGGAGAAGAGATCGGGTCGATCGTCTGGCCTGGTTGCTACCGCTCTACTGCCCCGACGTCACTGCAGTGACGAGGAGGGCCGGAGAAAAGTCGACGTGGTCGGTGTTCCTGATCTCGGAGAACTCACAGACGTTGGATGCGGAAGGAGAAGAAGGTGTGAGGAACATTGCGTCGGCGTCCAAGGCAGTGATGGAGAACGTGGTGACGAAATCTCGAGTTAGTTACGAGAATCTTTGAGCAGCGATATGGAAGAAGATAGAGGGAGCGAGTCGGTCAACATAAGGAACCAAGCTGGACTTGGTATTAGCGTGATCCAAGAAGAAAGCAGAAGAGAACGGCCGGCCCAGGAAAAGGGAAGAAGGACTCCGGCCCAAGAGAAAGAAGAATAGAAGACCAGCCCAAATGGCCCAACTTTATTTAAATGAGTTATCCACTCAATTAAATCGATTTTAGTTCGATTAAAATCCGGTAACGGTACCGGTATCGGAACTAAAATTTACGGGTATCACATCCGACAATTCCGTGCTTAACTGGTACTTCATGATGACTTGTCCGCACATTCATTCAAATACTATAACATAAGTTCTTGCCTTCTCACGGTTCCTCTATATGATTCCCTGATGTTGGTGTCTTAGGTCCTTCGACTAGAGGCACCTTGATTGACCTCGCTTCCCACCTAGGGTTCTTTCCGTACACTTTCCCTTTATGGACGTTGTTTAGAACTGCCACTTATATCGTAGTCTTTTCCGTTGATCTCTTTTTCTTGAATAAGTTAAATTGCAATCCCGTTCATGAACCTGAGATTCTCTCCGAACTCTACAACTTACATTGAGATGCGGCCTGAGTCAACTGGTTTTCCCCTAGAAGGTTCCGGTATATCCGCGGTGTTGCACCCTCATCAATCCTCTCTTCCGCCTCAACCGCAGCTCATGCACTAGTGACTCATATGTAGTATTGCAATCTCGTTTCCTCCTGACTATAGGTCTGTCCCACGTCCATGCCTCCTAAATGTAGGAGTCATAACCCTACCACGACCGGTAGGGTGGAAGAGGTAGACGACCTCTATCCCGACCTATAATGGTCGTTAACCTAGTGCGTCCTATCTACACGAAGTGTAAAACATAACAGTGTCTGACTAAAGGTCTTTACTAACTATTTCGTACTACATTGCCTACCCTATCGCGTGTCATCTGTGCGGAATTATCGAAACCAACATTAGAACAAGAATTAACTAACTAACTGTAAGTCCAAAAATCCAATCTAAACTACGCCGTTGAGATCCGCGGAGAGTGGTGGTGGTTTCCATACCGACTGTCCCAACCCGACTATGCAAAAAATTTAAAACACAAATTCGTTTTGAAAATCCAGATCCCTTGTGGGTTCTGTTTGTTTATCCGGCCTCTTAGTAGATTACGAGTGCAATTGTTGTTAACCTTAGCTTTGATACCATATACTACATATATCCAACTATAACTTACTAAAAATTCAACGGTGGATCATAACTCTAACACATCGAAACTTAGTCCTTAAGGCAGATAGTCAACACATATTTTTCGAAGTCAAAACATGAAACCTTGATCCATGGTTCGAGTCCTATAACTTACAATTCTGGAATTAAACTGCATCTCACAGCTCCCAGTTCGAAACTCACTGCACACAAAAATAAAGAAAGACCTTAAGAGCTTGGAGACATGAGTTTGACTTCTGTTGGGAACTAAAACTTCAACCCAAAACTAAGAGCACTAGATCCTATGTTCAAAACTCGGGAACCACATAAGTTAGGTTATGATTTTATGTGTTTCTTAGCCACATCAGACGAGGAAAGATCCAAAGAGGACTGAGAAGGACTGAGAAGCTTACCACTTCATTTCACTGTCTCTGCACAAGCGTAAGTGGCTCGATCCGCCTAGTTCATTAGCCAAGTCCGTAGCTCGACTTATCCAGGAGCAAGGCATACCAGGGAAGGCTCTCCAACTCGTCAAGCTTGGCTAGGATGTACTGTTCGACCGGGGTTACAAGAAGAGGAACCAATCATTTACTGTCCAAGACTAAGAATGGAGAAGGAAGAGTGACAAGCATGCTCACCAAGCCACTTACGCTTGTGCGGAGACAGTGAAATGAAGTGGTAAGCTTCTCAGTCCTCTTTGGATCTTTCCTCGTCTGATGTGGCTAAGAAACACATAAAATCATAACCTAACGTATGTGGTTCCCGAGTTTTGAACATAGGATCTAGTGCTCTTAGTTTTGGGTTGAAATTTTAGTTCCCAACAGAAGTCGAACTCATGTCTCCAAGCTCTTAAGTTTTTTCTTTATTTTTGTGTGCAATGAGTTTCGAACTGGGAGCTGTGAGATGCAGTTTAATTCCAGAATTGTAAGTTATAGGACTCGAACCATGGATCAAGGTTTCATGTTTTGACTTAGAAAAATCTGTGTTGACTATCTGCCTTAAGGACTAAGTTTCGATGTGTTAGAGTTATGATCCACCGTTGAATTTTTAGTAAGTTATAGTTGGATATATGTAGTTTATGGTATCAAAATTTGGAAAAGATCCAACGGTCGGATCTAGAGTTATAAGCTTCCAAAGTCAACTCGAAACCTAGTTTTGAAAGTTAAGTGTGTGTGAAGGCATCTTTGGGAATTTGTGTAGAACCTGTGGAACATTGTTTATGAATTTCGTTTGTCCCATTCTAGAGTGGGTATAACCGAGAGTGTGTGGATATTTTTTTTGGAATTTTTGGAGTTTAGTACGAGGTACTTTCGATAGACCAAAGTAGAGTACTCGGTATAGTTTCGGAAAGCGAGTTTAGACTTGGTATAGTTTCGGGAACCGGAGAGTGTGGTCAGCCGGGGTTTTCATATTTGTTCTTTTGAGTTTCATTTGGGATGTGTTGGGATATTTCCTTTTAATTTCTTAGTTGTTTGTTTATTTTGGACGGTTGTTGATGTCCTCCCTTTTTGAGTCATGCATAATAAAAGATCTTTAAGTTTTTATCGGTTTCTTTCTGTGCCTTGTTGTAAGATTCTAGTTAAGTTGTTGTTCAACTAAGGTCGGGACCTACTGTGGGGTCCTAACCAGTAGCATTCCGGGTTCTCAGAATTCGGGGTGTTACAAAAAATCTTTTAAAAAGTTAATTATCTAGATTATTAATTAATGTGTTTATGTAAATCGGAAGTTGTTAATAAAAATTAATATCGAAGCTTAAAAAATCTTTTAAAAAGTTAATTATCTAGATTATTTTAAGTTATTATTTTTGTTAATTAAAATAGATTATTCAACGTAAATTAATATTGAAGTTCAAAATCTGCCAAAATTTCAACCACAAAATCTTCTAACTACTTGATAACGATTTTCATCTGGTGTAGAATTCTTTATTTTTATTTTTTTTATTCACCGAATAATTATTGATTTTTATTATGTATTAATTTTGTCGTATAATAATTTTCCATTGCAATTTCGATTTTTATTCAAAAAATCTGTCAAAATACAAATTTCAATATGTTGAATCGATCGTTATGATTCTATAAAATTGGTTTAGGTGGAAAAAAAAGTCACGTAAATTTTTTTTTGTTTACGAAATATTACATTTTAATAGATTTTTCTAATACATTTTTTAACATAGGGTAGAATCCTACGGTCTTTCAAAATCAAATCTTAACTTTTATTACGGATATTTGGGTCTACTTGGGGACTTGCATGTTCGCCGTGAGATCTTGGATTTTGAGATTTCTTTGTTTTATGCCTAAGACTTCATGTATGGGCTGTACACTGACTTGTTACCCTTTTCATAAACCAAATTGGTTTATGAATACTTATTTTTTCTATGAATTTACCTTTACCCGCAAATCCTAAATTTTATTTATAAATTAATTTTTAAAATGATACTTTAATTTATTTTAATTCTAATAGAACCCTATAATTTTCATTAGATATTTTGACTCATTATATTTATAATCCAAATATTTATAATCCAACGTACTCTTGATTTAAATAAATTTATTTGTATTTTAATATTTTAATAATATTTTTACAAAAAGTTATTTAAAAACATTTGTTTTTATTATGTGATGCTCTAAGATAATCAAATTAATCAAATTGCAAAAAGTTGCTGTTAAAAGTTTAGCCGGTCTCATTTTAAAAGTTGTTTTGATAGATTTAATAGGATTAAGGTTTTGGATACGAATGATTCGATAAATAATTCAGTAAATGATAATATAGATAAAAATATATTTTTAAACTCAATCCCGCACAAGGATGCGGGTAATACCCTAGTTAATCTAATGACAAACGATTTATTAATGGGTTTAAATAGTAAACATTTACACCAGAATAATGCAGTATATGAAGTGAAATTGTTCAATAAAGGAATAAAAGATTGCTTACAAGCATTTACGTACGTAGGTAGCTTTGATGGAATTTAAAAGTTAAACATAAATGGAAAACTACCGGTATATTCTTTTTTTGGATGAGATAAAATTAGTTATTTGTTTGATAGTAATTCCATTTTTTCATAAAGATCCGTAAAATATTGATCTTTTAGTTAAGAACCAAATTATGGAATGGAATAGAGCTTATAATAAAGAAAATAGTAAAAAAGATAAGGTAAAGAAGAGGAATAGAAAAACCAAAAATATTAGATGGGTAAAACTTGGCAACGATTTCATCAAATTAAACTTTGATGGTTCCAAAAAAGTAACTGGTGAATCTGCATTTGGATTTATTCTCCGAGATCATAATGCAACAAAGATCTCCCTTGACTTTGAGCGATGTGGTAACATATCGGTCCTGTATGCTGAAGCATGTGCATTGAGAGAAAGACTCGTTGCAGCTTATGATCTTGAAGCGAAAAATATTGAGGTTGAAGGGGATTGTCTTACCCTTATTAACTTAGTTAACCGGGTTAGGAAACCACTTTGAGATTTGGATTTGTTTCTGTCTGACATTTCGTCTATTTTGGCCGGGTTTTTGTTTGATCAAATTTAGGCATGTGTTTAGAGAGATCAATCGTGTGATGGATGCGCTGACTGAGTTAGGGTTCGGGGATCAGTTGGTGTCTAGTTCATCAATGGATCATGTTGATGAACTCATCCGGAATGATGCTGTAGGATGGAGAGTCTCGAGAAGATGATCCATTCTAATTGCCTGTTATTTGTAAAAAAGAAAATTCCATTTTTTGTAATTATATTAATATTATGTTGGGTGAGACATTCTTATCATCAACTTCAAGCTTTCGTCTATCAACACTTCAACAGTCGTTTGTTTTTTTTCCTTGTTTGAAGATTTCATTTTAAAACTATTTGTCCTATTTTAATTAGTTTTTTCTAATTATTTATTTACAACAACCGAATTCTGTCAATAAGTTCATCTAGGTATAACTTTGTTTCATTAATTTTAAATATTCAATCTCTAAATCTCAATGTTAGTTTCAGCTTCACCAACAAAGATTGAGTTTCGTTCTGATCCTCACTCGGTCACTTTTTTTTAAAAAGTTTTTAAATTACTTTCTTTTTTTCTTCCAAATTTTGTATTAATATAAGATTTAGGACTCATTTGGTATGTTATGGAAACTGGTTTGAAATCATAAATCAAATATGAACTAGCTAAGAGTGACGTAATTTGTAGAAGATATTTGATATGTTGTTAAAATTGTTTAGTTCTTGAAGTAAACTCAGTTCCTAATTCATTTGACAATTAAATGTATTTATAATGATAAAATTGTATCTGAAAATATTTTCCAATTCTATAAAATATCAAACAAAGCCTTAATTTCCCTTTAAAATATTGTCTCTACTTTGTTGTCCTATATTTATCAAAAATCCAACAAATTATTTATTTGAAGTTAATGAAAAAACTAATCCATCTATTATATATAATTAAAGTAGCATACGTATACGTGGCGCTCCCTAAAAATATATTTTAACACCTTATTCTTAATTATTAAAGTTGTTAAATTTAAAGACCGAATTCTTAAAGTTTTTATTTGTTAATTTTTAATTTTTAATTAACATATAAATATTTTAACATTCAATTCTCACTTTTCTGATTATACATTTATATATCTATATACTAAAGTAGCATACGGATTGCACGACGCTCTAAGGTTTCAGGATTTCAGCCAAAACATCATACATTACTAAATTATCACTCCTTTTAAAATTATACGTAAATCTTAATTTGTTAAAAAAATATTTATTTTAAAACCTATTACTATCAATTTTGATATTATCTATTTTTAAGTTTTTTAGTTTAAAACCAAATAAATATTATCGATTTTTGAAGCCAAATTCTAATATATGAATAAACTGGCATTATTTATATTAGAAAATTTTAAAATAAGTAAATAATTGTTTACGGTATTTCAACCAAAATCAATTCAGATTGAAGTTGTTAAATTTGTTACAAATCTCCAATGTATATCCAATATCGTTTTTTCAAAGAATTATTAACATTAAATTTATTAAAGTAATCCGAATTTTAAAAAAAAATTCCATTTAAGTTAAGCTTAACTTTTGTTTGAACGATTTATATATTTCGGTGCATTTCTATCTTCCTTAACAAGTTAGATCTTCATTATATTGTATTTTTTTTAGAATTTCAGCCTTGTTACGGTTAAACTATATTATCAATCACTTTTATTAACGAATATTTTTTGGTAAAATCTTTTTTTAAAGAAAATGTCTATTCACCCGAATCAACCCTATATATATTATAAATATCCGTGCAGGGCACGAGATTTAAACTAGTAATAGATGAAATGATGATAGATTTATACCTAATAATTAGCCTTTTGTTAGTATTTTTCACGAGTCTATTAAAATTTAAGTTTTTTTTTTGTTTATATTAATTTGTTCTTTTTTAACATATTTTTTTCCCTATTATATATCCTTGCAAGCTATTAGTTTGACTTGCAATATGTATTAAAAAAAAAAACGTACATATTTCAATTCGAATCAGTTAATGACAGGTCAATTCCTTACTAGTAACATATTCAAATCAAAATATAAATACTCGTCTTAGGGAGCTTATACGAGAGTACGAGACTGGCTTATCTGTTACATTTTGATGAACAAACAGAAGGCAAGCGGTGATTTGACCAAAATAGAGACCAGTTTGGGCAGGGCTCGAGCTGCGATCCTAGAAGCTGCTCGCTCAAAACACTATACGACGCCGTATGGTATCAAACCAATCTCTTTCGTGCCCTTGCCTCGCCTATACAGGAATTCCTACACTTTCTATCGGTTAGACATATTCATAAATTAAACACATCTGAGTATTGTACTGAATTTCGATAAGAGTGTATATATATATATATATATATATATATATATATATATATATATATATATATATATATATATATATATATATATATATATATAAATAAAGAAGTTGATGGTGAGCAGGAGTCAAACAGAGATGATCAAGAGGTTCAAGGTGTGGACCTACGGGGAAGGAGACCGGCCGTTATTTCACGAGGGACCCACAAAGTCTATCTACGGTAAAGAAGGCCAGTTCATCGCTGAAATGGACGGTGCGATTCGCAGCAACTTCATGGCTCGCCATCCTCATCAGGCCCACGCTTTCTTCCTCCCCATAAGCCTCCTCAAGGTCAGGCACTTCCTCCTCGACGGCTACTGTCGCTCCCCCATGCACCGCGTTGTACTAGATTATCTCCGCTCATCTCTCACAGGTCGTAGAAATTAGCAATCATGAAATTTTTTATTTTATTTTAATTAAATTAACAAAGTACATATAATTTTAACCTAATTTAAATATCTTTGTGTTAGATATCCTTTCTGGAACACAAGCCTCGGCGCGGACCTTTTTTTGCTCTCCTGCCATGACTGGGCTCCGGGCGTGTCGAAGGCGAACCCAAAGCTACTAAAGCATACAATGAGAGCATTATGCAACGCCAACACCTCAGAAGGGTTTCATCCCAACAGAGATATATCCATCCCAGAAATCAACATCCCTGGTAGTATTACCCTAAATCCACCTGCCCACGTCAGCCCTACCGGAAAGCGAACCATACTCGCCTTTTTCGCCGGAGGGCAACACAGAAACATCCGGCGGCTCTTGTTCGAGAAATGGAAGGAGAAAGATGATGATATTCGAGTCCACGAGCATCTCCCCAAGGGAGAAGACTACTTCAAACTAATGGGACAAAGCAAATTCTGCTTGTGTCCTAGTGGTTATGAAGTTGCAAGCCCTAGGATCGTTGAGGCCATCCACGCCGAGTGTGTTCCGGTACTTATCTCGAGTAATTACTCGTTACCCTTTGCGGATGTTCTCGATTGGAGGTAGTTCTCGGTATCGATCGCCGTAGACGAGATGTCCGAGATAAAGACTATACAGAAAGGGATACCGGAGAGAAAGTACATGAGGTTGATGAAGGGTGTGAGAAGAGTAAAATGGCATTTTACACTAAATAGGCCTGCTAAGCCATTTGATATGATACACATGGTGCTTCACTCGGTATGGATAAGGAGGCTTAACATCAAGCTCCCATTTTCTTCACGCTTCTTGCATTTCTAGCTTCTTCTTCTTCTTCTTTTTTTTTATAATATATTTTTTAAAATTCTTCTTATGTTCAAAGATTGTCACCATTGTTAGATCTTCTGTAAATAATAAAGTTTATGCCATTGAAAACGAGAAAAACGCTCCATTCAAAAAAAACCCTTTCCCTTAGGCTAAAAACGCGCTTGTCAATCTAAAACACGTGTCCCTATTCTGTACTTTCTGGAGCTTTTCATGGTTTCCTCTGGAGCTTTATGGTTTCCTCTGGAGATTTTCATGGTTTCCTCTGCCACTGCGTCGCTGGGGCTTGAACTTCTTGATCGTCCCTAGTATGAATACCTTATAGTTTCCTTTTAAATCCTCCTCTTTTCGACTTTCTTGGTTCTTGAAGTAGAGTGTAGTCGCTCTCTCGGCTTTTATTCTCTTTCAAAGGATCTTGATGGTGGATCTTCCCGAATCTAATTTTCTTTGCTCTATAAGGTTGAGCGTAGAGTATAGTCGTTCTTTTGGCTTTTCCTTCTTTGAAGGAATCTTGTTTGAGGTTCTTCCTGAATATGGTTTTCTCCCCTTTATGTGGCTTTGTTTATTGGCTCGAATGCTTCTTTTATTGGACCACGATTTTGGTTGGCTACCTACTACCCAATTCTTCCTGCGTATGTGGTTTCCTCCTTGTTTTGGTTCTTACTTGAAAACTAGCTAGTATAATCTTCGGATTATGCGATATGAACAAAGATTTAGATCTTTTGAGATCTAAATCCGGACCTAAGGTCGAACCTACTCTTTTGACAAAAGAAATTTATGAATCATTCACCAAAACTCGTCCTTTGTAGGACATGTGTAGTCAAGATTTTGTTGTCAAGATTTTTTTTGTAATTTGGGGTGTTGAATAAGTTGTACGAGCATTTCCCTTAGTACAAAATGATTTTTTTGACCGATTATAAACCGTTTGTCTCGTGTGATCTCTGAATTTCACAATGTATAATGTGGTTCCAAATCTACAATTCGAAACAACTCAATTTGCATCTTTTGATTTTGAGTGTTAATGAATCAAGAACAATTGGAAGAAAGGTGAGTTAGAACAATTGAAAGAATGGTCTCATTTCTGAGGAAGGGTTGCTCTTGAAAGTCTACCCGTTGTATTTGACACGAAAATATTAAAATTCAGACAATAGTTCCGTTAAAATAAAATAGTGCTCTAGATCCGTTAAAAGAGCACTTTGATCCTAAATTTCTTGAAACGAACCTTTGCCAATAAACATTTTTTTTTACATCTTTGCGCTAGATGAAAGAAGTCTTGTTTTACATAAGTTTCAATGATTTGTTGTTCAGATCATTGGGCTTCAATATTCTAGAACCATGATGTAGTAATTAGATAACTTTGAGAGTTTGTTTGTTTTCAAAGTTTCAACTTCATAGAAACAAATCACTCCTTCTTTGTTTTTCATGGAATTAACAACTAAAATAATGAAGAACTTAACCAACTTTTCTGTAGACATTCCCTTTTGATATGTTTTTTAAGCATATTATACAAGAGAAAGGTATGAAAACTTCTGGAAGACAAAACAATTTTCTCTCTTTGATTTGATCCTTCAATCAATCCCTCGGTCTAGGGTTTGTATGAACATGAGATGGGAAGGTTTTCCTTATGCTCATTTTTTTATACCTAGATACGTACTCTTTCAGTATTTATCTAGATTCACCTTTGTTTTGTTGTTGATGTTAGTGAGTGTTTTGAGTCGTGTTTGGATCGCGGTCGTGGTCGTGTGCTTTCTGACAACTCCTTTTGATGGAAAGTGCTTTTTTGGAGTCTCGTCTTTCGCTTCCCCAAGAGTTTGTTTCCTGTTGTACCTGCCTCTGACAGTGCTAATTCGGCAGTGCTTGGCTCCTTTTTCACTTGCTTCGTCTCCATGGAGTTCACCCTTTACTTTCCTGTTTGTTTCGTTTGTTTCCCAGGTGTTTGTTTAGTTTTGTTCATGGTGGTCTCTTGACGTTTTTTTTCCGTCTACCATCTTTGTGTGGCCTCTCGTTTTACCATTTTTCACGGTGATGGTGACGGAGTCCCTTACCTTATTTATCAAATAAAAAAAACAAGTTTACAGGTTCAAAGTTTTTTTTGTCTTCTACTTAATGTTGAATAAATGATGACTAGGGTATCGCACAAGACTTGATCAAATTTATTTCCAAATGTATTATTTTTGGAATTTTTAATTATTTACTTTCAAATATTTTAATTTTAAAAAATTTGGATTAAATTCCATATTATTGGTTCAATTTATCACGATCTTAATCCGATTTATTGATTTTATATTTAAAATTTTAGATTAAGTTTCATATTATTGGTTCATTTATCAAATTTATTTCCAAACGCTTATACGAGCTTTAAATTTGTGTTCATATTTGGTTCGTTTAGAAAGTGAACGATCTCGAGAGCCTTGACGAGCCGATTCCAAGTAGCTCAACTAAAATAATACTCCCGTAATGTTATTTTAGTCGAACGAGCCGAGCTTTACCCAAATGAGCCGAGCATTTACATGCTCAAGCTCGACACGCTTATAAACGAGCCGCGCCTAAATTATATACGAGCTTTAAAATATGTTTATATTCGGCTCGTTTTGGAAATGAACGAGCTCGAGTCGAGCTTTTGACGAGCCGAGCCCGAGTAGCTTGTCTCATATTACAACCCTACCTCCTCCCTTCTTCTAAACCAACAAAAAAAGGAATAAAAACCCCCTCCTCAGCTCCCTACCGCCGACCGGATCTGTGAGCCACCGCTTTGGGAGTAGGTACACACCACTTTGGGTACCAGTCTGCATTTCACCACTGCCTACCATGCATCCGCAATAAGATGGTCAGTCGGAAAGGACCATCCAGACATTGGAGGACATGCTAAGAGCATGTGTATTAGACTAAGGACAAGTATGCCGGATCATCTTCCTCTAGTGGAGTTCTCATACAACAATAGTTATCATGCGTCTATTGGTATGACTCATTATGAGGCACTATACATCCGGAAGTTCCGTACACCCCTATGTTATGAGGATGCTAGTGAGGCCGGAGGTGTCGCTCCGGAGAAGATACAGGGCGACATGGATCGAGTAACCTTGATACGAGAGCGGATGCTAGCAGCTCAAAGCCGTCAGAAGTCTTATGCTGATAAGAGGCGTCGACCTCTAGAGTTCCGAGTCGGTTCACCTGTTTGGCTGAGAGTATCACCGACTCGAGGGTCAGGCGTTTTGGCATTTAAGGGAAGCGGAGTCCTTGATATGTCGGACCACTTGAGATCTTGGAGTAGGTTG
Source organism: Fagopyrum tataricum (assembly GCA_002319775.1). Taxonomy (NCBI): domain Eukaryota; kingdom Viridiplantae; phylum Streptophyta; class Magnoliopsida; order Caryophyllales; family Polygonaceae; genus Fagopyrum; species Fagopyrum tataricum. The sequence goes on along the minus strand of CM008283.1, from coordinate 37,082,248 downwards.
GAGAAGTGACATACCGGTTAGCATCTCCACCCGCATTGGAGAGCGTACAACAGGTGTTGCAGGTATCCCGACTTAGATAATTCATACCGTAGCCGGTATAAGAAGCCATTTAGAAAGACCTGACCATTGATCCGGATCATACGTTTGTAGAGTACTCGGTAACAGTGATAGAAAGGAAGACGACTGAGATATAAAGAAATTTCAATGTTGGAAATTCAGTGGTCTCAACGGGGTCGATGAGGCTACTTGGGAGACGGAGGATAACATTAGGATCTCATACCCGGAGCAGTATGCAGAGTTAGTATCGACTTTAGGTTCGACGAGCTACTTCTTAGACCTACACGTATGTGTTATGTGCTTACTATGTACTCAACAGTTATTTGGAGTGATATACATTGATGATTGTCTATGGGATGTGTGTTATATACGCTTAACTTGAATAATACTAGAAAGATAAACAACGTTGAATGATAGCAGTAGATATGACTAGAGTTACGGAACTCGAACCGATTGTACGTCACACTAAGTTTCGGGACGAAACTTATTCTAAGGGGAACTGATATAATAACCGAAAATTTTGATAATTTAACTTTTATTATTCTAATTTTTTTTAATTCGAGAATCGATTCGGATACCGTAATATAAAATGAATCAAATCAAACCGACCTCTATACGTCAAATGGTAAAGGTCACCATTAATGCCGAAAGACCAGCGTTACTGATGACAAGGAGAAGTGAAGAGCCGGGATGGATGAATGTAGACTTCATTTTCCCCCGGCCCCCCTCCTAACTCCCCCTCCTAACCCCCCCCCCCCCCCCCCTCTCTATTAATTCAATTTTATGTCCGCAAAGGGAATCGAACTCAGACCTTTTACACCACCTTAAACTCTACTTTGTGCTTGCCAGGGGAGTTGAACCGTAGACGTCCATCTTCTTGTATGCAGCCCGCCTTACCACCTGCCGCCAGCCGGTGCCACTAGTGGAGCGAACCAAAAATCCGTCAAGATCTTTAGCCAACTTAAATTACAGCTCTGAAGGTTAGAAACCCGATCTAGTTTCCGTATTAATTAATTTTCAGTAATAAATAATTAAATAATCTATATTTTTTTATTTAATTATTTTGTGATAATTAGTTAAGTTAGTTAGTGGATGTTGTTGTGGAATGTTGTTGAGGATTTATGAGAGAATGATCGGAATAATAGAAGTTTGGGAACAAGTTTAGAGAATGTTGTGTTCATTATTGAATCAGATTAGAATGGTAAGAAGTTGTGATGTTGGATAACGATAGATGAAATAAGAGACTTCCGAGATAACATAATAATAAGTGAAATGACTGTGATAAAGATATGACAATATGGAATGGACGTCTAGGTCCACGAACTTAGGTCGTAGAAAACGTTAGGGTATCGATGTTAGATATCATACCTTGATTGATTAGAATGATAAATTGAGAAGTGTTAAGGGCCGTAGAAAATCGGATCACTGACTGGCGTGATCGCGAGTACGTTGAGACCAATACGGATAAGGTGAGTTCATAGGACTCACTTAGCTACCTTTATAATATTGAGTGTGCACACTAGGTAGGGTAGTGTATGTTATGCTTGTGAAATAAAATGGACAAACTTGATCACTGTCTTTAAATTTATAAAGAGAGGCACAAGTGTATTATAACGTGCCGTAGCTTTCTGTTTGGGCCGAGGGTGTCGGAAGGTTTCCCTGCGACCAGTCCAGTAACATATACGAGGAAAATGTATCAAAATCAGTCCTACTGGTTTACAGGGACGGGGGCGAGGGTCGCGAGACTCTCACGCTACCATGAAAAGTTGAAAAATATATGACAAATTTCACCAAAGAAAAGGTAATAAACGGGACATTTTTTGTTGCATGCTGATTGATTTACAATGAGTGTGTTTGTGCCTTAGTGACCAATTAGTATTAGAATTGTAGGTAACGGTTTTACCGTGTTGTAAGATTTTGCAGGTTAGATCTCTACCGAGAAATCGGGAGTGAGGTGGTCAGCTGAGATTTCCGTACTAGGAGTTGTGGGCGTTGGGTTTATTTAGTTGTGATTCATTTATTTATCATACAATAGAGTATATTTCATTTTCAGTTGGTTGTCGTACGAGTCTAAGTCTGTCGAGTCTAAATATTTATAATGGATTATTGTTTCGTGGGTCGTTAATATATTCAGAGATTATGCTATCCCACATAGATTAACATTTCTTTTTCTTTTGGCTACGTTAATATTTTCAGCGATTATGCTATCCCACATCGATTAACAGTTTTTGGCCTTTTGGCTACTTGTCATCACATAAGGCATGACACTTTTTTTTTATTTATTTATTTAGAGATTACTAAAAAATATTCACAAATTAGAAAATTTCTATTCTAATTAATAAACAATTAACATGTCACATGAACTCTAATAAAAAAATATCATAATTAAATCCACATAATCCTTTTTTAAACTAACTATCTATTTTTAATAATGACTTTATTTTGTAAAAATCTTGTCATGATTTTATAAGAAAATTCATATTCTTAGTAAAATCTTGTTTTTTAGATTAATATTCATTAATAATGCATAGAAATTATAATATAATTTTTTAAAACAAAACCCGCACAAGGTACGGGCAACTAGTTACTTTATATATTTTGTTTGCTTTATAAATATATTGTCAAATAAATTAGATAGTGGTTGATGAATTATTGTATTTGAAATTATATTGTATTTATTTGATTAAGTAAGAGTGAATTTAATAATAAAATTCACTTAAATATATGTATATTTTTTTGAAATAAAAATATGCAACAAGAAGGTTTGTTTTGTATATTAATTTGTGTTTTATTAACAAAATATCAAATAAAATTAATTAATTGTTGATAAACTAGTGTATTTAAAATTATATTAATTTAATTGCATTAATTAAGAGTTAATAAAATAATAAACTTTACTTAATCTCTTCGTTTAAGTATATTTTATTTGCTTAAAATAAAATCCATAAAGGCAAAAAAAATCCTCCTTTTACTGCTCAAAAACTCAAACCTTGTATCATCTCCATCTCCGGATGCCTTCTTCCCTCAATTTACCATCATGAGCTAGTAGAACAATTAAAAAATACGTATCATATTCCGTTTATTTTTCATAAGACAAAACTACGTGAAAGTCGGACCCAGTTTCCCGTTATTCTCTAGATCCGCCCTTGAATGTATAACGTCTTTAGTAGAATACATAGATACAAAATATAGATCATGTACCATGGGTAAAAAAACAATTTGATAAAAATCATTAAAAGGGAACGATTTCAAGGAGATTTGTGCTCTCAATTGTGAAGTTTGGAACACCCAAAGTATCACGTCAGTAGGGATGCATTTTAGTATGGATTAATAAAGATTCATCGAACATCCTACTTGTCCATTTATATGATATTCGTACTATATATACATAAATACTGATTTTAAACTTTAATTAGAAGATTAAGGTGTATATATAAACCTGAAAAAATGATTAAAAATAAGATGATTTTATAGTTTCATTTGTTGACATGGAGAAGTTGCGTGTGCAATATTATTATAATTAATATAGTTGATCAGCAAAGTATCAAACTGAAATTTTGTTGTTAAAATAAACCTAAACACCCTCTCTCACGCACACAAACAATGATGCAGAATTAGGAGAGAAATAGAGAGAATGTATGAAAACAAAGGAAGGCAATCCCAATGCTTCTTCTCAGCATTGGCCATTACCACCCTTTTCCTCTTCTTCTTCTCCTATCATCACTTCCGCCTTTCTCCTATCGATCATGTCTACTTCCGAATTCAACCCGACTCATTGTCATCTCTATCTCCGACTCCCGACGAGGAACAACACCCGTCGTCACCGGCCCCTTCCCCTTCTGTTCATCTTCTCCTAAAGGCGAGTTTAATTTTTCTTCCTATCATTCATATATATATATTTTTTTGTTGCTTGTTTTCGTTCACCTGTCACTTCATTGCTTCTTGACGATTGTTTTTGTTTCATTTTGGATGAGTATCTGTATCACTGGTTCGATTCAGTTCTAAAAAAATACCAAATCTTACTGTTATGATATGTTCAACAAGTTTAAAGTTAAACTTTACCGAGTCAAATCTGATTACAAACAATTTATTATTGGAAAAAAAATAATGGGTTCAATTAATGGCCAATATTTACACCAGAATAATGCTGTTTTTGAATGATGATTTTGCTTATTTCAGTCAAATTGTTCAGTAAAGGAATAAAAGCTTGCTTACAAGCATATACGTAGTTTCTTTTATGGAGTTTAATTTGAAAATTAAACATATATAAATGGAAAACTACCGGTATGTTAAAATATTATTATTAGTAGCATATGATATTAAACTGAGAGATAAAAATTGTTATTTGTTTGAAAGCAATTCCTTCTTTTTTTTTTATTAATTATATTAATATTATGTTGGGTGAGACATTCTTATCATCGACTTCAAGCTTTCGTCTATCAACACTTCAACAGTCGTTTTTTTTCTCTCCTTGTTTGAAGATTTCATATTTTAATTATTTGTCCTATTTTGATTAGTTTTTTTTCTAATTATTTATTTGCAACAACCGAATCCTGTCAATAAGTTAGAGCTTTCCATTAAAAAAAAATAATAATTTTCACACGATACATCTAGGTATAAATTTGTTTCACTAATTATAAATATTCAACCTCTAATTATCTATGTTTGTTAGTTAGTTATGTTTCATTGTAATCTTCATTCCTATTACTCTTTCTAAGTTTTTAAATTACATTTTTTTTCTTCATATTTTCTAATAAACTTAGGTGAAATTATAAGATTTAGGAATCATTTGGTATGTTATGAAAATTGATTTGAAATTAAGGAAAAAAAAAGTGACAGTACCTTGTAGAATAAGTATGACTAGGAATAATTTCCGGTAACAAAAGATTCTGAATCAATAAAAAACTATGTTTGTTTAGAGGTCTTTTTACGCATGAAAATAATCTAATCATTTCCATTTACATTCATTTCCCTTAACTGATTTCATTCCGTTTCGAAAGATTGTTTAGAGAACATATTTCCGGTAACGAAAGATTCTGTAACGAAATATTTTTTTATACCTAATAAATAGCCTTTTGTTAGTATTCTTCATGAATCTATAAATAAAAAAAAGTTTTAAAAACTATTTGTTTATATATGTTGTAATTTTACATTATTTTTTCCTATTATATATCCTTACAAGCTATTAGTTTAAAAATAAGTAAAACATATTTGGAATCAATTAACGAGTGGTCAATTCCTTAATAGTATCATATGATTATTATATTGTGATTATGTGGGGCTTTGATTGTTACATTTTGATGAACAAACAGATGAAGGCAAGTGGTGATTTGTTCAAAGTAGAGACCAGTTTGAGCAGGGCTCGAGCTGCGATTCAAGAAGCTGCTCGCTCCAAACACTATACGATGCCGTATGGCATCAAACCAATCTCTTTCGTGCCCTTGCCTCGCCTATACAGGAATCCATACGCTTTCTATCGGTTAGACATATTCATAAACATATCTCAATATTGTACTGAATTGTGATAGAGTAAGACCACCAAATCTATCGTTGTATCATATACTAAAATTGGTGAGTCACTCTTATCATTGTCAATTGGTTTTAGATGAACTCCATTTATTAGCAATTGGGTTTAGATGCGTTACTCTACCGGTCTTAGATGTTGGCTTGTGCTTGATACACATAGCGTTCGTATGCACTCGATCTCCGTTCTACACTCCGTACTTATCGGACTTTTACATGATATCGGTTATTTTGAACAGGAGTCAAACGGAGATGATCAAGAGGTTCAAGGTGTGGACCTACAAAGAAGGAGATCGGCCGTTATTCCACGAGGGACCCACAAAGTCCATCTACGGTATAGAAGGCCAGTTCATCGATGAAATGGATGGTGCAATTCGCAGCACCTTCATGGCTCGCCATCCTCGTCAGGCCCACTCTTTCTTCCTCCCCATAAGCCTCCTCAAGGTCAGGCACTTCCTCCTCGGCTACAACTCACGCACCCCCATGCACCGCGTTGTACTAGATTATCTCCACGTTATCTCTCACAGGTTCTCTAATTTAGTAACTATATATGAAGCTTGTTTTCGTTATTGACTTCGTATCATTTATATAAAATATGTGGGATAAAGTCTAACTTTAACATACATCTATCTCTAACACAGGTACCCTTTCTGGAACACAAGCCTCGGCGCGGACCACTTCTTGCTCTCCTGCCATGACTGGGCTCCGGATGTGTCGAACGCGAACCCGGAGCTACTAAAGAACACAATGAGAGCATTGTGCAACGCCAACACCTCAGAAGGGTTTCATCCCAACAGAGATATATCCATCCCAGAAATCAACATTCTTGGTAGCCTAAATCCCCCTACTGCCCACGTCAGCCCTACCGGAAACCGAACCATACTTGCCTTTTTCGCCGGAGGGCAACACGGAGACATCCGGAGACTCTTGTTTGACAAATGGAAAGAGAAAGATGATGATATCCGAGTCCACGAGCATCTCCCCAAGGGAGAAGACTACTTCAAACTAATGGGACAAAGCAAATTTTGCTTATGCCCTAGTGGCTATGAAGTTGCAAGTCCTAGGATCGTCGAGGCCATCCACGCCGAGTGTGTTCCGGTACTCATCTCGAGTAACTACTCGTTACCCTTTGCGGATGTTCTCGATTGGAGGCAATTCTCGGTGTCAATCGCTGTAGACGAGATGTCGGAGATAAAGACTATACTGAAAGGGATAACGGAGAAAAAGTACATGAGGTTGGTAAAGGGTGTGAGAAGAGTAAAATGGCATTTTACACTAAATAGGCCTGCTAAGCCATTTGATATGATACATATAGTGCTTCACTCGGTATGGATAAGGAGGCTTAACATAAAGCTCCCATTTTCTTGATGCTTCTTAATTAGGTTTAAAAGATTTGTCACCATTGTTAGATATTTTGTGAATAATACAAGTTCGTAGGTTCAGAGGTTTTTTTTTTTTTTTCCCCTCTAATTATTGTTGAATAAATGATGGCTAGTGTATCGTACATGCAGGACTTGATCAAATTTATTTGGAAATTTTAAATATTTACTTTCAAATATATTAATTTTATCCTACCAAAAAAAATAGATTAAGGTCCACGTTGTTGGTTGAATTCATCACGGCCTTAATACCGATTGATTGATTTTGTTTTATTCGAAATTGCTAAAACGAAGAAAAAAAGCTCTGAAATGAGTAACCCTAGTGACGATTCCCAATCACCAGCCGCCGCCTGCAACAATGGGAATCCCGAGGCAACTGCCGCCCACAATCCTCCTCTCAAATTGCCTCCTTCCTTGGGATCCAATCCGGGATGCCCATTGATAACAATCCTTGGAGTCGCAAACATTTTGCTTCGGAAGACTGGAAACAACTGCCCTCGCTTCCGGAAAATCTAATTAAAACGGGAAAGTGAAGATATCTTATCCGAGAGGAGAGCATGCTACTCCGGCTATAACCATTGATTCTGAGGTTATGAAGTTTCTAGAGGAGCCATGGAAGAACTCGGTTATTGTGAAATTGCTTGGGAGAATGGTTTATTTTTCTCTGTTCGAACGTATTTTGAAGATTATCTGAAAGCCGGTAGGAGGATGGTCAATTATTGATCTCCCTAATGATTTTTTTCAAGTCAGATTCTAGAGAGAAAGTGACATGATTGGCGCCCTTGCTGATGGTCCATGGACCATGTTTGGCCATTATATGATGGTCCAACAGTGGTCGCCGGATTTTGACCCCGAATCGTCCATCATTACTACAACGGGGGTTTGGGTTCGTATCTCGGGCTTGCCCTTAGCCCTTTACAATAGGAACATGCTTTGGGTGATAGCTTCGGCTATTGGCAATCCTCTGAGGATAGATGAAAATACGTTACAACTTAATAGGGGAAAGTTTGCTCGGGTGTGTTGCTGTGGATCTTTTCAAACCTTTGAAGGGTGATCTCCTTCTGAATGGAAAGTTCTTGAAGCTGGAGTATGAGAACCTTCATACAATTTGCCACAAGTGTGGGCGGTACGGTCATCTTATTGATTTATGCCCGGAGAGACCAAGAGAACAGCAACTGGGAGTCAGAGAATCCACTAGGGCCGGTATTCTAGAGGGACGTACTTGTGTAAATGATCAGAGTAGGGTGATTGAGACGAGTAGCGTTCAGAATGAGAACCAAGACGAGGACACAGGTCATGGGCCTTGGATGACGGTTCCGATGAGATCTAAACCCAACAGAGGGGCCAAACGTCAGGAATATACTTCAAGTAAAAGTATTCTTGCCCGGGGGAGTGTGGAGGAGACTGCTAATAGACAACGATCTGCTGAAAATGATAAGGGTAAAGGGAAGATGATAGAGGGACCAATTGTGATTCCCGGGATGATGTACGCCTCCAAGAATAAACAACGTAAGCGCCCGAGGGCGGGGATGTCGAAAGATGCCTCAACGAGTAGTTGTCCGGCGATGGAGAAGGGTATTTCCATGCCTGACGGGTCTCCTGCTAGACCAGCACCTTTCCGTGCCTCCCATACCCCTTATTTTGACGCGTCCCCGACACGGACTGTTGAGATCATGGAAAGAGTGGCACCAGGGGTCATGGTGTTTACAACGACGGTGCAGGAAGAGATCCCTAATGGTATGGAGATGGTGGCCGTGGATCTAGGGGCTCCTGTTGTCACTGAGGAACCTCAAGATGTGTGCATGGAGAGCCCTCCTGTGGAGGGTGAGATTGTTCCGGTTACTTCCACGGGCTTGGCTGAGAATGAGTGTTGAGTCTTACTCCACTGTTCTCACACATCTATTACGAGTTTTAATGATTAGTCTTTTTTGGAATTGCTTCGGGGCGGTGAAACCCAGCTTCAGAAGATCCTTCAGATATTTAGTACGTAAACATAAACCTAAGGTTGTTGCTCTTTTTGAAACCCACTGTGTTGGAGATACTGCGGACAGGATTTGTAGGAACACTGGTTTTGACTCTTGGGATCGTGTGGAGGCAGTGGATCAGAGTGGGCGAATTTGGCTACTTTGGGCCTCAATTGTGGTTCCCCTCACGGTGGTGACTAAACATAGTCAATTTATCCATGCTTCGGTTGGAACTGGTAGTGAAAAATTCCACATTGTGGTGGTATATATTAAGCCCAATACTCTTCTAAGGGATGGTGTTTGGGAGCTACTTTCGGATTTGCTCGGGGCTATCTCGGAACCAGTCATTATTGGAGGTGACTTAAATGTCATTGTCTCTTTGGAAGAACGTCAGGGGGGTTCGGGTTTGCTTTCTAGAGACTGCTTACGGTTTGGGGAGTGGATCCAAGGGAATTCTTTGGTTGACCTTGGCTTTCAGGGCTCGCAGTTTACTTGGAGCCGTGGGGTTGAGGTGTCGACAAGGATTTCAAAAGATTGGATCGCGTTTGTATGAATCCGGCAGGCCGCTTGAGATGAGACCATGCAGCTGTTCGTCATCTCCCTCGTCTCTCGTCCGACCATAATCCTCTTCTTCTTGATTTGCATGGTTTCTCGTCCGGGAACCCTAGAAGAAGTCCATTTCGGTTCATTGACGCCTGGCATTTGCATCCTGATTTTTATTCCTTAATTGAATCGGCTTGGGATGACCTTACTACACTGCCGTTGGCTCTCGGTAAGCTTCGGAAGGTTCTTTGTAAGTGGAATCGGGAGGTTTTCGAGAACATTCATGAGAAGAAAGTTGCTTTGATACGTCTTCTTGAAGAGGTTAGATCCGTTTTGGATCATGTAGTTACGGAGGTCAATATTAATCAAGATATTTCTCTCATCTCCGAGTTGGATTCTGTCTTGGCGCAAGAAGAGAATCTTTGGTTTCAAAAATCAAGGCAACTGTGGTTGGAATGTGGTGATAGGAATACCCGTTATTTTCATTTGTCGACTATTATTCGTCGGCATTCCAACCAGGTGGAGGCACTTAGGCGTACTGACGGCTCTTGGTGTCTTGATCGGGAGGAGCTCGTCACGATGGTTGTGGACTATTATAAAGACCTTTATGGTCCCCGGCACCTGCCACGTCTCTCTTCCCTTGGGACCGGTTTTTTCCCGAGCCTGTCGGGGGCTGAGCTGGCTTCCCTCTCCGTTCCAATTTCTAGAGATGAAATTTGGAGGGCTATTAAGGATATGGGCGCCGGTAAAGCCCCGGGTCCTGATGGATTTAAACCAGGTTTCTTTCAGAAGTTGTGGCCAATAGTTGGACCTTTAGTGACGAGGATGGTTATGGACTTTGAGAACTCAGGTTGTCTTCCTCCAGATGCTAATGACACTCTCGTTGTTCTCATTGGCAAGACGGCCGAGCCAAAATATATTCATCAGTTTCGACCGATCAGTTTATGTAATGTCTTCTACAAGATCATCACGAAAATCATGGCGAATCGAATTAAACCCGTTATGTCTAGCCTTGTTAGCCCGTGCAGAGCAGTTTTATTCCTAACCGTTTAATGTCTGATAATATTGTTCTTGTTCAGGAGGCAGTTCATTCCATGAATTCAAAGAAAGGTAGGAAGGGATGGATGGTTTTGAAGCTCGACCTGGAGAAAGCCTATGATCGGCTTAGATGGGAGTTTATTGATGAAACTCTTAGGGATGCCGGTATCCCTGGGATATGGACCGACATAATTATGACGTGTGTCACAACTGGGAGTATGAATGTTCTCTGGAATGGGGAGAGAACGTCATCTTTTGATATGTCCAGGGGAGTGCGTCAGGGAGACCCGATTCCTCCTTTTCTTTTCGTTCTCTGTATTGAGAGACTTGGGCATCTTATTGATAAAGCAGTGACAGATTTGGTTTGGAAGCAAATGAGGATCTCTCGTGGGGGGCCGGTTGTCTCCCATCTCTTCTTTGCGGATGATATCCTCCTGTTTGCGGAAGCTTCTACTTCCCAAGTTGGTGTTATTCAGTCCATTCTCGATAAGTTTTGTTGTGCTTCTGGGTTGAAGGTCAGTATTCAGAAGTCCAAATTTTATGTTTCCCATAATGTTAGAGGGGAGCGAGACTCAGTTGAGTAATCTAAGTGGTATATCAAGAACCCGTAATCTCGGGCTCTACTTAGGTATTCCTATTGTTCATGAAACTGCTTCGCGGGAGTTGTTTAGTCCCATGCTTCAAAGAGTTACCTCACGTCTAGCGGGCTGGAAATGTCGCTCCCTGAGTATGGCTGGGCGGGTTACTTTGGTGAAATCTGTGTTATCGGCGGTTCCTACTCATTTGATGCAGGTGATTTTATTGCCGTCAAGTGTTTGTCAGAAGCTTGACAAAATTAGTAGGGATTTCATTTGGGGAAGTGGTGATGGGGCGCGGAAAATTCATCTGGTCAAGTGGGACAACATTTGTTTGCCCAAGGAGTTGGGTGGGTTGGCTCTCCGGAAAGCTCACGACGTGAACCTGGCTTTGGTTAGTAAACTCAGTTGGAGATTGTTTGTTGAGCGGGGGGTCCCTTTGGGCTGCTTGCTTACGCCATAAATATAGGCTGGTGGGAAGAGAATGGCCGTCTAACATTGTTTGCCGTCAAGGTAGTTCTCTAATCTGGCGGGGCATTGTTAAGGGGTACAATGATATTATTGTTCACAATCTTGCGTGGAACGTGGGAGATGGTAGGTCGATTAGTTTTTGGCAGGATGTTTGGTTGGGTGACTCGGCTTTAGCTTTGTCTGCCATGTTGCCGTTGTCTCCATTGGATAAAGTCATGAGGATTGTTGATGTTTATGATGTATCTTACGGGTGGAATTGGGGGTATCTTGCTTGTCGAGTTAATAATGCAACATTGTTGAGGTTACAAGCTGTCCCGCCGCCTAGCAGTGATCCGGTCTCTGATTTGGTCCGCTAAAAACGTACTAAATCTGGACATTTTACGGTTTCTTCGGCCTTTGCCTTTGTTCGGCAGGAACACTGCATTGAAAGTGTTAGTCTCGGTTTGTTTAGGTATGTGTGGCAATGTAATGTTCCTGAACGTGTGAAGCTTTTCATGTGGAAGGTGTGTTGGGGTAGCACTAGTACAAAAACGCCGGTTTATACCGGTTTTTTTCCAAATCGCATGCTGGTTATTTGAGCAGTGTAAGGTAGACCGCAGTGAACTAGTCAGATACCGGTTATTACAACACCGGAATGAGAGAAAGGTCGCATACCGGTTATTTTTAAAAACCGGTATGCGGCCTTATTTTTTTAATATAAAAAAAGACTCGAATACCGGTTAAAATAACGGTATGCAAATCTTTTTTTATATATAAAATAAAAAAACAGATATCCGGATATCTTCATTGCCTCATGTTAATCTAGAAATCTAACAAATACCAAAATGAAAATCAAAATGTATCCAATATTTGGAACAACAAATTAAATTTACGAGCAAGCCTTAATTTCAATCAATTAATTAAATGCAAAATGGTAATTCAGAAAATGACAAGCATCATTCCCTCACACTAATATATCACCAACAACCTCAAAGTTTTTCCATAACTTCACTCATACTACAATTCCAATACTAATCCCAATTAAGCTTCCTCCAATCTTCATGCTCTCTGATATGATGATCAAACAAACCTAGAAAATAAAAGGCAATAAGAGATTTAGCGAAAACCATAGAACAGAAGTGTGAGGTTTGAGTACACAACAGATAACATCATATACGAAAATATGTACCAAAAAAAAATCAAAATAACATTAATTAGATGTTTGAAGTTGGTCATATGGTTTAACCTGCAAGTTTAGCGAATCCAAGTCCAATGCCAATTGCGGAGTACATACAAGACAAAGCAACAACCATAATGGAAATCCATGAAATGAGATGAAAGCTTGAGATTTGAGAAAAGTTGATCTTTGTTATCCCAAATATGATCATGTATGGAGCTCTTGCAGTCCAAACAGTCCCTAAGTAGTAATATCAAGTTAGAAAAAAAAATAGAGGAGATAATCCGAATCAGAACAATACAAACAATCTTTAATTAGATGTTTGAAGTTGGTCGTATGGTTTAACCTGCAAGTTAGCGAGTCCAAGTCCAATGCCAATTGCTGAGTACATACAAGACAAAGCAACAACCATAATGGAAATCCATGAAATGAGATGAAAGCTTGAGATTTGAGAAAAGTTGATCTTTGTTATCCCAAATATGATCATGTATGGAGCTCTTGCAGTCCAAACAGTCCCTAAGTAGTAATATCAAGTTAGAAAAAAAAACAGAGGAGATAATCCGAATCAGAACAATACAAACAATCTTTAATCATATTTTTGAGGTTTCACGAGGGGAGATGTATAACAAGGTGGCCTCCAACGACACTATACAACCAATAATATTCAATAAGAATGTTGGTTTTTGTTTTTTCAGAATTATTTATTTATTTATATTCGTATGGATTTTTACTCACCTCATAACCTAATAGTAGCAAAAATCAGCCAGGATGAAGGCATGAACAATTTCCGTTAGCAACACAATAGAAGGCCATAATCCGAATCCTATAGTTGTCAGCATATGCCCTCTAGTGTCCAACACCTGCTCAGATAAACACTCTCAATATGAATGTCTTCTTAATTTAACAGCAAGCATAACTGCAACATGAACAATAATCAAACATAAAAATCCCCATGCTAAAATATTTGCCAAATATAAGTTGGCTTCTTCAAGTATAAATGCTAATTGTTGAGCCACTTATAAGACTTGCACAAACTCATTACATAAATTTGATGTGCTCTTGAAACTCAAAATAGAGCATCTGTTCCATTTGACATCATTCTCATTTCTCATTCATCGAAATATAATACAAGGAAACAAATCACATACATCATATTAAACTCAGAGCAATAAAAAAAAAAGGAGCAAATAATCACATTCAAGATTATTTAGATGGATGGAGCCTCAGTATATTTGTAAGCAGGAAAGAGATCTTGCTTTTTTTGTGACATAGTTTACTACAACAACAGTGAAAAGGACAGAAAATCCATTATTTTTATTTTAATAGGTCAAACTTATTTGTATACATTCCGGTGACCTCTTGAAAAACATCCAACATAAAAAACAATGTTTGTACCACCTCCTTAATGATTAGTGCTTTTTCAAGGATTAATTAAAATACAAAGGCCTATACTAGACTCCAGGAGACGAGAATTTTCCAAAAAAGATGAGAATGAGTATTGATTATTTAGTTTAGTTTAGCTAACTAGTGTAAACTTACATCATAAAATGGTCAATTTGTTCTGAAAGCATATCCACGGTTTGTGATCTTTTTCGGGTCTGGATCTTTTTCTTGTCATCTTCCAGGGAAATACTTTAGAGAGTTTTCTAGTCAAAAAATAATTAAAAAAATAGATAAGAAACTCTTTAGAGAGTTTTTTAGTCACACTACTCATACCTGACCTAGTGTGGCAGGCATGACAACAGTGACATGCCCCTCCCAATCCTGAGCAAACAACTTAGCAAGTCCTCCTAACGGGTAACCTTTACTTCCATCTCGGCTAATTCAGCGAGCTGCAGCACAAAAATGACAGGATCCTTCAACTTATCTCCATAAGGAACACTTAACACATTAAATATATATATATATATATATATATATGAGTTATTTCACATAGCTGCATAATTTCTAAAAACTGCTAGCATTTTTCTACCATTCAGTTGCACAAATTGCCTATATTTTAATGCTGATATCACAAAAAACACACAGGGGATCCTAGAAAGAATAACTTCTACAACAACTGAAGTAAGAGTTATAGTCCACAAACAAATACCTTGGCAGCGAAATTTCCTCCACATGCTCTGACAAATTCCTTTATAGCCTCAATAGAGGTGCAATATGAGGATTTGCCTTACTTACTATAAAATGATTGACATTAAAAAGCTCCTTGAGCTGCATCATAGGCAAGTCACTCTCTAAGCTACCATCTCTCCACCTACGCAATGGTGTTCTTCCTTCTTCAGGGCCAAGATGAAAAGGCGGGTGATAAGGTACAATGTCACCAGTCCTATCTTTAGCATCAGTTCTTGAGCCTCAAAAAGACCAGGAAAAGCATAAGAAGCCGTCACTGCGCTCCATATGACAACATGAGGCGAAAGGTAGATCCTTCAAGAACTTGGAATTAAGAAATGGATCTAAAAACTGAAAGAGTAACGTAAGCAAATTAATTATTTACATGAAAAAATGCTTAACAAAAAAGGTAGACCCTTCAAGAACTACTCAGATTCATAAGCTTCCAACACGACCACAAACTTCTTAAATAATCACGGATTAGTCTAAGAAATTGCCTAACACAAAATTTAACACGTTTCAAACAGAAAAAGATTAAAATATGGTCTAAAGAGCAATCAAGTGAAAGAGAAACTAAAAAAGATTAATATATGGTCTAAAGAGCAATCAACCTACAATCATATTGCTGACATGAAAAATAGAATCCAAAAACTAGTGCTAAACTTACCATAAGTACTTGGTCGTTGAAGTATAACTGAAATTTATTCAAAGAAAACGTTTTAATTAGTAATTAAAGGGCTTCAAAGAACTAATTACACCATATCATTCAAAAATCTTTACCTCCCTGATACCAGAACTATATGCCCTCTCCACCGAGATGTCTTCTGGTTTGAAATATCTCCAAACTTTACTTGTTTTTTTTAAAGTATTTGCCTAATTGGTAGCACTATTTCCAATCGTTGACAGACAACATATGGTGTCAAGCCAACATTTCTCCCACTCTTGAAAGTTCATTTATCTCTTTCATCTGTTGCAAGAAGATTGAAAGGTATATATACACACTCTTCAATTTTGTAATCAATTCCTTTATATATGAACAAAACCAAACGGATTCTACAATAGAAACAAAGACGAATACTGAAATTGACCCAGGGACGAAGAAGATAGGCGACTTAGGGTTTGAGTCCTCACCGACAACGACGAAAACCCTCACCGGCAGCGACAACAGCGACGACCTTCCCCTTGCACGGCGACGACAACAACTTTCTAGACGAGAGAGAGGCTCACCAAAGAGATACGGGGCGACGAGGAGAAGAGAGAAGAGAGATTTAGGGTTTTGAACGAGAGAGAAAGGTTCATGATAGAGAGAGGGATTTCGAATCGTTAAAGGCAATCATGTAAATATATTTTTATTTATCTAAAATAATTATCGCATTTCGTTCTTTAAAATATACGGTGTCCTCTTACCAAAAAAAAAATTATGTGGTGTCCCATAACACATAGAAGTCTAGTAAAATTTAAAATACCCAAAATGGATACCGGTTTATTGTAATAACCGGTATCCGACTTTTATCTTGTATCTTTATTCCAGTTTTGAGTAATAACCGGTATCCGAGTTAAGATTCGGATTTCGGTTTTAACAACCGGTATGAATGTCTCCGGTATAAACCGGTGTTTTTGTACTAGTGTAGGTTGCTTACGAATCAGGAACGGTGTAGGAGGCACCTTACAGTGGTATCGGATTGTGATCTTTGTACGGGTGTGTGTGAGACCTCTCTGCATCTCTTCAGAGACTGTCCAGGTATGAAACAAATATGGCTTAAACTTGTTCCGGTCTTGTACAGGGATGCTTTCTTTCTTCTTGAATGGAATGAGTGGTTATTTGTCAATTTAAGCATCTCTTGTATTGAGAATTCTGATATACAGTGGAGAATGGTTTTTATGTTTACACTCTGGTGGGGGTGGCGTTGGAGGAATGAAAGAATATGCAGAGATAATGTTGGGGTGAAGGACAAGGTCGGCTTCATTTGGGCTCAGTACAGGGAGTGTGTGGAGTCTCGTGAGTCCCGCCTCGCGTCCAATCGTCAGTCTTCGGAGAAGAAGGAGGTTCAAGTCAAATGGGATCCTCCTGAGCCTGGCTGGGTGAAACTGAACTCGGATGAGGCGTGTAAGGGAAATCTTGGGCCTGCTAGTGTTGGGGGTTGCATCAGGGACCATAATGGGGTTTGGTTAAATGGCTATGCGACGAATCTTGGAGTTGTTACGACACCGGTAGCGGAATTGTGGGGTGTGGCTCATGGTCTGAAGGTTGCTTGGGATGCGGGGTACCGGAATATTCAGGTGGAAACGGACTTCAAGTCTACATGCGAGTTTCTTATGCGGGGGGTGGATTCAAGGCATGCGCTCTCCAGCCTGGTAATTTTGTGCCAAGGCTTCATTTCTCGAGATTGGACCGTTAGGTTTAGTCATGTTTTTAGGGAAGGTAATCGGGTGGCGGATTCGCTTGCCAATTTTGCCTTCTCGCTTCCGTTAGGGTTACACGTTTTAGATTCTATTCCTCTTGTTACTCGTTTGTTAATCTCGGACGATTACCGTGGAACTAGTTTTCCGCGGTCTATTCAATTGTAATTTCTTTTTAGTTTGGGAGCTGCTGCTCTCTTCCAGCAAAAAAAAAAAAAAAAAAACTAGTTTATGACCCTATGCAACGTCTTTTACGGGCTTGATACTAGAATACTTTATCGTGCATAAAGGTGTCAAACGGGGCCAACAGGTCGGGTTTGGGTCGGGTCCTAACAAGCTTGGGTTGAAACGGGTCGAGTCAAAAAAGGCTTGGTTCTTAATCGGGTTGTTTCGGGTCGGGTCGGTTTGGGTCGGGTATCATTTGTTCGGGTTGAAACGGGTTATTGGGTAGTGTCGTTTCTCAGGTCATAACGAGACGGGTTGGAATCGGGTCGGTTATAACAGACACGGGTTGAATTAAAACAAGCTCTCATTTTTATCATTTTGTTTCGGGTCGGGTCGGTTATAACAGACACGGGTTGAAACGGGTTGGTTTAAAACAAGCTCTCATTTTTATCATTTTGTTTCGGGTCGGGCCGGTTTGGGTCGGGTATTAATTATGGGGTTAATACGGGTCAATCGGGTTGGAGTCGGGTCATTTTTATGTTTGGGTTGGGTCGAAACCGGATAGGTTTGCGTAACATCTTGATTCGGGTCAATTTATGTTCGGGTTCGGTCGAAACCGGATCGGGTTGCCTAACATCTTGATTCAGGTCAATTTATGTTCGGGTTTGGGTAATTTATTCTAAAATTTATACGAAGATATTAATTTGATAAAAGATAAAATAAAAGTTGGGTTGTTTACTTGTTTTAGACTTTTGAATCGTTTTGATGGTGTATTAGTGTGCATTTTATTTATTAAAATGTAATAGTAAATCTAAAAACGACTTTAGTCGGATCGGATAATTATCCACATAAATGTTTGATCGGAATGATTTTAACTCGATCTGTTTGATTGAGTATGAATTTAACCGGATATGGATATCCGACTGATCCGTTTGATCAAAATATCTAATATGACCTACTAATCAATCCATTTGATCCATATATGCTTTTCCTATTTTGTTTGTTATAAAATGTAAAATAAAATCTATCATCGTTTTCTGAATCGGATAATAATCCGTGGAATTCGGTCGATCTATTTGATCCATATTCGAAAATATGGTATCTAAAAACGACTTTAGTCGGATCGGGTAATTATCCACATAGATGTTTAATCAATTGATCGGGATATTTTTAGCCCGATCTGTTTGATTGCATATGAATATAACCGGATATGGATACCGACTGACCCGTTTGATCAAAATATCTAATCTAACCGACTAATCAATCCATTTTATCCATATATGCTTTTCCTATTTTGTTTGTTATAAAATGTAAAATAAAATCTATCATCTTTTGCTGAATCGGATAACAATCCGTGGAATTCGGTCGATCTATTTGTTCCATATTCGAAATATGGTATCTGAAAACGACTTTAGTCGGATCGGGTAATTATCCACATACATGTTTAATCAATTGATCGGAATGGTTTTAGCCCGATCTATTTGATTGGATATGAATTTAACCGGATATGGATATCCGACTGATCCGTTTGATCAAAATATCTAATCTGACCAGCTAATCAATCCATTTGATCCATATATGCTTTTCCTATTTTGTTTGTTATAAAATGTAAAATAAAATCTATCATCTTTTGCCGAATCGGATAATAATCCGTGGATTTCGGTTGATCTATTTGATCCATATTCGTAAATATGGTATCTAAAAACGACTTTAGTCGGATCGGGTAATTATCCATATAGATGTTTAATCAATTGATTAGAATGGTTTTAGCCTGATCTGTTTGATTGCATATGAATTTAACTGGATATGGATATGTGACTGATCCGTTTGATCAAAATATCTAATCTGACCGACTAATCAATCCATTTGATCCATATATGCTTTTCCTATTTTGTTTGTTATAAAATGTAAAATAAAATCTATCATCTTTTGCCGAATCGGATAATAATCCGTGGAATACGATTGATCTATTTGTTCCATATTCTAAAATATGGTGTTTTAAACATGATTGGAGACTTGGAGAGTTGGAGTTAACAATCTAATGAGATGATAAGTAGTGATGTGTCATTTAGGTTGAATTTGTATAATCGATGTATGCATCAAAATAGTCGGTGTATGATTAAATTATTTTTTTAAATTACCCTATTTCTATGTAAAAAAATTATCTATTTATTCTCTTAATAAATCATGTAAATAATTATCAATTTAACTATAAAGTATCAATGTAATCTAAAATACCCTATTTGTATGCGTTAAAATTTGCGAGGTTATCGAGTCATTTAAGGTCAGGTTACTTTGGGCTACCGGGTCATTCGGGTATGGTTACTTCGGGTCGGGTTACTTCGGGCTATCGGGTCTTTCGGGTCGGGTTATTTCGGGTCGGGTTACTTCGGGTCGAGTTACTTCGGGCTATCGGTTCATTTGGGTCGGGTTACTTTGGGCTATCGGGTTGTTCGGGTCGGGTCATTCGGGTGATCGGGTTACTTCGGGTCATAAATTCATTCGGGTTAAATCGGGTTCAAGCGGGTCGGTTCCGGGGATTTTCTTTTTCAAAACTTCCGGGGCCAGGTCGAGTTCGGGTTCGGGTTTGTCGGATCGGGTTCACGGGTCGGGCCAACTTTTGACAGCTCTAATCGTGCATATGTAGCCTGCACATTTAACAAACATGTAAATATGAACAACTTGGTGATCGAGCCTATTTGTTCAGCGTACCTTCTTTGAAGCATCGATATATATCCTCGCTTGAAAACCCTAGAAAAGACACGAGATGCTTCTAACAATTTCGATTATCAACAGAAGAAGAAAATGCATTATCATTATGTTTGTTGAAGAAATTGAAAGTTAATCTCAACATGATTGTCCCTGATTCTGATTGATCAGATTTGCACCAAAATTACAAGTATGTTTAGATGTTGATATATAGCAGGAAAAAAATGGCAACGAATCATGTATATTTGCCATACCTCTTACCTATGCTTTTGTTGTATTTACAGTTTTCTCTCATTGGACATACACTGCAGTTAGGATTATTGTTTGTACAGAAAAAATACCTGCAAAAGAAAAACAGCAATACAACAACATAATGTAGGCTTTAAATCGACAAATAAATTAAATCATATAAACAATTAAGGTCAGATGGTGATTAGTTTCATGCCTTTTCAAAGGTAATCATCTGACAATGCAACTCATACCTGAGAAGAGGAAATATTTGTGTAAATCAAATGCTTCAACCGTTATCCCTCAACAGTGCATCATAAAGATTCATCATTTTCGTAAGTCCTAGCCTAAAATAGGGGCATTTCTATATAAATTTGCTTACAAGGTATCCTGGTCAAGCTCACATAATCCTGATCGAAGGTATTGGTGAATCAACTCAATTACTTTTTGTAAAACGAAATATTTAATAGGTCTAAGATAAAACTCATACAGAAACAATCTAGAGCGACTGTATCTAAGAGCGAGAAATTAAAGAACACAAATATTTGTTGACGAGGTTCGGAACAAAGTCCTACGTCCCCGGGATCTCAATATCGATTCAATCCACGTACTATAGTTTGTAAAGCCAAAGCCAAAACAGGAGTTACAGAAGATAAGGTCGTAAGTGTAAAGCCAAGACAAAGAAAGACAAGAGTAGAAAGAACACGTAAACGAACATGAACAAAACACACGAGTATGAGAATCTCAAGATTCTCTTCATGTTCCACAATTTGTGGTTCGATGAGTCTTCCATGCTAACAACCGTTTAAGGCTAAAGCGCTCGATATTTCTTTCTGTGGAGGAGAACACTCAGACACAAGCAACAACCTCGAGAGGAGATGATGCCCTTCGCTTAAGAACACCAAAAGAAATGTTGGAGAAGAGATCGACATGAGAAAGGAGGAGAAGAAGTGAGAGAGATTAGGGTTTTTGTAAGCCGAGAGCTTACCTTATATATCTCTCCTCCATACTCATTCATTGTAACAAAACGGCTTTGCATCAAAACCGCTCCAGCAACAAGTTTTCTAATCTTTTGAACATAAACCCGGTTCTTCATATAAGCAAGCCTTCAAGCCGGTTTCGATCAAAACACTTGGTCCCGATTTTGAATCTCCTCATCCTCACTTTGCCGTTTTATTCACCTTACACTTTTCGATACGTGTATAGAAGGGGAAAAAAACTTTCCCTGAATTTCTCCATTTATTTGATCTCTTTATTCATAATCTAATTATTGATATGGAAAAAAATATTTAGTTAGTTTACCTATTTGAAACATGTGTTGGAAGTTCTTCGAGGCTTGAAAAGGGATAGGAATCCATCCAAGGCGAATTGTCACCCTCGCAACATGTGTATCAATCTCATATATACAACAAAACTAAATAAGTATGTAATGTAAACAAAAGACTGAAAAAATATATATTCTGCCGAACAATACTCACTAGGAAGGCTTTTTGTTGAAGTGCCAAAAGACGAACACATTCGACAATTTTGACACCGATTCCTCTGAAATTTTTAAGAAATTTCTTGTTCGGCATTCCAAAAAGATAACTTAAGTGTAAATGAGACAATCAATGACGATGTTCTCCACATAACGATGTTTGTTGTGTTCATTTTGGCCTAGAACAACAATAGTTTAATCATGAGTGAACTGGGAGAAAATCATACTTCCACCAAAGATTCTCCTAGACACGACCCCATGTCACACTCACAAGGAGATATACTATAAAGAGTATCTTTCATACCACACATCTATATCAAGGATATGAAATCATTAAAAGCTTAAAGCTTAACCTCAAAGCCTTATTAGGTAGCTCATTGGCATCATCGAGGAACTGAGCAAAGACTTATGTCTCCTACTGCACACCTAGATTCATCTCGAGTTGGTTTTTCCTTTGAAGCTACATTACATCGTGGGATCTCCATTCATGTAGGGGGGGGGGGGGGGGGGGGGGGGGTTGGCAATCAAGCATCATCTTTTGTAATAGGCTGAAACTCATTCCTTTTGATGATTTTGCAACTTGGTCTCATGATAAACCCTTAGTAAATGGATTTGCAAGGTTGTCAGCTGATTTCATATAATCTATCACAATAACACATGTCGAGTGTAGTACATGTTGTCGAATGGTCTTATATCTCCGTCTAATGTGACGCGACTTGCCATTATACATACAATTATGTTCTATAGCTAGAGCCGATTGACTATCATAGTTTATGTTTGCTTATTTTGGAGTGCATAAATCCTTGACGAAGATGTCAAATACTCGTACGCTCCCAAAAGACGAGATGCTTAGTTTTACAATTTATAACTCGTAATAATTACCGAACTAGTAGTGAACCCACAGTGTATAGGTCGTTATGTAGTAAGACAAGTATTTCAAGGTCGAACACAAAGACGTTGGCGGTTCGATTTGCATAATTTGATCAAAGGTATAGTAAAGATCTATACTAAGAAGTAGAAGGAAAGAGTAAGGATTAGGAATTTCATATTTTTGGGTTGGCTTTAAAGTATGTCGATCAAGGATCAAACTTAGTAACTAGTGAATCAAAGCAAACACACAAAGCGAGAAGTTATGAAATTAACGGAATAGAGATTCTAAGGTTTCATAGATAGTTATTCATGGCAATGGACTCAAGTTAGCTGCAATTGAATAAGGTAAAGAATTACTACAAAGATGGGTGTTTCTTCGGTGATGATCTATCACCGGGTAAGTCTCAAGGTAGATAGGACGGAAATTCGGCACAAACCAGATTCTCTATCTAAGGACCAAGTAACTCCTTACCGGATAAGTCTCGAAAATTACCTAACTTAGATAGTAGTAATCCGGCACACCACAATCCAATAAAGGGGTTTCAATCCTCTACTACCTAAGGTTCGTCATCTTCGATATCTAAGCTAGGAAATTACGGGTAAGTCTCTTCCCTAACTTAGCTTGCTAGCCTAAAAGAGTTCTAAGCTAGATTTAGTTCAACGACCCTAGGATTTCCACAAATTCGTACCTAAGTCCAACATGCAACTAGTCATCATCCTCCATGCCACAAACAACAATCCATTCGCCCTAGAAACACTAAGATTCTAGCCAACTAAAGACATAGTAAAATCGGGAAAAACAAAGCAAGAAAACAAAGCAATCATATATGGTAATAAAATCACAAGGAAGAAGAAGATGCAAACTATGTTTTATAGCTTCCAAAATCCATCAAAATGGAATAGAATCTCTGTTACAACTTCCTCCAGGAATACTCAGCAACACACAGTATTTTACCTTAAAATCACTAGAAATATGAAGAAGAAAGTGTTTAAGTTGCAAGAGAAGGAAGAAGAAACTAAATCTACAATAATTCTAGACTCAAAGGTCAGTACCCTGCCATCAAGGTCAGTTTTACAACTTTTATTTTATACTCAACCTCTGCAAAATGCAAAGATCGGGTGAAAAGCGATTGAAAAGTAAATCTGACACAATTCAGACAAAGAATCTCGGGTAAAAAAATGGTCAAATCTCGGGCCGAGGTGACAACACTCGGAGCCGAGATTTGGGCTTCGCCTTCAGCTTCCTTTAGCAGCTCAAAATCTCGGGCAAACGTGTTGCAATTTTGGGCTGAGATTTTAGGCCGAGATTTGCCTCTGTTGTGGTATCTCGACCTCCTTGACTTGATCTTGGGCCGAGATTTAGATCGAGATGGCTCTCAACTTATCAAATCTCTTCTTCAATTAATTTCTATCTTCAAATCTCGGCCAAGGTTCTTAGCTCGATGTGACCCCAAATTTTTGAAAAAGTCATTTGTTCGCTCCTTAGCTCGATGATTTGCCTTTACTTCACACATGCATGTGGCATCTCCATGGCTTCCACAGCTCGCTCCACTCCGAGGCTTGATCGTCGTATGCGTTGTTTTAGCTCCGAAAAGCGTCAATTCACCTACAAAACCCACCAAAGAGTGTGTAGACATATCTATTGCAAAGTAGAACAAGCATAAATGACACAAACTAAGGTTTATTTATGAGTACGAAAAGGGAAAATCTACCTAAATGCATGTCTAAAACTAGGACAATAAATCATGTTATCAAAATACCCCATACTTGCTCCTTGCTTAAGCAAGAATCAAAGCTAAGACAAAGATGACATGATTTATGCATGCAAAAACAAAGACAAAAATATTTTTCAAGTGTTTCTATTCATTGATCACCCTCAGAGTATAGTTTCATATCCAATAAGATATCTCATTTTAGGTCAAATAAAGTAGGCACGAAAAAGAATAATCACACTTTGCATCAAATTCATGTTCATCAAATCAATTACCCTTGTCAAAGCATTCATGAGATATTCAAGTTTAAGTCACTAAGACAAACACATGTGTACATAGGTCATAAGGACTTAGAAAAAGAGAGGCCAAGAAACGTGATGAAGGTAGGATGGTTTTTAAGTATTGTGGTGCAAATCTTGGAAGAAGAACAACACAAATGACAATTTTTCTCCACATCCATCTCTTTTTATTTTTATTTTTATTTTTTTTTCACTTCTAGTTTTCATTTCTTTTTCTTTTAGAGAGAGAGGCATTGGTGCGCAAGGATATATGGGCTGATATCAGTGTTCCAAAATACGCCGTCCAGGGCCGTCTAGACGGCGTCTAGACGCTGGACGGCGTATGACCGTCCCGTTTTTGGCCAAAACGGAACCTTCAAGACGGTTTTAGTGTAATTAGGGGTCGGGACGGGGCGGGACGGGGTTAAGACGGGGCGGGACGGGGTAAGACGGGGCGGGACGGGTCAGACGGATTTTCCCCCAAAAATCCGAATTTTAGGTCAAAATACGTGTTCTATTCACTTTCTCTCTCACCGAGTCCCGACTGGCGATTTCACGAGGAGTGACGCCGCGCAGCGCAGCGACTCTACGACTCCGTTTTCTCTCCGAGTCCGACAAGCCGAGGCGACGCCGCGCAGCGACTCCGTCTTCTCTCCGAGTCCGACAAGCCGAGGTGAGCCGGTGACCTTTGCTTTCTTCTTGTCTGTGACTGTTGCGATTCAGTTATTGTGAACTGAACCATTGAACCCTTTGTCTGACTGTGACTAGCAGTCTGTGAACCACTGAACCCTTTGTCCGATTTTGATTTGTGAACCACTGAACCCTAGCTGGTTTTGTCCCTCTCAGACTTCTGTTTTGAAAACCGAAATAAACTGGAAGAAGATACTATCCTGTTACAGCCTTATAGACAGATTTTCTACTTGCAAACTGTCCAACATTGATCCCGATTCATAACCTGTAATATGCTAAATGCTTATGAAAAGGCTCCAGAACACTGAAGTACTGAACAGTCTGAATATGTGAACCTTCTTAGTGGATTGGATTGTTTAATTGTTTAAACAATCCATTAGTGATTAACTGATTATTTAATTTGTTTATTTGGATGTTTGTGTTGACTTATTTTTTTAATTATTAATGTGATAGATATTGATCATAGACCATGTCTCAATCAACTCCGACTGAACCGTCTCCAAACGAGTCTATGAGCGGCGTTTCAAAACTGAAGCGAAATAGTTGAGACATTGGATGGGAGTATGCAATACTTAGTAGCTCAACTCAAGAAAGAAATGTTTGAAATGTGAGAAGGAGTTTAGTGGAGGAGTTAGCCGAGTTAAGCAACATATTGCCGGCATTAGGGGTAATATTACATCTTGTACTAAGTCTTCGGATGTAGACAAGCAAAGATGCAAAGATGCAATTCTACAAGCCAAAAAGAAGAAGGTGGTTGCAAGACAAGAAGATGAAAGTGTTAGAAGAGAAGTTAATGTGATAGACGTTGAGGGAGATGATGATGATGATTGTCCCAAAAAACCACCTCGTTCTCTTGGATCAATGGATAAATTTGTTTCAAAAATCAATTCCGATGACATTAGCTTGAACGAGAGCAAAAGGAAGAGACAACAAAGCATCAACGACGCTCTCTTCAAAGAACGGAGCCTTAAAGTGAGTCAATACATGGCTAGGTGGGTGTATGAGTCCGGCATACCCTTTCATGCGGTGGACAATGATGCATTTAGAAGATTTGTTGAGGCGGTTGGACAATTTGGTCCAGGGTATCAACCTCCATCACAATATCAACTTGGAGAACCACTCTTGAAGGGTGAAGTGGAAAGAATGAAAAATCGCTCAAAGTTCAAGAGGAAGCATGGGAAAAGGATGGGTGTTCTATCATGACGGATGCTTGGAGTGATAGAAAGAGGAGAAGTATTATGAACTTGTGTGTGAACACCGGTGGTTCAACTACTTTTCTTGGTTCCAAAGAGACTTCCTTAGATGCACACACCGGGAAATATATATTTGAGTATGTTGATGAGTGCATTGAAAAGATTGGGGAGAAAAATGTGGTCCAAGTGGTGACCGATAATGCTTCAAACAACATTGCGGCTTCAAACCTATTGCTTGAGAAGAGGCCTCAAATATTTTGGACTCCTTGTGCTACTCATTCTATCAATCTCATGCTTGAAGCCATTGGTAAGCTCTCATTTTGTAAGAATGCAATTACTAAAGCAAAGAACTTCACCGTATTCATCTACTCTCATCACAAGACCTTGGCATTAATGAGAAGTCGTGCACAAAGAGAGATTGTCCGTCCGGGAGTGACTAGGTTTGCATCTTCTTACTTGAAATTGCAAAGTATACTTGAAAAGAAAGGGACATTGAAGGGCATGATGACATGTGATGAGTGGGAGAAATCGAAATGGTCAAAGAGCAAAAAGGGGAAAGATGCTTGTGCTACTATATTATCTTCTACATTTTGGAGTGGTGTAAGCTTATCTTTGAAGGTGTTTACACCTTTAGTAAGAGTGTTCCGACTTGTAGATGGAGACTTGAAGCCGGCTATGGAGTTTGTGTATGGTGAGATGCTAAAGGCGAAAAAAGAGATAAAAGCGGCTTTTAGGAATAAAGAGGAGAAGTATAAGCCTATACTTGATCTAGTGGATGCAAAGGGAAAGGACCGTGTTGATACTCCACTTCACGTGACGGCCTACTTGTTAAATCCATTTTATTTATACAATTCCGGTTCGGAATGGTCCATTGAAGATTGGGAGGGTCTTATGGATGGAGCTTTTAAGTGCATTGAACGGTTTTATCCCGACGTTGACATGCAAGATCAAGTTATAAATGTGGAGTTTCCTAAGTACAAGAATAAAGAAGGGGCTTTTGGAAGAGTTTTTGCATTAAAAGGGTGTTCCAAGAATGATGAAAATTATAACCCGGGTATGATTATTTCTCTTTACATTTTACTTTATACAAAAGTGAACTAGTTAAGAATTTTGCTATATGTTTTTTTAAATCTATAGTTCTTTGGTGGAGGGCATATGGCAATCAAACTCCAAATCTCCTAAAGATTGCAACTAGGATACTTTCCTTGACAACAAGTTCATCCAGATGTGAAAGAAATTGGAGTGTCTTTGAAGGGGTAATTAATATACTCTCCTTAGAATATTTTTTAGTTACTATAGTTATTATAGTTTCTATAATAACTTATTGGATTGTTGATTTTAACTCTGTAGATTCACACAAAGAAGAGGAATAGGCTAGATATCGTCCGAATGAACAACCTAGTTTATGTTCAATTCAATGCAAGGTTATTGAATAAGAAGATGAAAAACCGAAAAGAGAAGATTGATGTGCTTCTAGCAAATGAGGCTTCACATGCACAAGCATGGATAGTTGATGGAGTAGATGACGGTGACGAAGAGGTCATGCCCGGTTCCGGCCTTACATGGGATATGGTGAGTGAGGCAATGAGAGCGGATGAGGAATTGCAACCAAGAAGAAGTGGTCGCCTTGGAGGAGTTGTAGAGGAAGTGAGAGAGCTTTATGAGGATGATTTTGTATCCGATGACACGGAAGATGAAGATGATGAGGAGGAAGAGTTTGACTTTGAGTCGGACAAGGAGATCCTAGTTCAAGAGGATGCATATGAAGAGATGGAAGAGTAGATTATTAGCTCATGTTATGTCTAACATGTGTCTAGTTATCAAGAATCCACTTTTGCCGTTTTATTTTATTTTGAACGTTTTTTATGTGCTTTAAAGTTGAGTAACGTTAAACTCAACGTTTTATGTGTTTCATTTGCATGACATTTTTAGTTTTTAAGGTGTTGGAGATTATGAAAATGAATATTTATTTGCATTATATGAATGTTTTACACAAATTTAGGAGGAATTAGGGGTAATATACTAAAAAATAATCAAAAACGTCTTGTCCGTCTGAATCCGTCTAGACGGCCGTCCGGCCGTCTAGACGCTAGACGGTAGCTCTCCGTCCCGTCTCCGTCTTATGTATTCTTGAACATTGGCTGATATACACAACAAAGATATGAATGACCTCATCAGCTATATTAATAGTCGCATGAATATACTGCATGTTCGCAAAAACAATAGTTAAAGGACATGCTTCAGAGTGCCAAAGCAACCAAATACCACCACTTTGGTTTGTAGCTTTAACACGATAGGAGTCAAACTGATGCAGGATAATACGAGCCAACACTTTCGTAGGTTGAAGGGGAAATCATGATGATCGGTAGCAACTTATACTAGTTTTAATTAACTTGGATTAATTTTATGTCTATAATTGTTGTTTTATTTGGACCTTTCATTTGTTTGTTTTTTAGGCTAGCCCGTTGGGCTTTTATATTTTGTTCTTTTGGATTATTTTTTAGATGGATGACTATAGGTACATAAAGTCATTCTTATCATTAGTTTTATTAGAAAATCCTTTGTTAAAAATAAACACTGTATGGTTTTCTCAAAATACCAAAGAGAGTTTTGGTAGAGCGTTGAATCCGATTAGCTTGGTTGTTTCTTGATTGTGTCAATCTCCCTCGAAAATTCGGTGCTTCAAGTGCATTCACGAGCCTCCTCCTCATGCTATCGGCATCTAATTTGCCGTGTGTGTGTCGTTGTACAAGTAGGGTTGTTTGGTCATTCGAATCATTTCTTGATCCCGAGATCAAGGGTTTTTCCGTAGTTCCATTCGGTTCTTCTTTCTATCCTTCATTCCATCTTTATTTTCAGTTTTTCCATCTTTTGTTTCGTGTCCCACTTCATTATCTAACGTTAGTTGTATCCATTTGTGTGATTTGAAGCCTCTTTGTCTAGATCGAGAAGAATACGGAATTTTCCCGTATCACAAACCTAGTCTTTTGACAAATAACCTCAATTGTATCCCTAGAGCAGTGAGTTTCAAACAAAGAAGCAAAGTCCGGTTTATATTTTCTCAACATGCATCGAAAGGATCTTCGGAAAGTCGGTTTTACCGTCCCGAAGCAGTTCCAAAAGATACCTGATGCGTCCCGTGGGCTTGGCTAAGACGACCCGGCAAGCGGCATGCCTATCCATAGCATAAAGCTAGCATATATTATTATGTTTTATTATATTTTTGCATTGTAAATAATAGACTTTTATTTTCGGAATTTTAACTCCGGAACTTAATTCCGGGAGTTAAATTCCGACCATTGATAGTTGTGACCTTTCAATTTGGGAGTTAGCCCCGACTTTATTTCCAACCATTTATTTCCGTCATATAATTTCCGACTTTAGGTTTGGCTCTCATCCACTATATAAGGGATGTTTGGCATCACTTGTAAAGCATGTTCAAAATAACTAAGTATTGAGAAGGTAAATTCCTCCTACTTAGTTTGCATCACTTCCCCTTCCATCCTCTTAGAGTTCTATCTTGGATCTAGTCTTTGATCCAAACATTCGTATTCTAGGATCATTTTAAAGGATAAACTATCCTATCCACTTCAACGGCTTGATCGATTTACCTTGATCGAATCTACCACTTGCCTTCATATCCATCTCATAGCTTCCGTCATCCACATTCTATTTGTTTGAACCCCATATGCAATTAACAACGGAGTAGTTGAACGTTTAGTTCGATCTAGATCCACATTATATCTATCAATACCTATCATTAATAACCATATAGGAAGTTAGGTAAGGGCATTAACATCCTTGCGGATCCGGAGCCTTATTTGGGCTCGATAGAACGGCAATGGCCATACTATTATCTTCCATAGAATCCACCTGTAGCGACTCATTCTCAGCAGATACCATGACTGTATCATTTGGGCTCTTGGTTTTGAAGACAAGGTCATCCGGGTTCCCTCGTTGGAGTATCTTTATAGGTCCATTCATGCTGATAGGTTCCAAGTTTCCGAGAGGAATTGTCACAGTTGAAGCTTGTCCGAACCTTACTACCTACTAAGTCTTGTTATCATGGTCGGCCTTAGAAGTAGAGGCACCCATGTTTTCGAGAAAGTTTTCCGTTATACCATCAGTAGAACTATCTTTCCCCGCATGCGACCTATGACGCTTGTGATGCTTCGTCTTCGTGACATAAACAAGCCTTGGAACAACTCCATCAACACCGACCTGTTTTCCTTTAGAGTTATCTTTAGGTGCTCGTGGCATGGTCTCATGAACTTCTAGCGCCACAAATCTATTTCCTATCTTCTGTTGACCCTCTAAATGATTCTTCACAACATTCTTTTTGCCCAGCTTCGGTTTTGTAGGAACCGTCATCCAAGGTCCGTGCCCCTTATCCTCTCTAGTAATAGTAGTAGCCTCCGACTCACAGTTCTCCTTTCCTCCTTCACTGCCATCAAAAGGGCCTTCCACCATTAATTCCGTCACAGTTCTTTCCACTGCATCGACTCCTTTCGGATACGCAATAGTAACCATGCCAGACTGGATGAGATCTTCAGAGAGTGTGGGGAGGTCTTTCCATGCATCAGAGACGAAAAGTCGCTTAGACCAAGTCAAAAGTTAATGTGACAGTTTCTCAATGGGTACAAGGGGTGCCATAACTAAACTTTGTAATTTTATTATGGCTGACTATTTTGATGAATGACTTACTTTTTCAAATAAAATTAAAAAATTCTAACGACATAATTTAATAATGTGATTTTATTTTTAAAAAAATTTTTGATTTTATTAGAAGTCTCTTATATGAAATGTAATTTTTAAAAAATAACAAAATTAAAATGTAATTTAAAAACTAAAAATCAATCGGCAGGTAAACGAACCATTTTATATTATTAAAAAATATAAATTTATTAAGTTAGTTACATTTCAAAAATTATTAATTGACTTTTAGTATTAATTGGAGGGAGTAATAAATTACAATAGTATATAAGTGTCCCTCTCCCATACTCTCATCTCTTTGACTCGTCCCTCTAAAGTCTAAACCCAAGACGCCATTGAAGAGAGAATTAAGCTTCAAGCTCTCTCTTCTCCCTCTACGCATCAATGCTGTCTGCAATGGCGACGAAGTCGCTAAATTGCTACTCACTGGTCTTCCCACTCATCCTAATTCTGAGCTTCCTATATCTATCCTTCTTCTACAGCCACGTCACCGCCCTCTACTCTTCCTTCTTCAACAGCCACGCCACACTCTATCAACCTCCGGCGTCTCCGCCTTCTATCCCGCCTGAGTTATCCCAGTCGCCAGCTCCGGCGTATTCACCATCTATCCCGCCGGAGTTCTCCCAGCCGCCTGCTCCGTCGCCCGTCGCCGGAGATATATCGGTGAGTGCCATACAGATTCGTGTAGATACATTTGTTAATTCTTGATTTCGCCATTTTTTGAGTGATTTGAGCATTAAAGCTAATTACATGC
Source organism: Fagopyrum tataricum (assembly GCA_002319775.1). Classification (NCBI taxonomy): domain Eukaryota; kingdom Viridiplantae; phylum Streptophyta; class Magnoliopsida; order Caryophyllales; family Polygonaceae; genus Fagopyrum; species Fagopyrum tataricum. The sequence continues at coordinate 37,050,244 of CM008283.1, read as the reverse complement.
ATGAAATCATGCTGCACTATATCTTTAATCTTAATTATTCTTTCATGAACAAATAAAAGTTTCAAATAGAAATCAATCCTTTCTCTTTAATACTATGATCATCTTCCATTATAAATTCGACCAAAATTAGAAGCAAAATATATCCATGTAAATTGCAAAGTGTACAATTTCTCTTTTTGTTTTTTTTGATCATCAAGACAACGATTTCTTACTTATTTTCTTATAATATTGATATATTATTTGCTGTATTTTATTGAAAATATAGAGAAGTAAAAAGAAGGGGAAAAGCACGAGCTGGGAGAGAGTCGAAAGAGATTTGGCGTTGGCGAGAGTGGCCATAAGAGAAGCCGTGAAGAACAAAAACTATACGACGTCGTTCTCAGCGTTGTCTTTTATTCCAAGTGGACCGATCTATCGAAACCCCTTCGCCTTCTACCAGTTAAGTTTCGTTTTCTAGTTAATGCATTAGACGTTACATTTTGACTATTAATTATCACACAATTAACCATATCTTTATCATTTAATGTCATTGACTCTAACTTTAGCATAATTCTCGTGGAGAAAAAAGAGGTTAATAGGCTACGAGATTGCATCAAATGTCGTGTTTGTAGATGGTTAATTTAGGTAAATATTTAGTTTCATATTTTAGGTCATTTATATATATAATAATGTCATGTTTGTTGATGGAAAATTTAGGTGGATAAATATATGGAGTTTAGGTTCCCATAGTGCTACATTTTTAGATCCATATATATATATATATATATATATATATATCTTCATGGATTTTAGAGCTAGACAACAATTCGAACATATTCGACTATTTATATTGAATATTCTTGTATATACATTTTTTTTAATTAATGAATTGTATTAATCGAATATCTAATATTTTATAGTCGGATTTGTGCGATTAATTGTCCGTGGATAACTGGATTATCCAGTTTAATAAATCATGCAATTGGTTATAAAAAAAATTCCTATGTAATACCAAATAATTATATATTCAAATAATAGATACAAATAGATACTTCGTATAGATTATTCAAACTTGAAATTACCTAAACATTACAAACAAAGATTGATGGTTCATAAAAGCAATGCAAGGTTTGCATTTATGATTTAAACATTATAATTTAAAAAAATCATTAAAAAATGAAAATATTTTTGAGGAAATTGTCTAAAACTATGGACTTCTATTTTTGTCAAAATAATTAGGCTCATTTTTTTTTTTTGTAAATTTGAAAACCAATAAGTGAAAGTGTTTAGTTAGTATAAGGATATGATGTGATCGGATTCTCGGTTAGGGTCATCAAATCAGATTAGGCAAATGTTATAGTCACATAATAAGACATTAGAAATCACAAAACTAAGAAATAATTGATTTATTACAATGATATAAAAATTCTAATATATAAAATTAATGAGCTAGTTTTATTATAAATTGGTTGTAGGAATCTCGTAAGTCGTAAAGCTTATTTGTCGGATTTATACCTAAATTGCATATCAAAGAATCTATGGAATTTTATTTTCTTTAAAACAAAAGATACGACTTACTCATTTGATAATAACGTGGGAGTATCGAACCACCTTAAATACGTTTTTTGGTTAGGTTCCAACCCGATTAACCATGGAAATTGCAATTCTTCATTCTTCCGGATATTTGCATTCGTTGACTTCTTGTTTTTTTATGCTTTTCATAAGAGATTCTTCGTTTTGTGAGTCACATATAAATTCCAATTTATCCACTTTGTTCATATATGAGGGCCAATTTTTGTTAGTGGTCCGGTGGATTACATCTTCCATATCGTTTTGGGAGTGTAAATTGTGTCATTCGTCCGGTTATGTCATCGGGACAAATTTTCTCATCACTCATTTTGCTCTATTCTCATTTTGATTCTATTAGCTAAGCAATGACAACCTCTTTCGGATTCAAAGCTGGACTTATTCGACTTAAATTACAGTTCGGTTGTTATATAAGTTGAGTTATTAAGCTAGGTTTGAACTCGTTCATTTTTTAATTATTACGTAATGAATAACACATTTTGATTAGGTGGAACATATCATGTATATGTATGTGTATATGTATATGTATATGGATGATGATGAGGGGAACAACACATTTTTGATTAGGTGGAAATCAAGTGGCTAATATATCATGGTATTAATTGCTTGGTATAGTAATTAGTTAGCTCTTACTTTGATGCCTAACTTTCATGAGCCCATGCAATGCAATGCAATTAGGCCTCGTAACTTGCCAAGTTATTCCCATTGACACATAGCATACAACTCTCTTTACTATTTTGTTAATTTAGTTTCAATATTATATATAATAATATTTATTTGAAATTCTACAATGTATTACAATATGTAGATTATTTATTATTTTATAGAAAATTCTTAATATCCAAAAAAATAGAATGAGTTCCAGTTTAGATTCAACACCTAAATTGAGTAAAGTCTCATCTTAAAATCAACTAAGAATTAGTGTTCCAACGATTTATATTAGGCTTAAGAAAAGTCAATAAACGGTATGAACTTTTTATATATACCCAATTGTTATCATTGATAAAAATAATATAATCTAAATATGTAAATATATATATATATATATATTTTACTAGATAATTATGGATCCTAATTCCTAGCCTATAAAAGTTAGATCAAATTAAAAAAATTATAATTATTTATGTTAATTCAACATAAATTAAGAGAAGTTGAGAATAGTTTACCTGATAAGCTAAGAAATATCGGCAGAAAATTCTATTAAAAGTCCAATCAAATAATATTGTATTGGTCAACATGTTTATTTAATTAAATAATATAGTATTAGCTTTAAAATTGTTTGAAAAATTCAATGATCAATTGTGGAAATTAAGTATCATGAAGAGCATAAATCGCTATGGGTCCACAAATAAGATGTTTACATCAAACCCTGACGTATAATATTGAAGAACATTGTAATCATTGTTATATAAATTCAGTTCAAGATTTTTTGTTACAGTTACGGGTCAAAATGGATTACACCGGTCGAATTTATTGTATTTACATAACTTTATTATATTATATATTTATAAAGAACGTGTAATGATTGCAGGAGCCATGTTGAGATGGTAAACCGGTTCAAGATATGGGTTTATAGAGAAGGAGAGCGGCCCATAATGCATGAAGGCCCATTAAACAACATATACGGTATAGAAGGGCAGTTCATGGAAGAGATGGAGAATGGGCTTGGGCTGAGCCGGTTGCGGGCCCGAAGTCCGGCCCAGGCCCACGCGTTCTTTCTGCCGTGGAGTGTTGCATTCATGGTGCATTACCTGTATAGACCGCTGGTGTCCTACTCAAGGGCTCCCATAAACCACGTCGTACTCGATTACGTCCGCTTAGTGTCTCAACGCTACCCTTTCTGGAACCGAACTCTCGGCGCCGATCACTTCATGCTCTCTTGCCATGATTGGGTACGTTCCTTCTTTCTCTCCTATTTTCGGAGTTGTTAACTAGAATATATATATAAACTCATATCCGATGCGGATATTTGATACTTGTAATGGCGTTTGTGATGCTCATATCAAGTTATGAGAATGAGATAGATATTCACCACGGGAAAAAAAAGATAAAAAAAAATATAAGATATACAATACCATTGGTTTTTGGAGTATATAAAAAGGAAGAAAAGTATAATAAAGGTATATCAATAAACCAAATTATATTCATATACCAATATATCAAAGACTAAATATGGGTTTTTGTTATGTAGATTCTCATATGATATCTTGATATGGATTTCAAACATACCCCAATCAAATTAAATATCATATCAAACCGATATCAAAAGTGTTCAAGTTGATATCAATAGTTTCCATTTTGATATGTTCCAAAAATACTAGTGAATCAAAGATTTCCCTTATATACGTACACTTTGTTAATTTTGGAGATAACAAGTATCCGCATCTAAAAGTGTCCATTATCTAGAAATCAGAAGTCGGGTGGATGAGAATTTGACTCCCCGAGAAATGAAACAAAAAGCTGATGAATTGGCCTATTTCTTGCAAAGTATTTTGAAATGAATCAAACAAGGAATGTTTTTTTTTTTAAAATTCTCGATTGGGGTAGAAAACCTCTACATCCCTCTTTTTTGGATGTTTCATATTATATATGTTTGCTTTGACACAAAAGTACGTTTTGACGAAATTTTAGTTAAAATTATGACATTTCGAACCTAGCATATACAATTGGTGGGTTATTCCTCCTATTTCTAATTGATTTAACTATTTTAGGATGAAATCTTATTAGATTTATGTGTTGACCGGGCTTGTATATCATGGTAGGTGAGGTGCCCTCGTACAAGTCAAGTCCGAGTCCACCACCAAATAACTACTAGACAACGATAACTTGATAAGAAGTATTAGTGTATACATTAAAAGAGACTTTGTAATGAATTGTTGGTTGTCTTAGATGTGATCGAGTTAATCAAGTCCTTTGGTTGAAAAAGTTTGTTATTTGCATTTACAGGGTCCAGATGTGTACGATGCAGACCCTAAGCTTTTCAAGAACTTCATGAGAGGACTATGCAACGCCAACACATCCGAAGGGTTTCGACCCAATCAAGACTTCTCAATACCCGAAGTCAACATTCCCGTAGGCAAACTCGGTCCACCTGACTCCAACATCCGCATTAGCAAACGTCGAACACTAGCATTCTTCGCCGGCGGCGCACACGGCCACGTCCGAAGCTTCCTCTTCCAACACTGGAAAGAAAAAGACCCTGAAATCCGCGTTTACGAGAAACTCCCCAAGAAGCTAAACTACTTCAAGCTCCTCGGCGACTCCAAATTCTGCCTTTGTCCTAGCGGCTACGAAGTCGCCAGTCCTCGAGTCGTCGAGGCCATCCATGCCGAATGTGTCCCCGTCCTCATCTCCGATAACTACTCGTTACCCTTCAGCGACGTCCTCGATTGGAGCAAGTTTTCCGTACAAATCCCGGTGTCCGACATCCCGGAAATCAAGACGAGGCTCATGGCGATCTCGACGAGAAAGTATTTGAGATTGGTTAAAGGCGTAAGAAGCGTGAAATGGCATTTCACTTTGAATAGGCCTTCTAAGCCTTTTGATTTGATTCATATGATGCTTCATTCTGTATGGTTGAGACGGCTTAACGCTAATATTACATGATTTATGAAATTAATTATACATATCATTTAACAAATGATTATCTTATAGAGTGTCGGTTGTGAGAATATTGACGTGGACACAAATGAATAGAGGAAATATATAGCTGTCGTTGTCAGGAATTGCTTAGCTTTGTGGTAAGCAGTGTAATATAAGTAGTCATCGTGGCTATCGATCTCTTGCTTTGCTTTTGATGTTGTTCATTCTACTTTGGTTAAAGTGGTGCTCATATTAATAATTCTACTGGCCACTATCTTCTTCTCTCATCTTTTGTCTTTTGACCTTTGTATGAAAATTTGGTATTAGACTTTGAACAACAAATATCGAATGAAATCCAGTTAAAACAAACGGGTAGAAATTGTTTTTTTTTTTGACATTTAATTTTACCACATCACTTTATCTATGTAGTAATCGGTTAAAACAGAGTGAGTGAACTTGCTCTTATAACAAACTGATCAAAAATACAATTGTTTCAGTTACTTTGGGATTTCATTCTCTCTCTCTATATATAAATCATTTTGTGTGTTTGTCTTACAGTCGTCTTCATGCATCTTGATTTCAATTGTAATTTGCTGGTCTCAGTAGGTTGTGAACACTTTTGAATTCTTAGAAGGAAAGACATTATTTATCTTAATGAAGGGTGTTATAAATCATAATTCTACCCACAATTATAATCTCAAGGTTCAAAGGAGAAGCGTCAATCACAATCAAATCTACAATAGACATTGCATTCCCAATCGAATAACTAATTAAAATCAAATAATAAAAAACTAAATTATTAAAAAGTCTAATTGTCGTCCTATAAATCCCTATTTTTCCCGTAAGCCTTTTTATATTTAGATAAAGACCCACTAAGTCGGCTTATGTCACAACTTACTAACTCTCCTAAACTTATATTTTAGGCTACTAACAACTACTCTATTATCAAATTGGTGTTATTATTTGAGGACCACGTCATAATGTAATTAGTAAACACCTCCCTACCGGACAATGAAAAAACGACATTCTCGTTTATGCTAATCTTAGGTTGGCATTAACGTTCTTTCCTCTAATCTTTCAACTAATTAATCCTCTTTCTTCATTGCCAAAATCACGTTGTCAAAACATTACACCCTATCATTATTTATGGCATTTCAATTTCAAACTGGGTCTTCATCATTCATTTCTTTTTTCGGTGGACTTTATTCCAAACTCAAAGCCTAATAATTTGTCACTTTACAATTTTTTTAACGTAAAAAGCTTAGCTATGAGTATTATTGACCAACAACTTTATATATTTGAAATTTAAAATATTTAATTGAAACATCATGATTTATTATAATTACGAGTCATTTTCATCAACAATTTAATTTACCGATAGCGATTATAATATTCCTTTTTTATTTATTTTTGATATACATTAATAATGCTACCGTGGCAATGCCGTACGCTTCAGTATTCTGACAACCAAGCACACAATAGTTTGCGGAAATTAGTGAATAAAATATATAGAAAAGTTTATTTTACTATAAATATTCATCCGATTAATATTCTATTTTAAATTAGAAATAATGTAGTAGGACGCCGACGGCCAACCAGAATTATATTTTTCTCCATTTCGGTATCTGTCTTCTTGTTTCGACTTTTCTCCATCTCGCTCTCTTCTTCTTCTCCCCCGCAACCGTCTCCCTTCTCTCAGCCAATTTTCGGTTGTTTGAGGTCAGTTTCTGCTCTTCTTCCTTTGTGTTTTTGGTTATGAAACTCTAGGTTTTTCTTTTCATTCAATTTTCTTTTAAAGTTTTCATGTTCGGAGTGATTTGAAAAAAAAAGAACCAAGTGTTTTTTGTTTTCTGTGCGCAATCGTCCTTCTCAGCTATGGTGAGGTTTGGATCTTATTTTTCCTGTTAATCGCCGATAATTTGTCCTTAATTTTCAGTTTTTTTCTTCCTTTTCGGCATTTGATTAAGATTTCGATTGTTTTCGGATATTTTGTCAGATTGAATTATGTTCCGTTTTAGTTTTATGATTTCGTTGTTAATATGTGAGAATTTGAATTGGTTATTGGTTTTGGCGGTGATGTCGGACCGGTTTGTTCATTGCGTTGATTATTGAGAAATTATGAAGCTTAGTGTAGTGAGAATTTGTGAGTTTAAATATGAGATTTCATAGCTCAAGTTGTTGTTGATTAATTTTTTGGAGTATCTGATTTGCTGCTGATCTAGGGCTTGATTTTGGCGATGATGATTAATATAATAATATCAACTTGTTTTGTGTCTGTTCACTGAAGTGTTAATATATTTTGTGGATTTAATATTTTCTCCTTTGCAGTGATCTTCCATCAAGAGAGCGAGAAATGTCTGGGGGAAGTAGCAATAACAGTCTGAGGAAGGCACTCGGATCGATCAAGGATACTACTACCATTAGTCTGGCCAAAGTGAACAGTGATTACAAGGTACTGTATATCAAGATTTATTTTGCTATCGCATACATTCATAACCAGAAATTACGCAATTTTCAGTTTCTTCATCACGAGCCTTCTCTTTGTGAAAAAATATTGTTTTTGGTGTGCAGGAAGTGGATATTGCTATTGTCAAGGCCACAAATCATGTTGAGCGTCCCGCAAAGGAAAAGCATATTCGAGGTTGGTACTTTTTTGCTTACTATTATATGATATTGTATGTTACGTAGGAAATTAGTAAACTGATTATATAACTTGTTGCTTTCCATGCAGCCATATTTGCCGCTGTTTCAGCAGTGCGACCTAGAGCTGATGTTGCATATTGCATACACGCTCTTTCCAGAAGATTAGCCAAGACACACAACTGGGCGGTATGTGGATGAATGCTTGATGTTTATGTCTGGTCACTTCCATTATTCATAAAACCATCTGAAGTACAAAATGCAAGGATGATGTAGGTTTGACAAAACTTTGTTCTTGGATAGGCATCAGATGTAATTATGTATGAAAACAAATACTAGAATCATTGGCATCCCATTAACCCCTATTTTATCTGAATGAAGATACTCAGATGCAATTTTTGGTAATTGTGGTTACAGTCACTCGAGAGTTCATTTGTAATAGTGCTTTGTATATTTCCAATTGATATCTCAAGTCTTTCTTCAGCCTAGGTATTGTCATGGTTGTACATGTTGTGCATGGTTGCAGCAGATTGTAATTAAAGCACCGTCTGTCTAAATTTTAGGTTGCCTTAAAAACCTTAATCGTTATTCATCGAGCTTTGAGGGAGGTGGATCCTACATTCCGTGAAGAACTTATTAATTATGGGAGGAGCAGAAATCATATGCTCAACATGGCACATTTCAAAGATGATTCAAGTGCTAATGGTATACTTGATTGACAATACCTTGTAATCATTTTGTGTTACTCTATGTTGGATCAGTAATTTTAAGGTCATCATCTTTCTTTTCCAGCCTGGGATTACTCTGCATGGGTTCGTGGCTATGCCTTGTATTTGGAGGAAAGGCTTGAATGCTTCCGAGTCCTGAATTATGATGTGGAGACAGAGCGCATTGTAAGAGATCATCTTTTCTTATAATGTTTTTTTTTCTAACTGGTAAATCCTGATTTAGCTGTTAAGAGTTAATCTGATTATCGTTTCTCTTAGGAGTAACAGTTGTATTGTATAGATTAAACTCTTACCTTCACTTTATCCTAATTTTCATGGTAGCTGTTTGTTATATTGCTCTGCTCTAGTGATCCAAGTCAAGCAGGCATAGCTGCATATCCTAAATAGACTAAAAGTTCGTAACTGCTAGTTGGACTTGGTCCTCGAAACTACTTCAGCCATAGTGGGATGTGGTTATTCCAAACTTTTCTCCAAACCCCAGCTATTTTGTAGTTTCATATTATAAAATTCTTTTTGAATGAAAGATTTCTAAATACTAGCTAGCTATTATTTATGTTCTGAAAATATTTCATGAGTTGCTTTTGCAAGAAAATTCTTTGATTTTTGAAACATAATAGAAACTGAACTTGGTGTCAAATATGTGGAAGAATTTTTTTTCTATTTTGGTTTGCAAAACTTGGCTGATTAGTCAGTAGATTTCTTTTTTGTGTAGATGGCTTTATGGTTCGTATTTAGCCAATGATGTGAATTTATGAAGATTACTTGTAATGCAGAGAACAAAAGATCTGGACACTGTTGACTTGCTTGACCAGTTACCTGCTTTGCAACAACTATTATTCCGAGCTATTGCGTGCCAGGTACTACTTCCTTTCTGATTCTTGAGGCTGTTATCTGTATCTGTTAATTTGGCTAGCAATGATCTGTCATTTCAGACAATAAAAGAGCTCATACCTCCTTATCTTTGGTATCTTTCTGCAGCCTGAAGGAGCAGCTCTTCATAATTTTGCCATACAGTTGGCTCTTTCTTTGGTTAGCCCAATGTTAAGCTAAGTGATCATGGCCACCTAATTTATTTTACAATTTGTATTGATATTTCTTTTGTTTTCCCTTGTCATGTTAAAGGTTGCATCAGAGAGCATGAAAATTTACAGCGCTATAAGTGATGGTACTGCCAATTTGGTTGATAAAGTAAGATTATAGTGTGTCATCTATCATTCTATTACACATCCATTGCAAGATGCTGTCTAATTAAAGATTTAATTAAATTGTGAATTTATAATGCTAGTTCTTTGAGATGCAACGCCAAGATGCAATCAAAGCTCTTGATATATACCGGAGGGCTGGACACCAGGTCTGTGTTGTGGCAATATCGTTTTGTGTGATCTACCAGCTTTGTTTGCTGTTCTGTTTGAATTGTTCCAGTACCCGTCCTTTTTGTCATTCAGAAGTTATATCTATTGTAGGTTGAGAGACTGTCGGAATTCTATGAAGTGTGCAAAAACCTTGATGTTTGCCGTGGGGAGAAATTTATTAAGATTGAACAGGTCTGTAGGTTGTTTTTGCTCCACCAAAGTAACCGTGATATTTACTAGTTTTGCCCAAAAGTTATTGAACCTTTTTCCTTTAATGAAGCCTCCTGCATCATTTTTACAAGCAATGGAGGAATATGTACGGGATGCTCCAACTGGATCAACATTTAGGAAAGAGCAGGTATTGAAATGAATGTACCTTTCTTTCTTACCTTTTTCTTCTTTATTTCATTTATGTGAATGGAAGTTACGCCTAGTTAAATTTATCAAGAAGATCGTTCATGTTTGATTGTCAACTAAAGTATTCAAGAATCTGAAGTCATTCTGAATATGCAGGTGAAAGAGATGATTGAAGAAAAAAAAGACACTCCCAAGGATATCTTAGCAATTGAAGATAGTAAGGATGTAGAGGCAAAGGAGGATAGCCCACCATCACCTCCTCCTACAGAGCCAATTAAAGAGGAAAAGGCTGTTGCTAAACCTCCCGATCTCTTGGTAAATAACCTCCTCCCAAGGATATCTTAAATGTGATTCGGAAGCTTTTGATCCTCTCTCTATGATTTTGCTAAGGACACCTGAAAGCAAAATCTGCATCACTAAAGCAATTAGTTTTGGCAAATACAGCCTTTCCTTTGTTTGTGATATATTCCTCTCATAAATATGACAGAGTTTGGATGATGATCCTGCACCAGCTGCTTCAGCTTTAGATGAGAAGAATTCTTTGGCTCTGGCTATTGTTCCTGTGGGTAAGTTTTTGCTCAAAGTTCCTTAAAAGTTAAATCAAGTGGGTCAATGGTATGTATTTATAATTGCTGAATATTTTCTTCCAATAAAAAAATTGCAAAAGTTGTTGTTGCCTTTTCTTGCAATTAGAAAGGCATATGGAACCCAAAGCTACGTTTGTGTGCTACAATCCCCTACTAAACATAAAATATTGTATTTGTAAGCTCTTAAAATGATCTGTTTCTTACTGCAGATCAGTCAACAACAACTGCACCTCCTCCTGACCTGTTAAACGGAAGCACAGGGTGGGAACTGGCACTCGTCACTGCACCAAGCTCGAACGAGCAGCCCACAACAGCTAACAAGCTGGTAATTTCTTCCTATAACCGAGTGCTATATTTAACCCAGTCTTCCATTCTCTCAATCCTCATCGAATCACATCTAATAGAAACTTTCCGAGGAAACTGATGTTATATTCTCAAGTTTCACTAAAAGTGGAGTTTGGATTCTGTACATGTATTGCTACTTCAAATCCAATATCGCATAGTCTAATTTGAGAGCCCGACAACATCCAAACACGCCCTAACTTATTTGTGATGCTGTAAACACACTTAGGCTGGAGGATTGGACTTGCTGACACTTGATAGTCTATACGACGAAGCCATCAGAAGAAACAACCAACCTGTGAGCTACAACCCGTGGGAGCCGACACACATGAACAACCCCATGATGCAGCAACATCAACCTTACGACCCATTTTTCGCATCAAACGGTGTGGTTGCTCCTCAATCTGTACAGATGGCGGCGATGAACAATCAGCAACAAGCCTTCATGTTACAGCAGCAGCAACAGCAGATGATGATGATGAACCAACAACATCCACAGCCACAGGGAACAAACCCGTATGGAACGAACCCGTATACTTCAGGTATGCCTGTACAACAACAACAACAACCTTACAACCCATATGCAGGGCTCTTGTAGACACTCAACCAAGGGCAACAGAAGCTTGAGGATATATTTTTTTTGCTTAAATCATTCTTGGTCATGTACCATAAGGTCTTTGATTGTGCAGTGGGTAGAATATGAGATGATTTGTTTAAAAACTAGAGAGCTGGAGAGGTACATTTTTATGGTAGTCAATTCTTGCAATTTTTTTCAAATCAACTATTTTTGAAATAATAATGTATTTTTCCTTTTTTGATGGGAATGGACAACATATAATGTCTGTCATGCATATTGTTTGGGTCCGAGCTTGCCAATTGGTATTTGATTCGTTAGCTCAGTCGACATGTCAATCTGAAAACTAATTTTGATATTATATTATATACCGATAACAAGTTTACATTTTTGTTACCAGTTTAGTGCCTGCTTGTGCAGTCGACTTTATGGAAAGTTTGATTTGCTTTGAATCTCTAGGCTAACAGAGTTTAGTGTCACTTAACCACTAGACAAACTCGGTATTATTTTAAAACCGGATAAAAAATTTTTGGTAAGAGATGGGCATGTATAAGTATAACCCCTTAAAATTGGATAATTAAGGGGCGTGTTTTATGAACTAGATTATTGAAGGGTCTACTACATCTATCCATAAACAAAAATACATACTTACCCATTTAACCCAAAATAAATCTATTTTATTTTAAATTCCAGTTAATAGATAGTCAAACTCAACGATTATCATAACAACACAATCTTCACGCCATCCTCCCTAGACAACTTCCACGACAGAGCTTTGCTTCTCCCGGCTGAATAGGGCAAACGTTGGATAATACATTCGTCGGGCAACAACGCAACCTAAAAGAATTGAAATCTATTTTTTGTTTTTCTTTTCGAGAAGAAACAGATTCTATTGTTATGTTTGTTCAAGATAGAGAAGAAACAAAATCAATTATTCGTTTTTCATTTTGAGACCGGAACTTGAAGCCCCGTTTCCACCATTGTTTTATTGATGAAATTGTATTTAGATGAGTCTGATCTGTGTTTTTTTTTTTTTCCCATTAAGTATGAATTTTGACTTTTTGTTTGATTTTGAATACTTTGTTGTACCACGTCTTATAAGTACAAAAGAGAACCGTGCTCTTGTATAGGAGATAAATGTGGTAGAACTGGATGTATAAAGGGGAGGCTACATTGTCGTACTTTGGGGAGAGTATGGATGACGAAGAAGAGGATAGGGATGAATTTGGATGTTTCTTCTAGCACGAATTTTTCGTGTGTAAAATGGGAGAGTGAGTTTCTACAATCGATAAGAAAACCTAAATTAGGTCATTGTATTAAGAAAAAATAACGAATTGTAATTGATGATAATTATAACTTTAAATTAGGTGATTTAATTAGCATGTGTGTTTTCAATCTTAGGTCTCTTGTGTCCGTTTGGTTGGGGTGGTGTAATGGAAACGGAATGAAATCGGTTAAGGGAAAGGAATGAAAATAGAATTGATTAGATTATTTTCATGTGTAAAAAAACATCTAAACAAACATAGTTTTTTATTGATTCGAAATCATCCCGTTACCGAAAATGATTCCTAGCGATACCAAAGGAGGCTATAATGTTTTCAATTCATTAATAACACACGCTTTACATTTTAAACCTTATTCTACAATAATTTTATAGTGAAGCCAAAGTTCAACAGTATTATCCGGCTTAAATTCTTAGTTTGATACCATTGACTACGTAGGTTCTACATTTTTATTGACATAAGGAAATATAGCCGATGCAACTATCAAAACAATAGATTCTCTATGCAATTTGTTCTGATATTTTTACCGTATTTAGTCCTAAGTTTTTGTTTTTTTTTTAATTTTTAAGCTGTTAACTACGATTTCTTGTTCCAAAAAATAAATATCGTTTCTTATTATTCTAATATTATTTAAGGTTGTTGAGCGTGGAAATATGTCTCACTTCGACACCTCGACAATACGAAATAAGTGAACCTAAAATATAAGTTTAGTTACTCCTCTTATCACCAATTGACGTGCATAACCTCGAACTCAAAGAAAAGCTCGGAAGATGAATCAATCACAATAAACATATGACTCGGGGTTGAAGCACCGACCTTCGTGTATTGCTCTTTGGCTTTCTCTTGATAACCTTGAAGAAAAGATGAATTGGCAAAACCCACAATATTTGGTTGATCACTCAATGGCAAATACACCTCAAATTTGTCAGGATAGGGGTGTATTATGTGGTATGTGAATTGGGATGCTTCTCCGTCATCAACGTAAAACAAAGAGTATGTATGCAAACAAGAATCGAAAGAATGATGCGCATATTATTGTTGAAATAAGAAAAAAGTTGATCACTCGATGAAAAATATACATTTTTTGAGATAAAGTTTTCCTTGTTGGATTAGATATGACGTGGGGGTCCATTACACGTCTGAGCGCATATACACGTTGGGTCAAGTCCAGCACACAAGTCTAACAGAGTTTCACCCTAAAATCAATTGACAATAAGAGGAGTCTACCAACCTTATAAGACTTGTTATTCTAATATTGTCGTGAAAATCATAATCTTTCACAATAAACAATGTAACATGACTAGTTGACTACTCAGAGGTGGTTGATGGGAAATGGGCCAGTGGGTAGTATTTTGATGAAATTTTGCTTTTTGTGGAAGGTTTTGCGAACAATATCCTAACTTTGGGGATAAAAATGGAAAAATGAAGAATTAATAAGAAAGAGAATGGTAGAAGAGTAGAGAGGATCTACAGCTTCGATCTCCAACTGTCTCACCTCATCTCAGAGTAATCAAAAGATGTCATGGCTTCCAAATCCTTTCAAATCTCTCCAACTTTACGGCGACGAACAATCCCATTACGATTCCGCTGATGATGAATTCGGAAGTGTCAAGGAAGACTTATCGCTGATCGGCGAAACTATCAGCCGCCAACTGCGCGGCGTCGCGGCCTTTCTCGCTCCTCCTCCGGCGTCATCTTCCACCGAACCGTCATGCTCCTCCACCTCTGCCGCCGATGAATCCGGCGATTCTATGTCGCCGACTTTCGCCAGAATCCGGAGTGATCTCGCGGAATTAGGTGGTAGCTTCAAGTCGTCTCTCACCCTCCTTTCCAACAACAAGACTGTTGCCGAGTTTTCTAAGATGGCTTCGAATTTCCTGCAATTGGATGAACTGGTCGAGGGAGAGGAAGAGGAGGAGAAGGAGGACGATCGTGGTGCTGGGATCACTGATTCTGTTCTCCATTTCGTCACCGAGATTTCTGAGCGCCCTGAGTGTTGGACTGATTTTCCCCTATCGCTTAATCATGGTGTGCCATGTTTGAAGTTATGCCTTTTGACTGATCTTTTCTTTTGGTTTAATTGACTTATTTCTTCTGAAAACAACTCTGAATTCGTTGTTGGAATAGCAAGTCCGCATTTCCTATACATTCAATCAAAACTAGAAAGCACAGTCTTCACCATTGTCTGAATTTTCTTGCTATGACTCCTCATCCACATAGTGTCTTTAGATATTGGAATGATATGATTCCTCATTCACATACTGCAACGATGAGCAGAATTTGATCATTAATTTGCTTGAACATAGAAGACTTCAAGTTTCTCCTTATTTCCAAGTTTTTGTTTCTAGATCTTCTAATGTCTACCTGTTATTGTGGAGGAAAAAGAGGGAAAATACTCATAATAGCTGCATGGTTCTATGCTGTCTTTGGACCACTTAATCTGATCAATAGTTTTTATCAGGAAGTGATTAGTTTGAGATGAATTATGAAGCTTCTCATGAATTTGATCAATGGGAAGTGTCCTTTAGTTCTTACTTTATTATAGTTTTCCATAAACAGCTTCTAAAGAGCTTATCACCCCTGATTCTTTCTTGTTTTTAAATTTCCTTAATCTGATCAGCAATTCATTCGGTTTTATTCCAGTGAAGTTGGGATTAACTTTCATAGGTGAAGTAAGCAAAACCCCTAAAATAATAAAGATATGGAGTGACAATAGATCTACTATGACAATTGATTTATATATTGATGGTCAAGATTTTATTAACATCAAGTTGACGTCTAATCCCCACTGCACCCAAGCCGAATCCCAATTTATTGGTTTTTGCAGAATAATGAGTATTCTAGTTATATTAGCTATGATTTGCTGTCAAGTTTTACTCCCCTAATATCCGTGATAGTTGACGAGTGCTTTCTCCGTTTGTGTGCTTTGCAGTGATGACTCTACAACTTCTAGGCCTATAGTTTATTGTTGCTCTCCTAAAAAAAGGAACTGTAGGCGGTTTCTTGTTCCTCTATCTTGGGTGTTGATAGGGCAATTAGACAAGTTTTTTGTCCATTGACATTCTTCTCACGCTTGCTTAAATGTGAATTATTGATTTGTGAATTATCAATGAAAAGTCTTCTAGTTTGATTTCAAAGCAATGAACATCAAATTATTTAATTTGCTCAATCCATTGCTTTTATTGCTGCTTTTTGCCTGGATGAACATCTATATTTCTCTTCTTCCAAACTGGATTTTGTTTCCTTTTTGCTTGGCTGGATGCTGCTTTTGTGATCTATTGTTTATAGAATAGTGCTTATACTTGCAAATTCTTGTTTCAGGTTTTGCTATGTCCAAAGCTCAGGCTGAGCATGTTGCAGTCATTGTAGATTTGGTGCCAAGTCTTGCTGAACTCAGAGGCAAACTTAGCAGCGAAATGAGTGCAAACAGGTTTTGGATGATATACTTCATTCTGTTGCTTCCAAGGTTGAATCGAGATAGTGTGGACCTGCTGTCAACCCCGGAGGAAAGTCTTATTCCTATAAATACTTTTTGTTCCAGATAATAATTTGTTACAATATACATCTGATAAAGAAAACTAAAACCAATATTTTCCTGTGATAAATTTGTCACTTCCTCTCTCTGTCATATGAGATATCTATTGTTGATCCAGCTCTTTGACTTACGGGTTTCATTCTTAGGGATTTATTTTTATCCTTATGGAATTTGATTAAATTGTTTAGATGGCCATGCTTTGCCTTGTGTAGATTCAGAAACTTCAATAACTCTTACTCATTAAAGTGCCTATTGCCCAATTTAATCTATTTTTTTTGAAACTGAAGATTGGAGGCCTCTTATTGAATTTTTGGTTACAATCTTTGTGATGGAAGCTTTATATTTTTTTTTATTTTTGCTGAGTATTTTTTTTATTCCATAATGTACAAACTGGTTGCAAACCTTGAATAGTGTAGCTATTGCTGAATTTGTGTCATGAGTATATGATAGATCATAGTGACTATGGAAATGAAAACGTTTAATATTTCTCAGTTTTGTGTATGATATTATCAATCTAGTCATGCACCTGCAATCATCTTTGGTTTCCCCTTTATTTAACATCTAGATGTTGTACAGATTGTTGAAACTAGAAGTGCATTGTTGAACATGCTACTAAACAAGAGGAATTCAGCAACATCAGAATCCGAAAAGGATCACATTGACTATTCAATCCAGTCAGACAGTAAACATGATCCAAACTCATCTGGCGAGGAACGTGCAGATGAGGGAGATGTTTCCCATAGAAAGTTAAAAAATGAGGATGAATTCTCATTCAGTGATCTGGAGGATGATGAAACCGAGGTTTCTACAAGACAATCAGGTAAAGCGCAAGGTGCAGTATCCTATTCTTCTGATGCATCTACTGAATGGGTTCGATTGAATAAGAATGTGGAGACTGGAGGAGGGCAATCTCAGTTCACTTCACAAAATAGAGATTCAGAGGGAGACGAGTCAAGTGACTGGCTCACCATTGATGATTTCGACAATGAAAATTAAAATGCAAATATGGTTTATCGAAATGGATACCGTTGGCTGGATCTCTTCTGGCTTTGCAATCTCTGATTGCTGTAAATTATATATATGTTTAAAGTTGGTTTGTGAAGTTAGTATGTTCACTATATTGTTTGTGTAAGTGAAGTGAAATTTCACAGTGGACTTCTTGATTATTGAGTGTTTGGTTGTGTAGCCCAATCTTCTTCCCTTTGTCAGTATACGCTTCATTCATTAGGGATGGTGGCGTCCTACGTGAATCGGATCTGAATGTTCGGATATTTAATTATTTTACAAAAGGTTGATCTGTATTCGGGAATACTAGTATTCTAATTTCTGACAAATTTTATATAGGTTGAATCGGATGATCTTTAAAAATATGCTATTTTTTTCAAATTTAAATATTTATATTTAAAATAGGTTGTTTTTACTAATATACCGGATACCCGTTTTGGATATCAGTTCAAACATTGGTATATATTTGATCCAAATAATAGGATGTGTGATCCAATTATTTTATAAAATCTCGATTAGGTGATCCGTAGAAAATCCCTAATTGGATTCAGAATTAGTTCAATTTTTTGGATTGGATATTTGATTTATTGTATTGGGTTTCTTGTATCAATACTTTTGCTCATTCCGGGTTTAAAGTGGTTTTTGAGAAATTTTTTTATAATGTCCTTCTACTTTTAACTTTTTCGAATTATATTAAAAAGTTTTTTTTTTCGTTTCTGGATAATACCCCTAGTTTTTAGACTTTTTTGAATAATACCCAGTAAACCATTTATAAATTAATATTTATTAATATTTAAAAGAAAATTAAAGATCAATTATTCATTCAAGAAATTATATCACTTTATAATTCAGTGTTGAATAAAAATCGTGTGGGGACTTCACACGGATTTAGCTAAGGCCTGAGCTCCATTCAAAAAAAAAAAGAAGGCGTGAGCGCACACGTGACTTTAGTTACATCCCTAGGTCACATAAGATTAAATTTAGAAAATCGAATATCTTAGAAATCCGACCAGTTAAAAGGTGCCGGATATCCGAATACTCTCAAATCGAATCCAGAACGACATTTTATAAATTTGTCGAATTGAATATCAAAGTCCTTGGTCGAAGTGGATCGATCTGATTAATTACGCACCCCTATGTCACATAAGAGGGTTAACAACTTGTACTCCTTTGACAAATCTAACATTTGAAGCAAGAGTTATTCTGGTCCAAAGGTTAGCCCACCAACTTGTAGGGTCAATGACAATAGCTCGAAGAAACTGAATTTGGATGCTCTAAAGGCCCACTTCGAAGAGCAAAATCCGCACAATGAAGTGCTCTAGCTGGATCAATCTTGTAGCCATTTCCAACTATCAAATTTAAGAAAAATGAATAAAAAGGTTAAACTATTATAATTGTAAAAAAAACTTAATATAAATATCACGGTCCACAATTATTTCCAGACTTCTTGTTGTATACTTCATTTAAAGACAAACTTTATGCTTGTCGCTTCATGCTGATCGCATCACCATCCTACTTTACGGTAAAAACCTTCTTTTCTTTCGGGTTTTTATGTTGTATTATGTGTGGTTTTTTTTCTTCTTTTATTGTGGTTTTCATGAAGGTTAGTCCATTTGCCGATCTTTTTCGGTCGCTCGAACCACTTTTCTTTATTAAAAAAAATTAATATAAATAGTTTTTTTTAATATCTTTTAGTTTTAAACTAACACATTTTTCCTTTTTTTTTAACTCATGTGTTTCACTCGCATGATCTTGATTAGACTTGATTATATTCGGGCAGTCCGTCCGGAAAAACGGGCGGGTATGAACATAGAGGGAAGCCCAGCCGTCGGCCCGTATAAAAAATTAAAATATAAAAAAAATTGTATATATTTAAAATATTAAATATAATTATAGAATATTTAGCATTATTATCATAAATTTAATGTATATTGCATATATTATCTTAAATATATTTTATTTTTAAATAAAACTTATATTTAAAATAGTTTTTTAAATTATTTTTAAAAAAGAAAAAATAAAACGGGTACCCGGAGCCCCGTCCGACAGCCCGGCCGGGTCAAGTACGGCAGGTATTGTAGGCCCGCTAGTTGGGCTTAGCCCGACCTGGGTCCGACTAAACGGGCCTAAAATTCCAAATAGCCTGGCCCAAGCCGGATATAAATAGGTCTAATCATGATACATTTTTTTGTTGTTAATTTAAAAAAAAAAAAAATTATAAAAACTATATTTAAAGAATATATTTTATATAATTATAAAATAAAATTGTAAAACTGAATACGCAAAGAGTTGCACCTCTTAAACTCGATTTGAAAATGGGAGCAAAACGACGTTGTTTGAGCTCCGGTTCGAATTCGACTCTAGAGTTCGAGTTGGTGCAAGACTAGTAAGTCATAAAAACCTTAATGCTAAACTCAATTTAAAAGTTAGATCGGACTTAAACTGGACTCAATTTTAAACTAGGTAAACATATAACGTTGGACTCGTTAGTGTCGTGTAACAAACCTAATAAGACATCGTTAATCGAAACCAAAGCAGTGGATTGACAATCCAGATGTACCTCGATCCACTTGATTAGAAATATGCTTATTATTTAAATTTGTAAGTTTGGAAGTACCCCCAATGATTTGAAGCAGATTGTTTTGGTGGCCAATGTATCCACTAATCCACTCATTAATTCAATTTGAATACCTAAACACCCAATATTATAAACGGAAAAGGGCGGCGCCGCCCGCTTAATTCTCCGGCTATGGAATCATCTTTTGACACGTACCGGATTAATATTTGTTTAATATGTACAAATATCTATAATCTATAATTATATTTATGCTACTTAATTACTTATCAATTATTTGAAAGTTACTTTGTATTAGACAGCGTTCCTCCCGTTTATTTCAACGGATTGCCAGACATTTCCATTTTCTTTTAGAAAAGAATGAGCTAGAAAAGGTTTTTTTTTAAAATACTGAATATAAAATAAGCCTTTTTTTTCTTTCAGTAAAATCTTTAAATCTAAAAATAATAAATTAGAGGATATTATAAGAAAACTTAAAATTTAAAACTCATATATAATGTGCATTCACATTCAAATTCCGTAAACCCTAAAATCAAAAGATATCCGAACTAACAATTCGCACCAGCGAAATCCTAGCCGCCTACAACTGCTCGCATTAGCGATTCGCAGCCGTCTTCCACCGCAACCCTTTAAAAACCTAGCATGGAGACTTGCAACCCTCGCAGTTGAGACTTCCTCCACAGAGAATGTCGCAGAAGAGAAGGTTGTAGAGGAGATAAGGTCGAAAAAGAGAGAAGGTCGATGTCAAAGAAGAGAGAAGATCTACGCCCAAAGCCTTCTAAGGTTTTTGAATCCGACCGGACGTGGAACCGCCTTCAACCGTCAGGGATGGAGAGAGATATGCACCAGGGGAGAAGTTAGGAGGGAGAAAAGAGAAGGTCGTGGAACCAACGACGAAGAAGAGAGAAGATATGTGCCAAAAGACTTCTAGGGTTTTTGAATCCGACTGGCCGTGTAATCGCCTACAACCGTCGGGGATGGATAGAGGAGAAACGTGCCCCTAACGGAACCGCCTACAACCAACCGGCCGTGAAACCGCCTGCAACCGTCAAGGATTGACCTTGTGTAAGGCTTGTGTAATTTGACCTTGTGTAAGGTTTGTGTATCTTGACCTTGTGTAAGGCTTGTGTAACTCGACCTTGTGTAAAATTATAAAAAAATGTCGTAATATTTATAACTACATAAATTAACTCTTAGGCTTATGTAACTCGACCTTGTGTAAAATTATTAAAAACGTCGTAACATTTATAACCACATAATTTAGTAACTTGATTGGACTTGGACTTAAAAATCGACCTTGTGTAAATGACGGACCATGGACTTGCGAAACTCGGACCTTGCGTAAACAACATACCGAAATTGTGTTTTAACCATTTGAATTAATCTTATGTAAACGAGAAACCTTGGGCACATTTTGTAAATCAAACGTTATGTTTGTGTAACACTAGTTTGTGTAAGTAAACATTAAGTATAACTTTAAAAAATCTAACAATAGATTACCAAGTTCAATTAGTCTAGTTGATATAAGGGTGGGAGGGACCTTGTGTATCTCGGATTTTGTGTAGGTTAGGCTTGAACTTGTATAACTTGAGTGGGTCTGATTGGGCTTGGACTTTATTAAATAGATTGGGTCTGGACTTTACTAAATAAATTGACTTGAGCTTGAGTAAATTAAAATTATCAATTAACCTTTTCAATTAATCTTTATAAATAATTAAGAAGAACTTAATTTGTTACCTAATAAACTATAAAGCCTTAATGATGCTCAATTATACACAAGAGGCCCCCCGACCCATTTCACCCTTTCTTTTACTACGGTCCATTTGATTGTTTTACTTTATAAACTAGATATATGATGCTCAATTATACACAAGGGGTCCTCCGACCCATTTCACCCTTTCTTTTACTACGGTCCATTTGATTGTTTTAATTTATAAAACTAGATATATGATGTTTGATCTACTACGAACGAAAGAACTTGCATTCTGACTGCGATTGTCTTGTCTGCGTTCAATTTTTTTACAAGAAAAAATTTTTAAAAATAATTTTACCTTAAAATTGTTTGGAATTGAAAAATAATTTTCTGCGCCAACCGGAAATAGTGTGCATTAAAAAATAAATGGAAATTCCGGATGGTACCCCTGTGATTTTCCGGATTTGCCTAGAGGTTTTTTTAGTTCGGATGGTGTCCGCGTGTTTCAATATTTTCCGAAAAATGCCCAATTCCGTTTAAATTCAACTAAAATATTTGTTTTAAAATGAGGAAAAAAAACTTCTTTTAAAGAAAAGATAGAAGAGGCTAAATATTTTCCACATAAGTTTTTAAAAAAATTATTTTAAGTTGACATCCCTTTACAATTTAAAGGAAATTGGGCATTTTCCGAAAAATATTAACCCACAAGGGTACCATCCGAACTAAAAAAAACCTTTGGGCAAAATCCAAAAAACTCCAAACCACAGGGACACCATCCGGAATTTTCCTAAAATAAAGGCTACAATTTAATAAGATTTGGAAGTCATTTGATTTAATAATTTCTAATATGTTTCTTTTTTTGTTGTTGTGAGTTTGTCGTGACTCTGTTTCTCACATATTTAAAAAAAAGTAAATGATATAGTAGACAAACTCGATACATTAGGATTAAAGCCGTGCAATGAGTTTTGGAGGCCTTGTGTCAATCTAAAAAACTTTTCTGATTTTAAATTATTTTTATGAGGAAAAAATAAATAAATAAAGGACTAAAATTAATTATTTTTTAAAAAAAGTATATGAAATAAAATAAAAAATAAAATAAGACCGCTATTAACTTTAAAAATTATTTTTTAGAGGAAAAAACCATGCATTGCAAAATAAAAATGTAAGAACGAGATATAAAGGGAAGTTGAACTCTTGACCATTTCCTCGTAGTAGTTGGATTTTCCGCCGCTCACCCCTAACACCTTGTCTTCAATGGAAGAACCTCCAACCTCTTTGACTGCTCTCTCCTCTACCCCATATGCTAAACCGACACCTCTACCCCTCAGTCATGTTCTTCCTAAACCGACCCCTCTACCCCCTTTGGAGACTACCCCTGATACCGTTTCTCTAACCCCAACCCATGCACAATAGTTCCTCTTCAACCCGTAGCCCCAACTCTCACTAAGACTCACCAAGATCCTTCGGAAAACCCTACAACCAAGCTCTTCTTCCTACAGTGACGCTATTCTTGGTAGTAAATCTTGAAACCACTCTCCTTTGTCCTAAGATTCGAGGATGGAAACATTCCTTTTTTCCAGGAGGATATTAAAGAGCTTACTACTAAATGGAGCTTATCGCTCATAGGTATCCCTATTCGCCGACCTACCAATTTTAGAAGAATGGAGAAGTTTGTCTCCTTGGCTTGGAACTTGGTCCCCCCCACCCTCCCCGCGGAAAAAAAGTAACTTCTGATTGAAAGGACATTTACGCTTTTCACTTCGAGTCAAAAGAGGACTTATGACTATCTTACAAGGCAATACATGGTTTTTCAGCGGTTTGACAACCCTAATCCTTAAGAGATGGACCAACGAAATGCGGCTCGATTAATCCTGCCTTGACTCTATCCCAATTTGGGTCACTTTACCAGAATTTGATTACAGATTCTGGTCTCACCGCATGTTGGAACATGGGGCTTCTGCTATGGGCATTCCCATCTTAACCGACACTCACTTTGCCACCAAATAAGATGGCCTTCGGTAGGATCCTTGTCGAGATCTCACCCAACAAACCCTTTATCCGAGAAGTTTTATTTTATGCGGGCCTAATGGAGAGAAAATCGTCCAACGTCTGGTGTATGAGTTGCTCCCAACCTATTGGAGAGAAAATCGTCCAATGTCTAGTGTATGAGTTGCTCCCAACCTACTACTCTAGCTGCAAAGTCTTTGGCCACAAATGCTCTAACGCCTCTAGCAAATTCTCGCTTCCTCCACCAACATCTAAAGTCGTGACCCTCCTACCTCGTGCTGCTAAACCTAGTTCTTCTGAACATCTCCTTCCTACACCATACCCTTCTTTACTTCTTGCTAGACCCTCCAAGGAACCCGCAAAGGACTCGAGTCCTCATTTTTCAACCACTAACCCCACAAGACCCACCACCCTCCAACTCTCTATCACTAAGTGGATCATCAAACGTCCACCCCATCTCTTCTTCCCTTCCCACCCACTTCAGTTAACCTCATCTCCTCTCCCACTACCAATCATCAAACGTACACCACCCCCGCTCTAGATAACCTCACTTCCTCGCCCACTACCAATCCCGTTGTTGCTCAGGCCACCGTCTCTCTTAACACAATCTCAATCCAGGAAAACAAGAGTTGCCAAGGCTCTGCACCCATAAATGTAAATGAATCTTAAGATTTGTGAATGGAACATCTGAGGTCTTAACCACCCAACCAAGTGAAAAGCTACTAGATAAATAATCAACAAGAGTTGTCTTGACATCATTTCCATCCTCGAGACTCGTCTCAGGAAAGACAAAGAAGAAAGATTAGCCACAACCCCCAGTCCGTATTGGAAGCATTTTTTCAAAAAGGACAACAATCTACTAACTGCCGTATTTGGATATGATGGAATCCCATCTAGACCAATCTCATCCCTCTCTTCCTTTCCGACCAAACTATTCACTGCCAAATCATGCTGAATGATAACTCTTTCCCTCTAGACTGCTTCTGTATCTATGCTCATAATAGTGTTGAAGATTGTTCTCTTATCACTCTCAACTCTATCTCTTTCTCCCCTCGGGCCATCCTTGGTGAGTGGTGACTTTAATGTCACTCTCATCCGGGGTGAGAAGCCAGTCCAACATCTGCCAACCATCACCCAAACCTCTTCTGGACTAGCTTCCTGCCTCACCGCAATAAAACTCTATGACCATCCTTATTCGGGCAGTCACTTCACTTGGAACAACAAGCAATATGAATCTAGAATCTAGTGTCAACTATCGGGCTCTTATTAACCAAGCTTGGAGTTCCTCTTTTCATAACTCCAAGGTCCTCTTTGATCACCCTTTTACTGACCACTCTCTCGCAATACTTACCACCGTGGAAGACCCAAAACCCATCCGTCTACCTTTCCGTTTCAACTGCATTTGGTCGCAATACTGATGCATGAGCATCGCCAAACCTAGCTCCATTAGAGACTATGATCATGGAAGTTAGGAGGCATGGAGAAAAGATCACTCTAAGGAGGAGAAGATGAAGGATTGCAGAAATTTCTAGAAGAAATATAAAGATCATTTCTAGGAGAGAAATGGAGATCATTTCTAGAAGAAACATGAATAACATTTCTAGGAGAGAAATGATTGAGATACATTGATTGGAGATGGAAGACATCAAGGATCATCACGTATGAGAGGAGACACATCCATGATCATTCATGCATGGTTACGTATGCATGGAAGAGGAGGAGATCACGTTTTGAAGAGGAAGAAGAGTTGTGCGATTTAAGAAGAATTTGGGCCAAATTTAGTGGCTAATTTTGGTGTTTAATTAGACTTTATTTCTAGCCCGTAAAGAACTTCTTTTAATTATGAGGTTGACTTTAATTTCTTTGTTTTTGGGCTTTTTAGATTAGATTTTCAGCCTATGCTTTTAATCAAACCCTAGCTAGTAGGTTTCGATCCAATGCTTATATAAGGAATCTTAGATGAGACGTTTTACTCACCAAAATCATTAATAAAAAAACACTTATCCTTTTTAAATATTTATTTTCTCGTGGAATCGAGTGTCTTCATGCGAAGGGGAGAGTGAATAGGTGGAATCATATTCGAGAGCAAGTGGATTCTCATTCGCCCACAACTTGAACTGTATTGAGTTGTGTCACTTGGATTGGCAAGTTGGTGGTCTCAATCAACTTTAGACGACTTCTCATGCTTTGGGGACAATCGTCTTCCCCTCATTGTGAGATTATAGCGAAAGGGTTCTATAATCATTCCTAGTTGTGTGTGAGGGTCTTAGTTTCCCTAGCGTGCTCTAGGTTGTTTATAGAGTTACCGATATCCATCTCCATCATCGGATCATCGCCCATCCCTCTAACCGTCTCCATACCTGCCTAATCTCATTCTACGATCAACCCTCGTTTGCTTGATCCATGTAATAAGTATTGAGACGACGGTGACAAATTTGCTATGCTTTGGTTTTCGACTCCGGTTGAGGATGAAAAAGGAGATGGTTGCTGGCGATTGAGAGTTGGGTTCCGGCGAGCTCAAAACCAGATTCGGCATGAACAATGAAGGCAACAAGAACAAACCCTAATTTGGTCGATGATTTGGGAATGTGAAGATAGAAGGGGTTGGGTTTGTGTTTGTTTTTTCATTTAAAACAAAACCGGTTCGGTTCATTTATAATATTACTTTTAACGAACCGTTTTGGTTTACTTAAGATAATAATATAATAATCACGAGGTGGGGACCTCAACGGACAAACAAACAGAAGCCAGAGGAGGGTGGTCCCTTGGCGATGGAATGCCTTTTTGATTGTGCGTAGGCAATTAAAACTTTAACGGGTGGGTTGGTGTAAATCGACCTATTTAACAGGTGGTTTTCGATGATTAGCACTATTATTATAACTTTTTAGAAGGAATACAATATAATTTCTATATTCCCAATATTTCTACCACAAATTACTATTTATCAACAAAAATGTTAGATCACTCTCTACTCGAATTTTAATATGGATTATTTTACGGATAAGAACCATCTATCAGCTATGAGAAAAATGTTTACAATCTACCCTCTAAAATATTTTAACAATCAATAAAGAGTTAAGAGTGTATATAAGTCGGTCTATCACAATAGATTTTATGGACTATTTGTGTAATAAATAGACTTTGTAGGATCTGGGATGTAAATAAAAACAAAGTGTAACCCTGAATTCTGTTTATCTATATAAACAGAAGTATATCAGTTGACAGAAGTATGAGTGTGTGTGAGAATGTTGATACAAGTATACTTTCTTCATATTGAAAGATTTATCATAAAGTTAGATATGATTATCTTAATCTTACTTAAGTCAATTGTAATCTATATGACGTAAAGATTGCCATCTTCAAACTCAACCAAATAAACTTGATATATAAAACAAATTATGATGATTTAATATAAAGAAGACGAGAATATCTGTAGTAAGGTGTAACTTGTAAGGACCTAATCCACCTACAGAAGAGTACAGAATAGAGATAATGAATGGGCGACTACGTAGTCATTTAATTGGTGTTTATGATATTTGTACAAGTGGTTAATTAGATAACTGTCCAGTGGCAATGGCACTACCAATGTAACGTTTACTAATCCAATATTAATTGTCGTCCTTAATCTCTTATTAATTAAGCATTAATTGTTCGTACTTATTCCAACAATTCAATTAATAACTCCAAATTTATAAAACTATTTCCTTTCTATTTTATTTTTCTTTTATTCGATGTTATTGTCGATAGGTGATTAGAAGTTTTGGAGTCAATCATGACAAAATGTCAAAATGTACGTCAAATTTCTTTTTTTTTTTTTTTTTTTGGTAAGGTAGATCACTATCATTCTTTTTGTTATGTAATTTGAGAAAGTTAGTTTCGACCGAAAAAAAAAATCAATTCGATTATAAAAGTTAGAAGTCTTTTTTCTACAAAATCGGTTTACGGGAGGCTACCCGACTACATATTAAAAAGATTGAATTTGAAGGTGATAATCTATGTGTAATCAAAACACTCCAAGGTTTATGGAGTTGTCCGTTGGGAGGTCGAAATGTTCTATCTGATTCCAGACTGGATCTTCGTTTCTTTGACGAAGTCCGTATTAGGCATATTTTCGGAGAAATCAACTATGTTGCTGACCAATTGACCCATCTGAGAATCTCGACTCCCAACATTAATTTTTCTGAAGATTCCAAACTTCGTGTTCTCATTCACAATGATGCTTTAGATTGGACCACTACTAGAAGGTAGACCAATCTAACCGCTTTTCATTTTCAAAAAAAGAAATCTCATTCTTTTTGTTTAGTTTCTAATTTGTCATCGTAGAAACGATTTAAATCAGTGTTAGATTTAAATCAAATTTATTTTTTTGGAATTTTTTCTATAACTTAGGACTTTATTTGATTTTCTTAAACTTGGTTTCGTTTTTTTTATTTATAAAAAATTATTCGGTTCGGTCTTTATATTCAAATTTTTTCAATAAGTTCATGGTTTAGATAAAATAATATTAAAATAATAAAAGTGGGTTCTATGAAAGTAAAATAAACAGAATTGGGGGACGGGTGGTATTTTGATAACAAAATACGTCTAATGAGTGTTTTTATGCAACAAGTCATTTAATAAATGGTTAGTTATAAATAATATTATTTAACGGGTAATTTTTAATAATTTATCATATAATTAATGGAGACGTTTTGTAAAAAAAAAAACACCTATCAAGTTCAACCGAGACTATTTTAGTGTCTAGCTAGTTACGCTATCTGAAAACTTCATCACGACTTGAGCAAGAACTAATGTACGTATGTATTGTAGTTTTCGGACAATAATAAGCAAATAGCTATATCCTAAACTTGTAAGTACTTTGAAGGATATATGAACAATAACTAACCTAATATAACTTGGGTCGTTAGATAAATTTAGATCTGGACAA
This sequence comes from Fagopyrum tataricum, assembly GCA_002319775.1. Taxonomy (NCBI): domain Eukaryota; kingdom Viridiplantae; phylum Streptophyta; class Magnoliopsida; order Caryophyllales; family Polygonaceae; genus Fagopyrum; species Fagopyrum tataricum. The sequence goes on along the minus strand of CM008283.1, from coordinate 37,021,491 downwards.
ATGTGGGTAAGTCCGTACGCAAATTCGGACATGTATGAAACATAAGGTAGGCCCGTCCGGGCCATTAAGTACGGTCCGTCAAGTCCGCCGGACAGGTACGGGCTAATGTGTACATCCGTCCGGACCGCTAAGCCTGACCCGAAAGTCCGTTTTATTATTTTTATAAATAGAAATATTTAAAATATATATGCGAATAGTAGGAATCGAATCAGATACTTAAAATAAGGTTTAAATGTTAACGACCATTGAGATATTTTGAATTATGTGTTATAAAATTATTTATTTTATAATTAATGTATATAATTTTTATTTTTTCAAAAAATAAATATAAAAGCGGATCCGTCCGGCCGGCTCGAAGCCTTCTCCGAAGAGGTGCGGGCAATACCTCAAGCCCGAAATCCGGGCCCGACCCGAATCCGGCCCGCAAAAATAAATAAATTTTTAATAAGAGTCTAGTCCGAATCTCACCCGTATCTGAGAATACCCAGGTCAGGTCTAGATAAATATATATATCTTGCTTTTATTTTGAAATTACACAGTTATTTGTGTATTTATAATCCATAAACTTATGCGTTGTATCTCTTAAAATGGGCCATCTTCAATTACATCACATCTGTCCATTTACATGTCGAATAAAAACCATTACTTTCAGAGTATAACACGTGATAGGGGCCATCTTCAACTTTTTCGATGTGAAAACTTATTATATCCGACACAATTCTAAACGCAATTCTAAACACAGGGTTAATAAAATTCCTGACATAAGCTCGTTTAGTGATTGATATTTGTTTTGATTATATTTAATCATCATTAGTTGGACATTCTGATTAATCCTCCTACGACAACCGTGGCATTTTAAAATTTAACAATAACCAATTGTGTTATATAATATATTATACTTTCGGACTATAACACGTGAAAGCATTAATATATGTCATTGTAATGGCCTAATGTTATTGGAAAAAATAAGAAAAAATAAGCAAAACAATCGAATTCAAATCAATATATATTTTTAATAAAATAACAAAAAAATATTACACATGTTATAAAAATATTAATCTCAAATAATTAAACTATACACTAAAAAAAGTACTATAAAAATCTTACTTATATACGGTCACGAGTAACATAAATCGTCTTCTTACGTGTGATGTACAACCGATACCTAAGTAGATAATTACAACAATATTCTTCTATGGATGTACACCTAATGTTCATCCTAATTTTCAATGTATGTATTGGAGTCTACACATTTCAATATTGTGGACGACCTCCTTAAAAATCATAGGTTGTAAATTGTTATGTTTTGGTGAACACATCAACGATGTTGTCCCCATATATGATATAGTGAATATCTAACATTTTCGATTTCTTCTAATTTAGAATAAATTTTTTTTTAGATAAATCACATGTGAAATAATACTATTAGCTATATATACTTATATCGGAAATATATTTGAAAGAAAATCCTATATGAAAATTCTAGGTGAAAATATTATAACTAGTAAAATATATTTAGGAAACAAAAAGGTACGTAATTGAAAGAAAGACGTATTAACAATACGTAAACCTTAAGTGAAAATGTTATAACTAGCGATAAATATTTATGAAACCGAGCATGTTTTTAAAAGATTATCTTATGAGCCGTGAAAGAAGCATAGGTGAAAATATTATGAATGATAAATATTTATACGAAAAAAAACTATGAACTATCGAAAAACTTGCATGTAAATTTCTAAATTAAATTATGATAATGATTATAATTCTACAAAATAATGAGATTTCCACTAGAATTAGAATCTTCGAAAACTACGCAACGCTCTAGTTTTTTTTTGGTATATGTAGATTCTTGCTCATTTCGTATGTTTTGATGTTCATCTAAGAGTACGTGCACGATCATTCACTTTTATCACACGCGCATTACAATACGGCAAAATCATCATTTGTTCACCCCTTATCATATATAAGGTTTTCACTTAGAATTTGATTTTCATCATATTATAATAAGATAAAATTCAAGTTTATTTGCAAAAAAACAAAACAAAAACTTAATTATATATATGGTTAATATGATATAGGGGTGCATACGTAATATAGAGATTGATTTGCCAGTTAATTAATGATTAAATCACTCGAGAAACGAAACGTGGTGGCTTCATAGATCTATAAATAGGAGTGACTTCCATTTGGTAAGATCACCAAACACCCTTTCATAGTTTCATTACATAAACAATCTTACAGATTGATATTGAGGATATGGCTAACAGAGTTGAGGTTGCGATTGCAATTGCATGCTTCTTTGTGGCTCTCACTCTCGTCTATGCCACTGATCCAACACAACTCCAAGACTTCTGTGTTGCTGTCAACAATCCCATTGATGCATGTATGTACAATTCTTCTTCTCTCTCTCTCTCTATATATAATCTTAACTCATGTTTAACTGGTATATATATGTATGTGTATGCAGTGTTTGTAAACGGGTTATTCTGCAAGAACCCAGCGGAGGTTAACCCAGACGACTTCTTATTCAGAGGTCTAAACGTAGCCGGAAACACCAACAACAAACAAGGCTCAGCCGTAACCTTAGTGAGCGCCGCAAACCTAGGAGGACTCAACACCCTCGGAATCTCGTTCGCGCGAATCGACTTTGCTCCCTACGGTCTCAACCCTCTCCACACCCACCCACGTGCAACCGAGGTCCTAACCGTCGTTCAAGGAACCTTCCTTGTCGGATTCGTAACCTCAAACCTCCCAAACAACGCTGGAAACAAGTTCATCTCCAAGATTCTTTACCCGGGAGACGTTTTCGTCTTCCCTCAAGGGCTTATACATTTCCAGTTCAATATTGGTCCAACTCCGGGTCAGGCGTTTGCTGCACTCAGTAGCCAGAATCCCGGAGTTGTTACTATTGCAAATGCGGTGTTCGGATCACTGCCGCCTATCTCCGTTGATGTTCTTGGTAAGTCTTTCCAGGTTGATGCTAATATCATCAAGATTCTCCAGTCTCAGTTCCTTATGGGTTGATTCTGTATCTTGATGCTAAGAATGTCACAAATTAAATAGTGTATGTTATATGTGATAAAAGATAAGTGTATGTTAGTTCAAATAATTATTCTATCCGAGTATTTAGCCATCAAAGGTTAACGTACTAATACTTGGATAAGATAAATGTATCCATTGTGTACTGTAAAATATATAGTATCTTCACTTAGGCTTTGTTTGTGCAATTAATATCTTTTTTGTATAAATAAAAATAGTATTTTTACTATAAATTATATGTATAAAATAATTTCAAAGCGTAATCAATCAAAACCGTTTCACATGAAATTTATATGTATGTATGTATGTCCGGAGTAAAGTGATAAACTTTTTAACGGTTAGTAGTGAAAATCTCTAACGGTAGGAGTGAAAATCTCTAATTATTATATATAATAGTTGCAACAGCTCAATTTCTACGTGTATAGACGGTTCTCTATCAAATCAGCTATAAAAATGATCCAATAACATAAGGTTAGAGTAACCTCCAACGAAACATGGACGTGTGAGATCAACGTAATGTCTAAAAATAAAACTTCCTACAAGAAATATTACTCTTAATGTATTACGAATTATGTAACCATCCTACAAAAAGTGTTAAATACCTCTTCTTTGCGTGTCAATAAACATTTTTAATCTATTGATAATCATAACATTATAACAAAATTTCAGAATTGTGATACAATAACTCAGAATAATTGATATCATGATGAAAATAAAAGAAAATACTTCTTCAACGGAACTAAGACAACTGGTGGTAACATGGTGATACATTTGACTAGAAAACAGTCTTTAACAAACAAAAACCATCACCATGTCTGAAACATTATGTGAGGAACCAAATAAACGAATGAGAAAAGATCAACGCAAAACTGATCAACAACACCAAACCACCAAAACAAAGAAGAAAATTAAAAAAAATATTAGATGACAGAGACATTCGGGGAATTATATCAAAATCAACTTTGACGCCTCAAGAAACTTGTCCGACCAATATGCTTTTGGATATATTATCCGAAATAGTGTTGTAGTTTTTCTTGCTATAGGAAAAGGAATATGTGAGGCATTTATGTTTTAGAGGTAGAAGCTTTCGCTTTTTGTGAGGGTCTTCGAAAGGCCACAAGACTAGTCTAGGGTGTATATGAGATTGAGTGAGATAATTCAGTGCTCATCAACTCGATCAACTATATCTAGTAATCACAGTGAGAGGCAAAAATGATCATCTCAAATATCTTTTCCATGATCGTTGGCTTCGTGCACTATAGTATGCCCCATATTTTTAGGAAAATCAATGTTGTTGCAAACAGACTCGCATTACTTGGACACAACCTGGACATAGACGTTGACACCCTTCCACACGATGTTAAAGATCTCATTCGAAAGGATACTATAAGACGACAATATCTAAAAATTGTCCACCTTTCTCCTTACCTTTGTATAAAATAGAAGATGAAAAGAAATTGCCTTTCTCATCAATCTTTGATATTCATCTCGATCATTAATTAATGTTAAGTTATTGTTGTTCTTGATAAATTGATCAACAACAACACCGTATAAGTGTAATATATAACCAAGTGAACTGATATTCCCCTCAAAAAATATGTCACCAAATCAACTAAACTACTAAAGGCAATGATTATGATAAAGGGAGCTTTTCACTTCCTACACGTGACATGCACGTGAGTGGTTAATAGCTGTCTTGTTCTCCTCCGTTGAGAGCAAGGGCACACGCCTTGTCAATTGTTATTCATTCTCTGATGCTATCGATTCCGGCGAGGATGAACTCGACTTCCGACGATGCATCCAGTATCGCACTACCACTCATGCTGATTTAGTTTTCAACATTTCACTGTTTTTGTCTCGGCGTTGTCATCCTACACCGAATCACTGTCTTTCTCTGTCGGACGACTGATAGGGTTTCCGTGTTAGGGATTTGAAGTTTCCAATTCGCCAGGTAATGTTGTAGATACGTTGTTCAATTCGTCGCTTTGTATGATCTGTAATAGATCGAAAGTTGATTGATTTCGGCTGTTACATGTTAAGTTTGATTTTTGAACCCGTTATTTTGCTTGCTTTGTTTCTGTTCAAATTTGATGATTTCAGATCGATATACATCCAATAAACATATGCTGCAAAGCTTGGAATTTTTTTGGTAAAGATGATGTCCAAGGGCTTGATATGGGCCACTGCAGAAGATGTAGCCATGAATAGGGGGCGAGTTCTCTCCATTTACAGACGAATATTGAGAAGTCTTAATTCTGCTGACTTGCCATTGACATATGCTGCGAGGCTGGCGAAGAAAGCAGAGGTCCGTGGCATATTCATGTTGGCATCCGAGGAGAGATCCCTTGATAACATCTCAGGCCTTATAGATGCTGCTGAGTACTCTCTATCACTTATCAGGAGAGGAGAAATCCCTAAACATATCCAGTGAGTTTAGTCCATCTTTTTTCCCAATGCATTTGTTTCTTCTGGTTTATTTAGAAATTTGCACATCTTTATTAGTTAAGAACATTCATTTGGATTTTATGGTGTGGTGAATTCATAAATGTTGCAAAACCCTGTTTGCTTTGAAGTCTATTGATCCTGTCATCAATTGATCAGTTAATATGGAGAATTTTCTGCCCTCTTTTTCTAAATCTCATTTGGTACTTCATTTCTGTCATCTTTTTTCCCAACTCCATTAGTTTGGTATTATTCAAAGTGGACGAAAATCTCAAGTTGTCTGATCATACCCCGAATGCTTCGACAAGTGAGACAACCTTGATTGTTTCCGTGGTGGATGGTAATGTCTCTGGTTGTTGAGTGTGGGTCTAGGAGCTCCTCCCACAAAACCCGCCTTGGCCTATCCGTGGCTTGTTCAATAACCTATCATGCCCTCCATTCGTTCTGTAGGAATCAAGGCTCTTGCGTATGATGAAGATCTAAGTCAATGGCTCTCCTTCTTGGACACGGAAAAATCCTAGAGGTTTTTGTCTTTACTCAGACATTTGCCATGATTTTATCATTGTTGGATCATCAGTCACACTGCAATCAAATGGTATATCCAACAACCTTCTTGAGTCGTAAAACCAGGAAACTTAAATAGAAAGACGAAGGCACTTTGATACAACTCTGGTTCAAATCTTAAACTTAAAAGACCCGTACTATAGAAACTAGAAAGTAGCAAGTCCACATACTTTGATAAAGGTTGGAAGGAGACTACAGTTAGCCAAGCGGGGAAAAAGGTACTTTTGAAATCTGTTGTTCAATCCATTCCGATGTATGATATGTCATGTTTTGAGCTACCTAACGGGATATGTGATGTGTAGATTTTGGTGGGGTGGTACTAGTGACAAAAGGAGGATACATTTGATGGCTTGGAAGAGTTCAGCACAAACAAAAGCTCACGGTGGAATGGGTTTTCGAGTTGTGAAAATGTTCAACCTTGCTCTATTGGCTCGGCAGGGTTGGAGGCTTCGGTTGGGCATAGACCTAGCTTTACATGGCCAAGTATACTTAAGGAGCGATGATGAGATGCAAAGACATGTGCTATTTGATTGTCGCCAAGGGATATTTTGAACCTTTTTCCGGAGATTCAGAGTGTGGGTGAAGAGGCGAGGGATGTTAAACACTGTATTGAGTTGCTAGCCGAGTATCATGATGAAAAGAGTCTGAGGTTGTGGTCGTGCGTGGTAGAGGCGATCTGGAAGAATAGAAATTTAGCAATATTCAAGGGACAACGTAAACTGCCAAGGAATATCATGGACGAGGTTAAAGCGAGTATAGATTCGTCCAGCGATGACATGGAGATCCTTAATGTTCCTCCCCTACAACACCATGACACTGGACGTTGGGTACGACCTCCTATGGAGGGTTTGAAACTAAATTGCTATGCTTTAGTTGTAGTTGATGGTGATTGTGGACTTTCGTCATCTCAAGAGGTGTCATGTCAAATGTAGCGGGAATGGAGCAGCCCACTGGTCAGCGACTCAGCGGCTTTACGGCCCTTGCACTGTAGTGTTTATGTCTTTATGATGTTTTTGGTTTTCTTTCCGAGACGGTGTCTTTCCGTAATTTTCCATAATGTTAGTCTTACTATATGAATGTATATCTGAATAGCAACTAAATTCTAATGAGAACGCGGACCCAACTGACCACCTTCTTAGGATCACTTACAAGAAATCTAACAACGTAAATAGTAAAATTGTTAGCTTATTTCTAAGGGTATTTATCTCACAAGAAATCTAACAACATAAATGACAAAGCTTATAATTTGAAAGGCACAACGCTAAGTACCAAGAATAATATAATCAAACTCTACAACTTCTTTACCTTACATGGAACTTAACATTTAAGCTTATTTTCATACAAAATATCATTATTATCTTTATTTAGGTGATTCTAAATTCAACTTATTGTGGACACGAGAGATTTCTCGGTGGGCAGTTGTCTCAAAACCCTTATACCAACATGAATAGATTTTATGTATTTCACCGTATACCCAAATGAACTAGCCGTAAAGAACCTTACCAACCCCTGGCAGGATGGGGTTGTGATGCCACATTATTTGGATTTAATTTGCTCATATCCGGTTGATTTCTTCAGTTATATTATCGGGTCATTTCCGATCATGTTATTTGGATATAATCGAACGATTTTGGCTTAAATGAGGCAAATATGATTGATTTTTTGAGTCGGTTAATTTTGTACTGATCATTAATTACAGATAATAGATTAAAATTGTCCACAGCTAATCATAGAAGTGATAGCTTGCTTGGATAACCAATACTCAGTTGGTCTAGTGAGATGTGGTGCTAGGCTCCTTAAGTGTTTAGCTTGAAAATTCGAGTTCGAATCCTTCTGACGGCATGTATGGAAAAGTTGATATTGGGAGGGTATCCCCCAACAATGGGCCACGACTTTCTACCCAATCCGGACGTATAGCGGCTAAACCGATCGAACCGGGTGGTCTACGAATTTACCATTTACCAAAAAAAAAAAAAAGAAAGCTCGCTTGGATAGACCATACAACCAAACCCAACCTTTAGGTGAGCAATTCTTGTCCATTAATCTGCCATCTCTCCTTATCCCCTTTTCCTCCTTAAAAAGCCACGTCTTTCTCATCATAGCCACAACCCCCCCCCCCCCCCCCCAAAAAAAAAAGAGAAAACCAATAGTAAATTACAGAAAATACCCCCTAAATTTGAAGAATGTCTTGGAAACTACTTGATAATTGATATTGTAAATAATCCACTCTTTCAATGCTCTAATAAATATTAATTTATAAATCTTAAAATCAATGATTTTAGAACATACATAGAGATATTTAACGACAAAGTAGTTATAAACATTAATATAAAACAAAAAATAAATCTCTAAAGTTGGGTGATTTTGTGTAATTTAGTGGGAAACAAAACATACAAACCCACTGTGAATCAATTAAAACTCTAGAAAAACAGGCATCACCATAGCAGCAAGCTCCAGCTGACATTCATGGCGACTCTATCTCTTTCGAATCATTCCCAAATCTCCAATTTCGCCACAACGAAAGCCCCAATCCCCGTCGCTTCTCAAGCCCTCCCGATTCTTCATAGATCTATTTCGCACTCTCAGTTTTGTGGACTGAAATTGTGCTGTTCTTCATCTCTGTCAGCTCATTCTTCTCCTTCTATCCTCAAGAGACCTAGTGTGATTCTCGCAAAGGTACATTGCGGTGAAATTAGTTTTATTTGATTGAAAAATGTTGATTGGATTGTATTTGCAGGTGAATAAGGGATCTAAACCACCAGATTTCACTTTGAGAGATCAAAATGGGAAGAACGTGAGCCTCTCTAATTTCAAAGGAAAGCCAGTTGTCGTCTACTTTTATCCAGCTGATGAAACCCCTGGTTGCACCAAACAGGCATATCTCTTACAAATCTTGCACCAAAACTCAATTGTGTATACCAGATCTAAATTTGATAATGTTTGTATAGGCGTGTGCGTTCAGAGACTCTTACGAGAAATTCAAGAAGGCAGGAGCTCAAGTGGTTGGAATTAGTGGTGACAATGTATCTTCTCACAAGGTAACAGCAAGCAAGCAAGAGAGAGAGTGAGTGATTGTATTCGTTTAGATGAAGAAGAAAGAAGAAATGATTTGTGTTTTGAATGGTGCAGGCATTTGCGCAAAAGTACAGACTTCCGTACACACTGTTAGCCGACGAGGGGAACAAGGTGAGGAAGGATTGGGGGGTGCCGTCCGATCTCTTCGGAGCGTTACCGGGAAGACAGACTTATGTTCTTGACAAAAACGGCGTCGTTCAACTGATATATAACAATCAATTTCAGCCTGAGAAGCATATCGATGAGACCTTGAAGCTCTTACAGTCACTCTAATTTGTATGTATTTCGTCTGCTAGAGCCATGAATGCTCTTACTCTCTGTCTTTTAATTTCGTTACAAGAGATACCGATCGATTGTGAAATAAGATAACACATTCACAGTAGATTGCTTCGAGCTTAAATCGAAGGTGATACTTTGTCCAATTTTCTCTAGTTATTGTTTATCTATTGATGATGATTTTTTAAGTTAATTATTTGGTTATTCTCTTGTCCTCTAACACATAAAAATTAACAACAAATCTATTGTTCACAAATGTCATTGGCATTCAATCCGATGAAGGAATCGAATATAAGTCTCTAATTCCCCTCCTACGGAATCTAGGAATTTCTCATCGTCTCACTTATCCCTACTCGGACCAACAAAATGGAATTGTTGAAACTCAACATCAACACAATGTAGACATGGGTCTTATACTCTTATCTAGACCTGGGCAAGCTCGTCCGCCCGTGAAATCGGGCGAGTATGGCACATAAGGCAGGCCCGTCCGGGCCGCTAAGCCAGGCCCGGAAATCCGTTTTATTTATTTTTTTAATTTAAATATGTAAAATATATATATGCGAATAGTAGAAATCAAATCCGATACCTCAAAATAAGGTTCAAATGTTCACGACCATTGAACTACTTTGAATTATGTGTTATAATTTTATTTATTTAATATTTAATATGTATAATTTTTATTTTTTAAAAATATATATACATAAAAACGGGCCTCGCCCGCTCCGGGCGGGTAAGGACAAGACCTTAGGCACGAAGTCCGGGCTCGGCCCGAGTCCAACCCGCAAAAACAGGTAAAATTTTTATGTGAACCCGACCTGAGTCTTGCCCGGATCCGGGGATGCCCAGGTCTAGTCTTATCCTACTCAAACATGACTCTTTACCTTTCTCTACAAATCTTGTTGGATCAAATCTAGACCTGTTCATATCCGGGTTCGGGCCGGACTCGGGCCGGGCTTTTTTGAATTTTCGGCCCGTTTAGCCGGACCTGGGTCGGGCTAAGCCCGGCTGGCGGGCCTAAAATACCTGCCGTACCCGGCCCGGCCGGGCTGCCGGGCGGGTCTCCGGGTACCCGTTTTATTTATTTTTTTTAAAAAATTATTTAAAAAACTATTTTAAATATTAATAACATCTTTTATTTAAGATATTATATGTAATATACATTAAATTTATGATAATTATGCTAAATATTCTATAAATATACTTAATATTTTAAATATATACAATGTAATATATATTTTTTATTTTTTATTTTTTTATACGGGCTGACGGGCCGGGCCTATAGTGGTGCCTGTACCCGGCCCGGCAGGCTTGGCGGGCCGGGCTTCCCCCTATGTTCATACCCGCCCGTTTTCCGGGACAGGCCGGGCCGGACGAACTGCCCGAATATGAACAAGTCTAATCAAAGCCCACACAACCAAAAATTATTCATACTTCACTTCCTTTAATAATCTCATCACCTTGTCCCACAAATAAAATAATTGTCTCGTAACAACCTACCTCAACCCCCAAACAAATTACATATTGCGTCAATCACCAACAACGCCCACTATGTATCTTCCCTCTTCCACTCATCCAATGAATGCAAACTTGATTGAAAAGCCAACCGATAGAGCGGATCTTTATAAACTTAGCTCACCATAATATGTTTATCTTTATATATGTGTCTCACCAATCTCTACATTCTCGATATGAGGCAAGTTTCTCATAATTAACTATCTGTAGATGTACTTAATAAACTTATCTTAGGGCATTAATTTCTCATTCATTTGGACATCATTTATATGTGTGAGTATACCAAATTGTAGTATTCGGAATCACGAAACTAATGCTCCCGTTTTACGGCATTGATATTGACTGGAGCCGACCGAAAATTTTTCTGGAAAAACCTTTGGGCGCAAGTTCACATAAAATGATTCCAACAAAAAACAATACATCTTGATTTATATTGTATTTGTAGGAAATAAGAACAATGTAGATTGAGAACGCTATGATAATCTTATGGTAATATCACTGCAGGTGTGTTGAGTTTGAGTGATATTAATATGCATAAACACCCGTACTCTTTAGAGGTATGAAATTTATTTTTATTTTTTTAAAACCTTGGATTCTTATACATGACAATGGTTATGAAGATGAATTTTTTATTCCTATATCTTCTCAAGTGAAACATTATATTGTTCTTGATATAGTGGTATTTACGGATCCTACTTGCGAAAAAATAAGATTCTAAGTATATATGGATATTTGATAACATCCATTTCCACATAGTCTTGCACCTTTATTCTTATCTATATCCCTTGTATTTTAGTGTAGATTTGTATATTTTAAATGTAGATTTCATTGTTTTTTCTATTTTGGATATCTATTTTTGATTTTGTTTAAATACAAACAGTCTAGCCCATTTCGGAGCATAAATGGTGTATCTCTTAAAGAATGTCTACTATACGATAAAGTTGTCCTTCATATTGAGGAAATCTAGGTCAATACTAAGTCAATTGAGAGTTGAGAGCCAAAAAATGAAGAAGTGTTTTAAACATCACAATCAATCCAGCTGGTCAATAAAGGAGATTGAGTCGATGACGTCCACTTCAAATGTATTATCTCTAAGTAAATGAAAAAGAAAAAATTAAATAAATCGGATTGGCTTTCTAGACATTGATCGAATCGGTCGAAATATTCAGTTGAGTCGGTTACAACAACATGAGAAGATGCAAGAAAAAGCGACACGTGACATGAAGTTAATACAAGAATGAAATGTGGGCGTGAAGATCTTCTACTTTAATATATGTATGTAAAATCGTAAATCACTATCTCTTATTTCCGTGTTTGAACATGGCCCCTTTATTTTTCTTCTCGAGATGGATATGAAGAAGCGATGGATCTCGCGAGTTAGATCTCTGAGATAAACACATAGGGGTGTGAGGACTGTTGGAGAGGAGGGTGGTTGCCTATCTTGCGATTATAGATCGTGGTTGTGACGACGGATTGCTGGTGATCGATGCTTATCCTCCATAGATGTGATTCACGTGAATATTGAAAAGAGAAAATTGAGGTTTCAGAAAAAACAAATGGAAGATACTTTCAAGTAACAACTAGTTTAGGACCCGTGCCGTGCAAGGTATTTGTAAGATATATATTTCAAAACTTTTATGTTTTAGTATAATGATAATAATGTGTTCAATTTATTTATGGGATGGTATATAATTTATTATTAATTTAAACTTTTAAATTGAAATATTCATTACTAAATAACACAAGCTATTAAGAAAATCTAAAATAATGCATCTAATATAAAAATTTATGGTTTTTAGTAAGGGTCGGCACCAATCCTGGTCCCGTCTTAATCCCGGCGGAATTTCATCCAAAATTAGAAATCTCGTCCCGAACACATCTCGTCAAACACTATCTAGGACGGGATACGTGTCTTAACTTATTCATCCCGCTAGGCTCGTCTTGTCCAATATAAAATATAAATTTTAGTTTAAAATAATAAATAAATAAATAAAATCACTAAACATTAGTATTATACTTATACAAACCATATTGATCAAAATTACCAAATGACCAAATTTATTTTAGTTTGGGGTTGTAATTTTGTCGGCTATCCCCACTTACTTCACTCATCCGTTGCCCCAAAATCAAACTATCATCCAAATCATTATAGAGAAATGCCTAACACGTTAAAAATTAATGGGCAAGCGGGATAGGGCCCGATCTAGCCAATCCCGTCCCGATCCCAACCGGATAGGCCCCGTGAGATTCAATTTATAAAATACAAGGGTTGTCCTGATCTTGCCCGTGTAAAATAGCTTAGACGGGACTAGGATTACCTCAATCCCGTCCCGTGCCCACACAACTTAGAGTATAAAATTTAAGCAAATGAAATTAAAAAGTGAAATCAATGGATGTATATAAGTAAATCTATAAAAACATAATTGAAATTTAAAAAATCAAAAATAAAAAATAATTTTTAAAAATAATTATGAGAAAAATATTTATTATATTTTAAAAGTTTTGTTTTCATACATTTTTCACGAATGTGATGCGGTAACTTTAAATTCTTAGTTTTTATTCGTCCATTGGAATAAGGTATATGTTAAATAACTTTTTTTTTTAAAGGTGGAGGTATATATTAAATACTAAATGGATGTATACGATCAATTCCAATTACTTCAAAGAATAATAAAAGTGACCGATTTTTGAATTTTTTTTACTTTTAAATTAGTAACTTTTAGTTATACTCCACTAAAATTAATAAAGATTTTAATAAAAGTTTTATGCTTCAACATACTTTTATCATATTTTTTTTTATATTTTAAACTATTAAGTAAAATTAATTTTATAAACTTTTCGGACACGCAGATTTTTATGAAATGCGTTAAAAGTATTCAATAAAATTTTTATAAATCTTATCAACTAATTTGGTTCTTAAATAAATAGGACAACTACGTGAGCATAAATAATTAGTAATATATGGTGATTTAAAAAATATATTTTTAGAGAGTGGTAATTTAGTAATTTTAAACCTTATAGTGTCATATCAACAATCCGTAAACTACTTTAGTTATATATAATGGGATTGTTAGACCGAAAATCACTATTTGTCACCAAAACTACGCACTTCGTGTGCGTAGTTGAGTGGACTTCAACTACGCATATGGAGTGCGTAGTTGGAGTCCAGGAAAAAAAAATTGAAAAAATGAACTACGCACTTGATATGCGTAGTAGGAGTAGAAAAAAAAAATTATTATTTTTTTAACTACTACTACGCAACCCAATTGCGTAGTTAAGTGAGTTCTCAACTACGCACGCGAAGTGCGTAGTTACGGTGACAAATAGCAATTTGTGCTGGTACGTTTAAAAATCACGTATATAATGGATACAAGGGTATAATTGACATGATTTTAATAAATTGACATGTGAAAAAAAAATGGTGAGGTACAACATTCAGTATTTTAATTAAGGGTGTGTTTAGTTTGAGTTATTTTAGCTTATTTTTCATGAGGCTATAATTTGTAGGTGTTTAGTTTTAGATTATTAAAATAACCTGGGTGGTTTATTTGAGCTTATAAATCCCGAAATATAACCTTCTATCCCCAAGGTTATACGTGGTTAATTTTGATATGTATCTTTTTACAAAAAAATAATCCCCAAAAGATACACAACTAAACACCAAATAACAAATAACCTCAAATAACCTCATTTAGATTAAAAACTCAAACATAAACTATAACTTCAAATAACCTCATTCAGATTAAAAACCCCAAAATAAGCCATCTACAACTAAACACACCCTAAGTTTTATAATTGTCTTTACGAGTTTTATGGCACTCGTTCTAACCCCCATCAATTCGTCTAACAATTGTCGAGCAAATAAGTTCATTTAGTCATTGGCTACCAAATTCCGGATAAAGACTTTCGTGGGCATTCAAGTCCTACGCAATGCTTGACCTCTTTTACTCAACCTAGTCCAAGTATATCCGTACCTTGTATAGAAATTAAAAAAAAAAACTCAAAATACCTATGATGCACGGACACTTCTAGATAGTGCCGTTTCCCGTGTTAGAAACTTGGAAGCTTCCGGAAACTTCTCGGACTCGGTCAAAATAGTGAGGACACGGTCAAGACACGTTTCCAACACCGGAAATGGGTCAGACACATCCAAACCATTATAATGAATTACGGTTCAATGTGAGATCAAAGAGAGATCCAAAAGAGATGAATAAGACATCCATGAACGTTCCATTTTAGTTTCTTTTTTGGAATTCAAGATGAATAAGACATTCATGACTACTACCTCAAATATTACTTAAAGCAATCAATATTCTTATTTATCAATACTTCTACAACTAATGACGCATTCATGTGTCATTGGTTATATCATATATGAATCTCTTCTTATTATATGTAAATTTATCTTCGCAAAAGCTTTAAAATGATATATTATTTATATTTTTTCGCCATGTCCCCGTTTCCTACGATCTTTAAGATTGCCGCTTCCCCGTTTCTCGCCGTGTCCGTTTCCCGTATCCGTGTCCGTTTCCGTGTAACATAGCAAAATACAATGGTAAAATATGGAGAGAGTTATGTTGGAACAGAGAAAATAGTGTTTTAAAAATATAAATAATAAATAAAAAGGTAGATACGAGTTATATTTATAGAAAAATAAACAATTAAATATTAATGTCACTTGTAAGACCAAATATTGTGAACCAAAATTTTAAAGTTCTAATAACAAGTATTGAGAACCGAAGCAACATTTACTATTCTCTAACCCAATTAACTTGTAACATATGTAAAATCTAGAATACTACTGGAATACTATCATCATATTAAACTTGTGTTACATATCAAAATATCATGTCTTGTACCGTATCTAAATATCATCATGTCTTTACCACTATTAATTAATACATGTTGATTCGTTTTGAATGTCACACTTCGTAAATCTAGTGAAGAGTTCCCCTCGTTTTTGGGTTTGAGGGGGAGGCGTTGTTCATGTAACACCCCGAATCCGTACGACTCAAAGTGCTACTGGGCTAGGATCTCACAATGGATTCTGACCCTAGCCTAACAACAAGTTCGCTGAATCTTACAACAAAACACCAATAGATTAAAACAAAACATAAAACTGATATATATATATATATATATATATATATATATATATATATATATATATATATATATATATATCAAAAAGGTAATACAGAGTACTGCTGAGTACAAAGTCAAAACAGAAATCCGTACAACATAAATAACCCATATCCCACGATATCGCCCAGTTTACGGAACCCTCAGCAGATCACCCCTCTCGATCACTCTGTAGCTCTCCTAACCTGCAAAGGATCTACAACACGGTATAAAACCGTTAGCTAACCATACACATATATAAGAAGATGCTAGAGCACAAACACACATCAGAAATGATAACATATCAACATGCTTTCACACATTTACCCAGTTTATTATCTTTAATAAGTCCACACACTCAATCGTATAAATAGATGTATATGAATATACGAGATACGAGGAATGTATATAACCCTCGCCTCTGAGTGCAATAGCTAGCTGGAGTGGTATCAACGCACTTTCTCGTATACCATATGGAGTGGTAGGTGCCCTTCCCGTATACCAGGTCTAACTAGCTTACAAAGAACTTCCCAGACTCCACTACGGGATGAAAGGTAAGTTGTCACAACCACTACAATGGACGGTCAATATAACATAGGTCGGTAATGAACCATATCACATGCTACAAAGCATAAACAAACACCACTCAAGCATACATCCAATATAAGGATATTAGCTAAGTAAGTCCTATGGACTTACCTCCACCTCAGAAGTAGTATCACTACGATCAACTCTCACTCAGGTCCACTCCAAACTGGAGGACAACACGGCCTATACAAGGCATACATATAAATATATCAAACTCCTATCACACAAAGGGGTCACACCTAGACCCAAGGGATCCATAGGGATCATATCCAACTCGTAAACCTCAAAGCCCTAACCGGCATATCTATATCATACTCATCATCATCCGATACCTAGCATGGTACTAAGTCCCCCATACTAAGAAAGGAAAGGAGCTACCCAACTATAGGTAGTCCCGGGACAAGACGCACATGCGTGATCAAGGGACGCAAGGGCGGAATAGACAACCCGCAGGCGCGGCAGGGAGCAGCCGCATGCGCGGTGACAAGGAACGCAGGCAAGGCACGGGCGCGGCGGCACGGCTTCCGCAGGGGCGGCGGCTTCCAGGCGCGGGGGCAGCGACGGTGCAGAACGTAGCCCGCGAGTCCTCTTTCACTCTTCACGTGATCAAATCACGTCTTCTTCATTCCAAAATCACACACATGCATAAACATACACATTCCAACATTATCCTACATTCAATTCATCTAATCCTAAGCTAAGCAAAGGAAGAACAAGAAGGAAAGAAGGGAAGGAAGGATGAAGAAGCAAGGAACTCACCACTACTGCTGGTCTAGGCAAGACAAGATCACAATCCTTATCTCAGCTGGCATCACAAGCTCAGCAAACATGCACACCATCATCAACATCAACAACAACACAGCAAAACACTTCCAAACTCAAGAGAGATCAAGAAAAAGATCAAGAAGGATGAAGGAGAAGCAAGGAGGACGTGAAAGGCTGGATTGGAAAGTGGAGAAGGAAACCCTTGGTCAGCAAGGAAAAGAAAGAAGTAAGGCAAAGGGTAAAACACGGGTCAAAGGAGTCAACAAAACCGGCTGCAGCCGCCGGAAACCGCAGGGGCGGTTTCCTGAGCCGCAGGGGCGGCAGACATGCCCGCGGGTGCGGCTAGGCCAATCTCGTCCAAATCCAATCTTAGGTAAGGTCCAATCTCGGTCCGAAAGACTAAGGTTCTTACATCTCACCCCCCCTAAAAACAAGTTTCGTCCCGAAACTTGCAAAGTCCTGAAACCACTCGGACTCAAAAGTCGAGGTACAACTCTCTCTATAACCTCAAACATGAGCATGGAGGAAATCATCAACTCCGACAACAAAACACTATCCAGGGCCTAGAGGAAAACCATCTCTAGCCAAACCATAGACATATCACAAGGCATAGAGGAATCACATCTCTAGCCGTATCATACTCATAACAGAAAGGCATGGAGGAAAAACATCTCCAGCATCACTATGTCCATCAAAATAGAATGGAGGAATAACATCTCCAGCTGAATCCTAACGTATCACAATAGTATGGAGGAAAGAGCCATCTCCAGCTATAAACAAGAATCATACTAGCACAACAAGATCTAATAAGATCATATATCATATCAAAGCTAGTATGAAAATAAACACATCATAGCATATAAGCATATAATATACTCACCAAGATAGTACAAAGATCTATCCGGTGATCCTACTGGTGCATCTAACTCAGCATAGAACTCTGGATAGTTCCTCTGGATACTATTCTCAGTCTCCCATGTAGCTTCATCAGGTCCTCGTCTCGACCACTGTATCCTCAACATAGGAATGTCCTTCGAATGCAAGCGTCTCATACCTCGTTCTAGGACTGCAATAGGGTGCTCAACAAAGGTGTGGTCCGGCTCAACCACCAAATCATCATAACTCATGATGTGTCTCGGATCTGGTATGTACTCCCTCAGCTGAGACACATGAAATACAGGGTGAACACCCTCTAATCTCGGAGGCAAGGCTAATTTGTAAGCTGCGCTCCCAACCCGATCCAGAATCTCGAACGGTCCGACATATCGGGGGCTCAACTTCCCCTTAATGCCAAAACGCCTAACACCTCGTGTCGGGGACACTCTCAGTCACACATGGGCTCCAACTCTGAACTCTAGAGGTCTACGCCTCCAATCAGCATAAGCCTTCTGACGGCTCTGCGCAGTCAACATCCGCTCTCGAATCAGTGCTACTCGAGCCATATCATCCTGAATCTGATCAGGTGTCAAACCACTCACTGCTCTACTCATCCCAACATAACGGGGTACGGCATCTCTGTCCATACAATGCCTCATATGGGGTCATCCCAATAGATGCATGCCAACTGTTGTTTTATGAGAACTCAACAAGTGGGAGATGATCTGTCCACACTTATCCCCAATCCAACACACAAGCTCGCAGCATATTCTCCAGGCTCCAGGGTCTGAATGGTCCTCTCTGACTGACCATCTGTCGAGGATGGAACGCAATCGTGAAGTGCAAACTCGTCCCCCAGGGTAGTCTGAATCTGCTGCCAAAACCTCGAGGTAAATCGTCCATCTCTGTCTGAGACGATCTTCCTCGGTACACCATGGAGTCTCACTATTTGCCTAGTGTACTCCTCAACTAATCTGCTCACGGCCACGTCTCCCTAATAGGAATGAAACGTGACGTCTTTGTCAATCTGTCCACAATGACCCAGATGGCATCAAAACTCCGGCTCAGCCTCAGTCCAATCACAAAATTCATGGTGACGTCCTCGCACTTCTTCTGTGGAACAGGAAGTGGATGGAGCTCACCTCCAGGTCTGCAATGCTCTATCTTGACCTGCTGGCAAGTCGCACAATGTGCCACAAATCTGGCCACATCGGCTTCAGCCCTCCCCAACAATATAGACGTCTCAAATCCTGATATATCTTACTCGTACCTGGATGTACAGAGTAAGGTGTACAGTGAGCCTCCTGTAAAATCCTCTGTCTCAGCTTTGTATCAGCAGGTACACAGACGCGACCGCGGCGTCTCAAAAACTCCATCTGCTCCTAGCAGGAACTGTGGTGCCTCATCCCGAGACATCCTATCTCGTATCCTCAGCAGTGTCAGGCAGGTCTCCCTGCTTATGTTGGATCTCACCCAACAGATCAGGAAAGATCTTCTAATGTACGCAGCTGGACATCCTCATCAGGAAACTGGATGTCCAAACTGCTGAATGTCAGTGATCAAGTCTCTCTGCAACTGATGCTGAACTGTCAGCGCGCAATCGCCTGCTCTCGAGGCGTCAACCTGCTCAGGGCGTCGCGACAACGTTCGCCTTCCCTGGATGGTACAAAATCTCTAAATCAAAGTCCTTGATCAGCTCAAGCCACCTACGCTGGCGGTTATTCAATTCCCGCTGCGTGAAAATGTACTTCAGACTCTTATGGTCTGTGAAGATCTGACATGTAGCACCATACAGGTAATGTCTCCAGATCTTCAGTGCATGAACTACCGTTGCCAACTCCAGATCATGAGTCGGGTAGTTCTTCTCATACGTCTTCAGCTGTCGAGACGCATATGCAATCACCCTGTCTCGCTGCATCAAAACACATCCCAAGCCTAGCTTGGATGCATCACTATAAACCACAAAATCCTCAGTACCCTCTGGCTGTGCCAAAATAAGAGCAGAAGTCAAACACATTTCAACTCCTCAAAACTCTGCATGCACTGATCAGACCACAAATCTGGTAGTCTTTCTCAGCAAACTCGTCAGTGGACGGGCAATCACAGAGAATCCCTCCATGAAGCGTCTGTAATAACCGGCTAGGCCAAGGAAGCTACGTACTTCCTTGACGTTCGTCGGTGTAGTCCATGCTGCTACTGCTCAATCTTCGCCGGATCAACTTTGATCCCTTCAGCTGAAACTACATGTGACCCAGGAATGCTACCTTTGGCATCCAGAACTCACACTTAGAGAACTTAGCATAAACTTCTCTATCCCGTAAAACCTGCAATACAGTCCTCAGCTGCATGCTCCTCTCCACTGCTAGAGTATACCAGAATATCATCAATGAAAACCACCACAACTGATCCAGGAAGTCGATGAAGGTACTGTTCATCAACTCCATAAAGACGGTTGGGCATTCGTAAGCCCAAATGGCATCACTACAAAGTTGTTGTGGCCATATCTGGTCCGGAATGCTGTCCTGTGCACATCCTGCTCCCTCACCCTCAGCTGGTGATACCCGGAATGCAGGTCAATCCTGGAGAACACAGGTCGCTCCCTGTAACTGATCTAACAAATCATCAATGCGCAGGCAGTGGATACTTGTTCTTGATGGTCACCTTGTTCAACCCTCTGTAATCAATACACAGTCTCAGCGATCCGTCCTTCTTCCGTACGAAGAGGACTGGTGCTCCAAGGGGGACACGCTAGGGCGGATGAAGCCCTTCTCAACCAACTCCTCGAGTTGCTTCTTCAGCTCCAGCATATCGACAGCGCCATCCGGTATGGGCATGGGGCCTTCGAGATGGGTCTCGTACCAGGCTCTAACTCGATACTGAAATCCACACTCCTCTGAGGCGGCAAACTGGACGGCTCGGCAAAAACATCAGTAAACTCACAGACAACTGGGATATCCTCTAAGCTGGACTCTCCCCCTCCTTCATGGCATAACACCAGAAGACCCTCGCAACCCTGTGCAATCAATCTAGCTGCCCGTATGGCGCTGATAATTGTACCTGTCTTTCCAAGGTCCCAACCTCGAAAACCTCTATTTGGCCTAACTTGGTAGAGAGGGTAACAATCCTCCTACCTACATCTAAAACTGCAGAGTGCCTATCCATCCAGTCCATACCAGAATGACTTCTTCATGCTCTAATGGCATGACAAAGAAGTCAACTAGTAACACACGGGTCCTACAGAAATGGGACAACGTGAATCTCACAAGTACCTCTGACCCTACCACCATCGGTAACCCTATAATAAAGGGCATCCCCTCAACTGTATCTAAACCAAGACGCTCTACACAGGCATCAGAAATAAAGAATGCGCAACACCAGTATCAAATAAAACTCTAAAGGGTAACCATGAATCAGAATGGGTACCTGTAGCAGTAGGTGCAGCTGGCTCCTCTACACTCCTCAACTCAAAACTCCGGCTGTGCGCCTCTGTATCAGTGGTGCCCCCCCACCACGACCTCTGCCTCTACTCGGCCCAAGAGCAGATCCCTGAGTCGTAGGGCGATCTGGGACCCTCTGTTGTCCCTGTGTATGTTGCTGCTGAGGTGACCTCTGCCCACCTCCCGCTACACTGACAGGGGAAGAACCCGGGGAAGAACCCTGCTGAGATGAAGCTTCACCCTGGCGGCAGTAAACAGCTCTGTGACCTTGCCTACCACAGGTGTAGCAAGTCACTAGTGGCCTCGTGCACTCGGGCCTCATATGTCCTGGATCACCGCAGTTAAAACACTGACGTCCCTTATCTGCAACCGGTGCAGATGAGGGCTGACTCTGGCGTCTCTGACCACGCCAACCACTAGCAGCACCACCAGTACCACTGGTCTGCCCTGTACGTTGTCTCTTCTCAGACCCTCCGGTCTGAGAAGCTCTCCTCTGTCCAACTCGCTCCCTCTTATAGTCGGAAGCTCTGTCCTGATAATCCATCAGAGACTCACAGTGGAAACCCGCCATATAGGTCCGGGTAGTATCCCTCAATCGTCGGGAAAAGAGATAGACGTGCTGATCTGTAGAAGGTGCAGCTGGTCCCAGTAATTCCAGGTCCTCCTGAAACCTCCTGATAGCCTCGGAGACTAGTACATCCTCGAATCCAGCCTCAACAAAATCCCGCAGTTTCTCCCTCCTCAGTTAGGCAGGGCAGAAACACTCTCTAATCAGGGTCCTCATTTGATCATAACTGCTAACCTGACCCCGTACAGACCTCCACCAATGTTGTGCCAAATTCCGGAATAAAGTCTGCACCAGCTCGATCTGTCTGTCAACTAGACATCGAATAGACTCCAGAGCTGAGTCTACATGCCCGATCCAAAGCTCAACCTCCAACCCCACCTTCCCAGTGAAAGGGGGTACACCCATCTGATGGAATGCCTTTAACCAGGTATCTGGTCTAGGCCATCTATGCTCCTCTGGTGCTCTGGCAATCTCAACAGTGGGTACCGGTACAGCTGGTACATGAGTAACGGTGTGGGACCTCTCAGATGGTCCCTCCTGTGCCTGTAAATCTGGGGCACGTCTACCGGCTCTGACAGCCTCCTCTACTCGTCTGATATAAGCTCGGAACTCTGATCCCCATGGAGACGCGATCAGACTCACCAGACTGGGCTCTCTTGACCCCTGTCTCTCAGCTGCACCGTTCCCAGTCTCAGGAACGACGCTCTCAACAACCTCCTCATGAATATCTCCCGCTGCATGTGAACCGCTAGCAGGAGTCATACCCCGTCCTCTACCTAGAGGGGGTCTACCTCTACCTCGTCTAGCTGCAGGTAAGGCTCTAGTCTGAACCATCTGCAAAAGACGTAAACCTAACTTAGAAGGCTATATATATGCCATATGTATATATATATATATATATATATATATATATATATATATATATCAGATCAATCACAACAGAATATCTATATATATCTATAATGTCGAGGTCTTCAGAGGGGCGATGACTCACGTACACGATATCCCAAAACATTTGTACTCATTTCAAAACCAAAACCTTTTTAAAAGTTAGACCCCTTTCGGGTTCTATTTATTTATCTATTCGAACTTTATTGCAGATTATTAGTGCCATTGTTGTCAACATGAGCTCTGATACCAACTTTGTAACACCCCGAATCCGTAGGACTCGAAGTGCTACTGGGCTAGGATCTCACAATGGATCTTGACCCTAGCCTGACAACAAGTTCACTGAATCTTACAACAAGGCACCACTAGATTAAAACAAAACATAAAACTGATATATATATATATATATATATATATATATATATATATATATATATATATATATATATATATATATATATATACATATAAAAAAGGTGATACAGAGTACTGCTGAGTACAAAGTCAAAACAGAAATCCGTACAACATAAATAACCCATATCCCACGATATCGCCCAGTGTACGGAACCCTCAGCAGATCACCCCTCTGGATCACTCTGTAGCTCTCCTAACCCGCAAAGGATCTACAACACGGTATAAAACCGTTAGCTAACCATACACATATATAAGAAGATGCTAGAGCACAAAAACACATCAAAAATGATAACAATTTCACTGATCTTACAACAAGGCACATATAGATTAAAACAAAACAAGAAACTGATATATAAATATCAAAAGGTTATACAGAGTACTGTTGAGTACAAAGTCAAAACAGAAATCCGTACAACATAAATAACCCAAATCCCACGATATCGCCCCAGTGTACAGAACCCTCAGCAGATCACCCCTCTGGATCACTCTGTAGTTTTCCTAACCTGCAAAGGATCTACAACACGGTATAAAACCGTTAGATAACCATACACATATATAAGAAGATGCTAGAGCACAAACACACATCAGTAATCTTAACATATCATCATGCTTTCACACATTTACCCGATTATTATCTTTATAACGTTACTCATTCAAATAATATATCTGTATATGAATATATGTGACACGAGGAATGTATATAACCCTCGCCTCTGCGTGCAATAGCTAGCTGGAGTGGTATCAGCGCACTTTCCCGTATACCATATGGAGTGGTAGGTGCCCTTCCCGTATACCAGGTCTAACTAGCTTACAGAGAACTTCCCAGACTCCACTACGGGATGAAAGGTAAGTTGTCACAACCACTACAATGGGCGGTCAATATAACATAGGTCGGTAATGAACCATATCACATGCTACAAAGCATAAACAAACACCACTCAAGCATACATCCAATATAAGGATATTAGCTAAGTAAGTCCTATGGACTTACCTCCACCTCAGAAGTAGTATCACTACGATAAGCTCTCACTCAGGTCCACTCCAAACTGGAGGACAACACGACCTGTACAAGGCATACATATAAATATATCAAACTCCTATCACACAAAGGGGTCACACCTAGACCCAAGGGATCCATAGGGATCATATCCAACTCGTAAACCTCAAAGCCCTAACCGGCATATCTATATCATACTCATCATCATCCGATACCTAGCATGGTACTAAGTCCCCCATACTAAGAAAGGAAAGGAGCTACCCAACTATAGGTAGTCACGGGACAAGACGCATCTACGTGATCAAGGGACGTAGGGGCGGAACATATCACTGGATCTTCCACAAGGCACAACATAGTAAAACAAAATAATATCCGAAAATATGCAAGAGATCATAAAGTGCGGAAAAGAAAGTTAGCCGTTTAACAAGATCTAGAATCCAAAAGAAAGAAACGAGTATAGTCTCATGCAAATAAAGAAAACCCAGCCTACCGACTACCTCGTACGGAAACCTGGTTGACCACCGACTCCGGATCACTCAACAGTTGTCCTAACCTATTGTGCGTCTAACATAAGACGGTATAAAACCGTTAGCTAACTATTCAAAGCATTAGAATGTATACTAAAGCACAATCACATATAAAGCGGAAAGTAAACACATCAGCATGCTACACACAACCGTTTTATTATCTTTGATTAGGGTGATTCACTTCTATTAGTTCAACTTATTTTGTAGCACGAGTGTAAGACCCCAAGTCCGTAGGACTCGTGGTGCTACTAGGCTAGGATCTCACAATGGATCCTGACCCTAGCCTGATAACAAGTTCATTGAATCTTACAACAAGGCACCGATAGATTAAATACAAAACGTAAAACTGATATATAAATCTCAAAAGGTAATACATAAGTACCGTTGAGTACAAAAGAAACATATAACCGTACATCAAATATCCCATATCCCACGATAATAATCCCAGTGTACG
The DNA here is from genome assembly GCA_002319775.1 of Fagopyrum tataricum. Taxonomy (NCBI): domain Eukaryota; kingdom Viridiplantae; phylum Streptophyta; class Magnoliopsida; order Caryophyllales; family Polygonaceae; genus Fagopyrum; species Fagopyrum tataricum. Next base: position 36,995,948 of record CM008283.1, on the reverse strand, counting down.
GAGCCCTCAGCGGATCACCCTCTCTGGATCACTCTACAGTCCTCCTAACCTACAAAGATCTACAACACGGTATGAAACCGTTAACTAACCATACACATATAAAGAATGAGCATAAGCACAATCACATATCAGAAATACTAAGCACTTCAACATGATATCACACATTTACATGGTTCATTATCTTTATATAAATGGTCCAACACACGAATCGTATATATATAAATATCAATATGAACATATGTGACACGAGGAATATAACCCTCGCCTCTCGGGGAGGTTGCTAGCTGGAGTGGTGATCTGGTCACACTTCCCGTGTACCCTATGGGAGTGGAGCAAGTGCCCGTACCACTTCCATATCTGGCCTGTCCGCAGAGAACCTCCCTGTCTCCACGCGGGATGACAGGGCAAAGCTGTCACAGCCCTACAATGGGCAATCACTATACCATAGGTCGGTAAACATCATAGCACATACTATCAAGCATAAACATACACCACTCATGCAACATCCAATATAAAGATTGCAGCTAAGTAAGTCCTATGGACTTACCTCAGTCTCGGAAGTAATCCCAACTATGAACAACTCTCAGATACGTCCACTCCAATATGGAGGGCAACACGGCCTATACAAGGCATACATACATACATACATACATACATACATACATACATACATACATATATATATATATATATATATATATATATCAATCTACTATCACACAAAGGGTCACATCTAGACCCAAGGAATCTGATGCGTCCTTGGAATCTTTGAAGAACGAACGCTGGATCTAGACCAAGCTAGAGCTTCAACTACCCCTTGTTTATGTGCAATTGAGAACTTTGATAGAAGTTTGGTAAGGCAAAAGCGATTTGAAATGGATGCGGAAGCGAAAGTTTGATTCGATCTAGAGAGATCGAGCAAACGTTGTAACGGATTTGAGGGTTTGATTCTTTAGAAGAATCCTCGAAGGTGAGTTCTTGGATCTAAGACTTGATCCAAGGAAGAACTTTGAGGGGATTGAAGAGGAAGTGATGCCCAAATCAAGAATGAGGATTTTCCTTCAAAATACTTGATTAAAATTAGACATGCTTTACAAGTGTGGCCAAGCATCCTTTATATAGTGGATGAAGGCCAAACCATTAGCCGGAAATTAAAGAAGGAAATAAAGGCGGGAAATAAAAGCGGGAAATAAAGCCTGGGCTAACTCCCGAATTGAAAGGCCTAGACTATCAATGTCGGAAAGTAACTCCCGGAATTAAGTTCCGGAGTTACTGTTCCGAAAATTAAAGTCTATTATTAAAATGAAAAATACATTAAAATAATAATAATATTGCTAGCTTGATGATGTGGCGCCGGAAGTCTATGCCATGGTGGAGTGGTGACATGGCATGCCACTAACGGGTCCAAGTGATGCAATGGTGCGTCGGATGATTGAGCCGGCCGCTTCGGCGATGGCTTTAGCTCGGGAGCGAGTGAGCGGTCCATCGGAGCGAACCCGCAAAGCATCGTCCTCCTCATCCACGGTCATGGTTGTCAAGGGCGCATCAGGATCCATAAGGATCATATCCAACTCGTAAACTTCGATAACACTAAACCTCAAAGCCGTCACCGGCAAATCTATATCATACTCATCATCATCCGATACCTAGCATGGTACTAGTTCCCTCATACTAGGAAAGGAAAGGAGCTACCCCACTATGGGTAGTCCCGGGACAAGACTCACCTACGTGATTAAGGGACGTAGGAGCGGAATAGACAACCCGCAGGCACGGCAGGGATCAGCCGCAGGCGCGGTGACACGGGACGCAGGCAAGGCACTGGCGCTGCGGCACGACTTCTGCAGGGGCGGCGGCTTCTAGGCGCGGGGGCGGCATCTGTGCAGAACGTGAACCCGCGGCTTCTCTTTGGATCTTCACGTGATCAAATCACGTCTTCTCTCATCCAAATTCACACACATACATATACATACACATTCCAACATTAATCAATGATCAATACATCTAATCCTAAGCTAAGGAAGGAAGAATCAAGGAAAGAAAGAAGAAGAAGCAAGAACACTTACCACCTTTGTGGTCCTAGGCTGCAGGGAGAGATCACACCCTCAATAGTTGGCTTCCAAGCTCAACATACACATTAGCTCATCAACCAACATCAACCACACACACCAAAACTCTTCCAAACTCAAGAGATATCAAGAACAAGATCAAGAAGGGTGAAGGAGAAGCAAGGAGGACGTGAGCAGTGAGGAAGAGAAGTGAGGATGAAACCCTTGATCAGCCAAGGGAAAGAAAGAAGTAAGCAAAAGGGTAAAGCACGGGTCAAAGGAGTCAACAAAACCGGCTGCAGCTGCCGGAAACCGCAGGGGCGGTTCCCTGAGCCGCAGGGGCGGAAACCCGCAGGGGCGGCAGTCATGCCCGCGGGTGCGGAAAGGCTAAACTCGGCCAAAGCCAATCTCGGCTAAGGTCCAATCTCGGTCCGAAAAACTAAGGCTCTTACAACGAGAATCTCCCGAAACTCGCCCCCGTACAAACACCAACCGGAGTGGTTCCTATGCATCCCCCCGTATACCGGAATGGACTGGTACAGAGATCCTCCCAAACCCTAGGCAAGGAATGAGCAGTGATGCTACGACCCATTATGCATACACTTGGGTCTAATAAAGAGTAACGTCGTCCTAGTCAAGTTATAATTATTAAACACCCAACAATCACCACTTTAGCAATACATGCTAACACAGAGAAAGTTGGCTAAGTAAGTCATACGACTTACCTGAACTGGTCCGATATCCAAACTCGCTAAAATCACGATCTTCCGTAAGTGATCTCAACTACCTGGTGAAAACAGAAATGTCTAAGCATATGAACTAACGTCTAAGAAGCTTTTAGAAGATTCTCGACTAAACGGGAGGTCATTGGAAGGAAAGATCGCCAAAACTCTAACTTTTCCAAAATTACCAAAATGTCCCTAACTTCCTATAATTCCAAAAAGTGCCCATCACGGGTCTAAGACCCTAACTATCGTCCAACAACATCTCACAACCCTAAAAGACCCATAACGGGTTTGAGGTATATTCAAACTTACATCCTAAGTCCCAAACTAACTTTTAAGGAAATTACGGTTTTGACCCCGAATTTCCTTAAAATTCTAAAACGGTCAAACGGGTCTCTAAACTTCCGGAAAAAATCTAACCACGTATACTATCCACTAAACGGTCCTAAACGAGCTCCAAAGATTCCCGAACATCCGATTCAATAAGAAAGGCTTAAAGAAAGTATTAAGCGTCACCTAGATAACTCTATATTTTAACCTCGATTTAACCACGTCAAACGTTCCTAAAAAATTCCGAAATAAAACTTATACGTACTAGGCCATGACTACAACGTACTAGAAGCATCGAAAGTCCTATAAGCCAAATCACCAAACCTACCCAAAATTATACTTAAAAATTCCTGGGCTCTTTTCCCTTCCAAAACAGTCTTTGACCTAACTTTAGAAGGCTATAAATTCAATCCGACCGTTGGATCTAACCCAAAATCAAACATAATGAACTAAATTATGAAAGCTATAATATACTAAAAATTAAATGGTAAAAATTCAACGGTCCATTAAAAGTTAAATGAGAGGGAAATACCTCTCTTTCTCCTCTATGTCCACCTTGCTGGGAATCGAGTTGCTGCTCCCGGGGTCTTGGCTTCAGTGACAGAGTGGTGGAAGTTGTAGCGTGCTCGGATTCGAAGGAGAGAAGTTATCGGTGGCCGGCGGAGGTTGAACTGCGGTTTGTCATGCTCAGACCTAGGGAGCAAGGAGTTGGCGTGAGATGCTCTCGGGAAGTCTATGTTGGAGTACTTGTTCCTCCGGCATGTAGAAGGGAGATGGCGCAAGGCTGCTCAGGGGAAGAGATGATGTAGAACTCACTGAAGCTGCAGTGAGTCGAGAGACGAAACAAGAGTGCGATGTGTCTGTTGCAGAAGAGCAAGAAACAAGGTAGAGGAGAGACGAGGATGAGCTTGTTGTTGTGTGCTCACGGGAGACTAGGAAGAAGATGTCGTTACTGCTGCATGCTCAGCCATGAATGGAGACAGAGAGAAGTAGCTTGCTCGTGTAGGGTGCTGCTGAGGTGGAGCTTGATACGTCTCATATCGGTTTCGGGAGGAGAGACCGTTCCTGCTTGGTCCGGCCAGGAGAAAGGAGCGGACGTCCCGCCTATCTCGACAACTCTAGGGGCAGTTTTCTCTAAGACCTCTAGAAAGAAAGAAAAAATGGAAGAAATTTATTTTAATATGAATTATAAGAACTAAATGTATTTTTATTTTGTGGTGTCTTTAATAATATTATACTAATGGTAAAAAAATTGGAAGAAAATTAGCGGAACTTATAAAGGCACGGCGGAAGAATTAACAATTGCACGACGGTTACGGTTTCCGGAACCGTCACGGTTTTGGAAACCGTAAACGTGATAAAAGCACCACGGTCACGGTTTCTAAAACCGTGACGGTTCCGGAAACCGTAACCGTTGTGCATTAAAACCTAGAAAAAGAGCGGACTTGGAACCCGTAGCCGCAAGCGTCTTCTTTCAGCGAAAACAATCGGACGAACGACGACGACGACGAAGCGATTGACGGCATTTCGACACGATTTTAACGCATTCGAGAGCATGGATCAAGGTGGCGAGGATGGACGGTCCTTCTAGAAGCGTCAACATAGTCCGACAACGGTAATTTAACGGTTAATTTCGATTACGAGTTTTATCGATTACGAGTTTTTAGGTTTGATTTGTTGAAATTGAAGGCATGAATTGAGTAGATTAGTTTGGAATCACGTAGAATAGGATTTGTAGTGTTTGTTTTGTTGAAATTGTGGAAGAAACGACCCCGAAAAAGGTGGAAGAAGAACTGTCGAACGCCATTAATGGTGTTCGGCCGGGGAAGATGAACAGTGGCTTCCACGGCCACGGTTACCGGATCCGTGGAGCCACTATTCATCATATAATGCATTTTATGCATTATAATTCGTTATTTAGAATTATAATGCATACAATGCATTATTTTGAAATAATTTGAATTTAATTAAATTAAAATTTAATTTCCTTAAATTAAATTCAAATTTAATTAAATTCAAATTAAAATAAATTAAAATAAATTAAAATTAAATGAAATTAATTTTAAATAAAGTTAATTTAATTTAATTTATTTCAAATGAGTTAAATTAAAATGAAATTAACTCGAATTAAATTTAATAAAATAAATTTATTTTAATTCAATTAATTACTAATTACATAAATAAAATTAATATTAAATGTAAGTCGTATTAAATTAAATTAAATGTAGATAAATTAAATTAAATAATTCTAAATTAGTTATATATAATCGGAACTTCTAAGGGCACGGCGGAAGAATTAACAACTGCACGACGGTTACGGTTTCCGTAACCGTCACGGTTTCGAAAACCGTAAGCGTGATAAAAGCACCATGGTCACGTTTTCGATACCGTGACGGTTCCGGAAACCGTAACCGTTGGTGCATTAGAACCTAGAAAAAGAGCGGATTTGGAACCTGTAGCTGCAAGCATCTTCTTTCAGCGAAAACAGTCGGACGAACGACGACGAAGCGATTGACGGCATTTCAACACGATTTTAACGCATTCGAGAGCATGGATCAAGGTGGCGAGGATGGACGGCCTTTCCAAAAGCGTCAACATAGTCCGACAGCGATAATTTAACGGTTAATTTCAATTACGAGTTTTATCGATTACGAGTTTTCGATTACGAGTTTTTAGGTTTGATTTTGTTGAAATCGAAGGCATAAATTGAGTAGATTAGCTTGGAATCACGTAGAATAGGATTTGCAGTGTTTGATTTGTTGAAATTGTGGAAGAAACGACCCCGAAAACGGAGGAAGAAGAACGGTCGAACGCCATTAATGACGTGCAGCCGTGGAAGATGAACAGTGGCTTCCACGGCCACGGTTATCGGATCCGTGGAGCCACTGTTCATCATATAATGCATTTTATGCATTATAATTTGTTATTTAGAATTATAATGCATAAAATGCATTATTTTGAATTAATTTGAATTTAATTAAATTAAAATTTAATTTAGTTTAAATTCAAATTTAATTAAATTCAAATTAAAATATGTTAAAAATAAATGAAATTAATTTTAAATAAAGTAAATTTAATTTAATTTATTTAAAATGAGTTAAATTATAATGAAATTAACTCGAATTAAATTTAATAAAATAAATTTATTTTAATTTCAATTAATTACTAATTACATAAATTAGATTAATAATAAATGTAAGTCGTATTAAATTAAATTAAATGCAGATAAATTAAATTAAATTAATTTTAAATTAACTATTTATAATTAAATTTAAATCGATATTATAAGTGTAGATATTAGAGGAGATGTCGTGTCGCCGTCCTACGGCGTCGGTTCGTAGAGCTCGAGACCATGTGCGACACAGGCGGTGCAGAGACTGGTACAGGTTCCACACCGACCTTCAGCTTCCGATCCTTCTCCACGAGTACGACATTCAGAGATACCATCCGCCTCGTATCACACCGAGGATGACGATGAGGGCAAGGAGGAGATTGTTGGCCCTGCTACACATGGGGTGGAGGAGGACATAGCTGGTCCTTCACGTACCCCTGCTACACATGGGGTGGAGGAGGACATAGCTGGACCTTCACGTACCCCTTCTACACATGGGGTGGAGGAGGACGTAGGTAGACCTTCACATACCCCTGCTACACATGGGGTGGAGGAGGATGCCACTCGTCTTGACGAGCATATAGCCGTACCTATCGATGAGGATATTCCATACGACGACCACGTGGATGATGCTTTCATCCCGGCCGATAGAGACCGGGTTGTTGCTGACATAGGAGCACCGTTGACTCAGGAGGTGCTGACATGCTATGGTACTCATAGGGCTCGCGGAGTATGGATTGGAGAGATACATAATTGGATCACAATTGTAACAAATTAGCTTAAATTATACTGTAATGAAATTTTTGATTAAATGTAAACTTGTCCATGAAGGAGGACTACAGGAAGCCCGTGACGGCATTGAGGCGAGTGTCGGACATTGGCCATTTGAGGCGGTGGATATCAGATGCTGATAGAGTGGACCCCGATTCTTGGTTTGGTCTGACGTCTAGGAGCGGTCTCACTGAGTTACTCGACATCTCCTTTGTTGGTGTGGATCATGCTCTAATCCATGTATTTCTCAAGAGATGGCATCCAAAGACCAGTAGTTTTCATCTACCATGGGGTGAGATGACCATTACTCTCCATGATGTTGCTGTTATCATGGGGCTTAGGATTGACGGAGAGGCTATGTTGACACCACTCAGTAGACGGGACCGTAGCGTATGGTTGGCTAGGGTATTCCGTTTGACTGAGACCGAGGCAGATGCTCATCATTCTGCGGTGTCTATCGATCTCAGAAGGGCATACGAGATTATTCGTCGATCACCAGACACCCCAACCCATGAGATTGTTTCCGTCTTCCTTCTTTTTTTCTTGGGGTCCACCTTGTTCGTCGATAAGTCGACGAACAAGATCCGACCGTGGTTGATCGATTTTGTCCGAGACCACGACCGCACAGGAGGATTTGCTTGGGGCACTGGGGTCTTGGCATATCTATACTGGTACTCACTACCACAAATGGAACTACTTTAATACGGTCTCTTCTAACGATATTAACACTCCTTTTTCGGCCTATTTGTCCTAAAGGATGATGGGTGATGCGTCACGACTCAGGGTGAGGACCATTGGTGGTTGCACATCTTTGTTACAAGTATTATTCTTATTTTAGCTCTATAATAATTTTGTTCATTTTTTGGAAAAAAACTAACAATTATTTTGTTCAGTTCTGGATATATGCACATTTTCCCTCGCTTGGGTGAACTGCGGCCGAGGATCCAGCATTGCACGGATCAGCTCGATGGGCCACGAGACTATCTGTCCGAGGGCACCAGTACAAACACTAGAAAGGCTGAGATCCCTACGTACCCAGCTAGACCAGATGAGAGCGGAGGATATCAAGTTTATGCTTTACGGGATAAGGTTCTAGATTTTGAGGGCGAGTTCAGATTATCCACCTACAGAGGCACGATCCAGATAGGCGACATTGTGGAGCCATACATGCCTGACAGGGTACTCCGGCAGTTTGGATTTGTGCAGACCATCCCATAAGAGAGGATCACACCTTACCTAGAGGTTCGTCCAGAGACCGGCAAGGGTTACAAGGTCCGATTCCACTCCGTTGAGGACAGATGGGAGAGCAGACACGATGCCACAAGCAAAGTATCACTTGCGGGTCGGATTCCGGCACCTGATCCATGGATTGTATCAGCGGACTACATGGACTTGTTCAGTTCCCGGTGTCACCCGTTTGAGTTACCCTGCTCAGCGGTTCAGATTCCCCCACCGGAGCGCTCTTCTCCAGTTCCAGTTTCAGATACTAGGGTACGTCATCATTAAATGTAGTCTTTAGATTTGTATCCTTAGTACAATAAATTATAACAGATGTTTGTATCATTGCAGCGTCTACACATACTACAAGTGAGTCTCAGAGATCTCATAGCACGTGGTGGGCTTGTTCCGGTTTCAGAGATTCAGAGGATCTATGACGAGTCTATTGCACATCAGGCCCCTATTGCACAGACTCAGGTTAGGGTGTCGCAACCCAGACGTGATTAGTTGGACGTTGATTTTTGTATATTGTTCCTCGTGTTCATGTATTTATACTTCGGATGTTATTTTTTTGTACTTCGGTTTGTTTATATATATATATAGTCCTTATATCAATGTTTAACACATAATATGCACGAATAACATCACGACAAGTCCATTTATTACTTAATAAAGAAGAACAATACAAGATAAAGGAGTTCACATTAATACGGAGGAAAATCAACACGAAGGAACAACATCTAACTACTCTAAGGGGGTTGAATGGACTTCTACGATTCTTGGAGACCCTTCTTTGTACCTCTTTAACCTATCTTCAAAAGGTTTATCCCATCCATTTACGCTTGCATGATGATTATGATCTCATGAAGGGGATAACTTCGGTAATGGTGCATCGGGTTTCAGCCATACCTTCAAAAAATAGATTCAAGGATTTCCTTCAAACAATAGAAATTCATATCATGGGAAACAAGTTCGTAAAGTAAACAAACTTACAGCTACATAGTGATTGCCGTTGACATGTGCTATTGCACGAACTTCTGTCGGTGGCTCTTGATTCTCCACCGTTGTAGCCATAGGTAAACAAGTCTCGGGATTTCCCCCAAGTACCACCACAATGCAACGATAATACGTTGCGGCTATAAGAGGAATGACTGGTTGCTTAAACCAATTCTCCGGTCCGCAACCTATGTCCTCGGTCCAATAAATAGATTCAAGGACTTCATCCATACTCCATTGGTATGTCATATGTTGCCATTAAACGAGGAAAAGATGAACAAACATAACAAAAACTCACAAGGAAATAACACCAAAATGACTAAGAAAATAAATGAGATACTCACGACTTTGTAGAGATCCTTCTTCATGTATAACTCCAATGCCATGTCCCTTCTTATGGTCAATAATCTTCCTCCATACATCCAGAAACAACATCGAGGGCTTTATATCCACAATGTCCATCGGATTTTACATCTATAGCTTTGAGGATGAATGGTCTCACTACATCCGCAATCTGACCCTTCTTGAAGCGATACACCTTAGGTCCTCGAGAGGTAGCTTTCTTGGCACGTGGTTGAGTGCACGGAGTTTATTCCTCTAGTTTGGGCTCCTCAATCTTAATCCCCGTTTCTCGGCCTGATTTCGGTGGATGACCCCGGGGTCGTGGACGTGATGACCCTGGACCATGTTCGAACCCACTAGGATCTGTCTTTGTTGAACGCATACCGTATTTCGTAGGTCTTACTTTAGTTCATACTTGTTGTTGCGGTTCCCTCATGTTTGTCATTTCCGGATTTATCATATCCTCATATGTGGAAGCCATCCGCTCAATCTGATCTTTGGTCAACAAATTGTTATCCATCTACTCCCTGAAGTTGTTTAGCGACAAAATGTTTGGATCAATGTGGACAACATCATCTGCTATGATCGGATTCACCTTTTCCCAACGTACTTGCCTCCAGTATGGATGAAATTGATCCAAACGAATCGGCATCCGATCCCTAATAGAAATGAAAAACTCATGTGCACAAGGTAATCCATGGGCTTCCCTCCAATATGAATCGCGACATGTAGTGAGGCTCCTAATTTTCTTCGCCTTCTCATAGATCTCCAGCAACAACTCGAAGCACTCGTTGCTTACTTTATTTCGGAGAAAATCAAATATTGGAACATGCACATCAAACAACATTCTCTCGCGTGAAGTCTCTATGGATGCTTCAATCTTCCCAATTTGATCGACTACCATTAAGTCGATGTTGTCCACAAGCAATTGAAATTCTTGCACGCTAGAACGCAATGTTCTCTTCAACAAAGAGTGTGCGGACTCACACCTACATATCAATATAGAATCAGTACAATTATTACTATAAGATTTTAGTAAATGTAGGTTTGAGATCTTACATGTTTGTTGTCCTCGTGCCAAAATGATGATACAAGTCACACCATGCGCGAATAATTGCCTCCTTGTATGGAATCAGCCATGTGGTCTCCAAATACTCCATCAATCTCGGGTAACTTTGCCATGCAACTTTCATCTCAGCCAAGCGCCTCTCGTAACTCGCCGATGATCGGGATTCAAACAAGGCATTGTATTGTGCTATGAATTGATCTCGTGCTTCCAAGGATCTTGTCACTGCCCAAGCTCTTTGGTTAATGTTGCACTTGGCATGAAATGTGCAAAGCATGTGCTTCACATCTAGAAAGACAACTCCTAGTGCACGAATAAGCCCAAGTTCTCTATTTGTCACAATGACTCCCGGTGTAAGATTTCCGCACACATGTCGGAGTCTCCCTAATGTCCACTCGTAGTGATTCGAGTTTTCCTTAGACATGAAGGCAAATGCTATTCCGAACGTCTTCCTCGTGCTAGTAATTCCAACGATCTCTAACAACGGCATCTTGTACCTACATATTTTGAGGCACAATCAAGACTCTAATGTCCAATTAAACTAAAATAACAAAAATGTTCATGTAATATGAAGACACTGAAAAACAAAATTAATGTTAACACTTACTCGTTCGTCTTGTATGTCGTGTCCATTATGATGACATAAAGAAATAAGGTGAGGAGATGCCTGGAATCTGGATGCATGATGAAAAAATCTGAAATTTCATCAGAATGTGGACATCTTCTCACATTCACATAGTAACGACGGTTTTGGAGACTGTGTAGTGCTTGTTGTAGTGGGCCTCGTCCTTCAGCTTGTAGCATCCTGATCTTCAAACCAGCATTGTATATTTGTCTCATGGAAGTGACATTGTTGGGATCATCTAACTGTAGTGACTTCAAAATATCGCCCGGCTTTATACTTGCAGTGAGTTCACGTCCGACCTTCCGAAACTGTTTCGGCGTCAATCGGACAGCAAAACTATGTCCCTTCAATTTCTCGGGAAGTGTATGGTTGTGCACTCCACATTTAACATGCAACGTCCATTTATCAATTTTGCTTTGTACGCCCTCAAGCTCAAATGAACACCCGTCTTTTATCGATTTACGTGCTCGCCTGGATGACGGCTCAACATTTGGATCAACGTCTTTCTTCTTCCGAGTTGACCTGAAAGGTTCGCATGTCAACCGAAACGTCACGAGTCCACTCCCATTTCTCCATGACCTACTTGTGACAAACACCATATTCATAGTTTCTCCATGAAACGAGTCCAATCAACCATTGACTCTCGATCGTAGAAATAACCATTAATTTCAAACATTCGACTATAATCGGTCCCTTCATCACGTGAATAAATCGGAAGACCCTAATTGAAAATAAATTGAATAAGAATTTTTTTCCAGCTATAATTACAAACTTAAAAAAAATTATTACCTGAAAATGTGGAAGAAATTCATTCGGTTGACTGAATTTTGAATCATCGAAAGGCATCAACATCTCTTCATTGTCTTTTGTCGCCATTTCCGCTACCAATTTTTTTGAGAATTTGGGTGAAATTTTGTTCACCTCCCTCCTCTATCCCTCTCAATATATAAGGGCTGAATCCACCGGCTATTTTTACAATGTTCGAATTTCAACGTTCAATTTACAACGTTCGAATTCCAACGGCTATTTTTTCGAAGCGGTATGATAACTTCCACGGTTACGGTTCCCGGACCCTTCACGGTTCCAGAAACCGTGACCGTGGAAAATTTCTCAAGGTCACGGTTCCTAAAACCGTGACGGTTCCGGGAACCGTAACCGTCGTGCAATTGTTAATTCCTCCGCCGTGCTCTTAAAATCGCCCAAAATTAATATTAGATTTTAAATTTATAAATTTATATATGATAATTTTTGGGTAAATTTATTTCATTTGTGAGTTTTTTTTTTTTTTTTGTATACAAGTAAAAAGTATCCATGAAAACTTATTAGGTAAATATATACTGTTGTTACAATCTAATTAGTTGATTATATTATAGTAAATACAATATATTTTATAGTGATAATAAGTTTATTTTTTAAAACATGTATACATATACATTTTTTACTAATCTAAGACAAGAAACAAATTAAAAAGGCAAAATAAAAAAGCGTTCGTCTTTAAAAGGTTTAGAGTCCGTCATTAAATATTGATTATTGTCTAGAGAAAATTAGCCTATCCAAAATTTTAATCATAAATTCGTCTTTGTTCACTCGTCATGTCGAATGTAATTGTACATGCCCTCCTCTAAACTCTACTTTGTTACCTTGATCAAACACACCATGAATATTGTTATGTTCATATTATTTATTTATTTATTTTCTTTGACACCAGTTTTTTTGGTTTGTTTGGATCTAACAATTTTGGTTTGTTAAAACATATTTGGCTTTGTGTGTTTGGATTTTATCTTTGATTTTCACAATTAATATTAAAATTGAAAACCAATTATTACTTTGACGTATTGTGATATTTTGTTGTGAAGATGGCATGGGTCTTGTCATGGGCAACGGTGGATCTTGTCACAAAGGCGTGGGCCTTGCCAGGGAGCAATGGTCTTGTCTAAAGCTTGTCAAGATTGGTGTAGGCGATGTGTTGCTTGTGCCGCTTGGATGCCGCTTGGAGTGTCATGGCCGGACCCGGTCACATATGTGTTGGCGCCATGATATATTATAACATCTCGGCGAGTAAGGAGTCTAGTAAAGGTGGCGTGCTTGGTCCATTTCAGGCCGGGAGGGTCAGGATGTTGCGAGTCTTGGTCTAGCCGGAGGCTTTTTTCCCAAATCCTTATGAGCGTGATGGCATTTTCTCTAGGGACGTGACGATCATATAAGGTTGTATTACCTAGGAATGAATTACATGATTTGCATGATCATTTTATTCGTACTTTTCCGGCATCCTGAAAAACCAAGAAGTAAAATACGGTATCTCGCTCTTCGGCCATCTACAATGCATCCAACCCTTTTTCTCATGAACGCACCAAACATATCGAGGTTGATTACCACGTTATTCGTAATGATTTCAAGCCGACTCAATATCCTCTCGTCATATTCATTCTTCTGATCAGTTGGGAATCTCTTCACCAAGACACTATGTCAACGTCCGTTCTAAATCTATTTTCTATGTTGGCGAATCAGATCTTCACCCTCCAACTTGAAAAGATGTATTTTATATATAAATAGATATTGTTGTAATATACTTAGATTACACAGTATTTGTCTTTATTCCCTCCATATATATCACATATATTTAGCCTTAGTACTCTATCTAATATATCTATTCTACAATAATAATCGACTTATCCATCTCACTAGCTAAAACGAATCAAGATCCACCAGATTACTGGTGTAACACGGGTGACGATGAAGCTGGCAATGATATCATCTTGAATGAAGTGTATATATATTCAAAGTAAAAATAATTTGAAGGAAGAAGCATGCATGTGATGATCTTAATGGGACAGTAAGGATGTTTGGAAGTAAGTTGTGAGTTCAAAATGAATGATTCAGAAAGACAAAGTTGAGCAGATTTGGACCACTGGGAAGAACATGAAATAACAAGATATCAAGTGGGGATGAGCTAACAGAAAGAATACAGGATTACAGCAAAGCTCTCCATGTGAAATCTTAATGCTAGGCTGTGCTACACCCGTCTTTAACCGTGTTCACACGTTCATTGTACGTGGTCGTGTACGTACGAGCATACATATCTATCAGTGATCGAGACCCGATTTACATTAAAAATGGCTCTCTAATGAAAAATGAACTCGTTATCAAATTGATAATAGGGTGGACGGAAATTGGGAGGTTAATTCTACTAATGAACGATAGGTTGAAAATCATTTGCACATTGTTTATTATCACATGGAGACAAGGTGTATCTCTAGATTTTAGATACGTTAACTCGGGTGTAGAAAAAATTAATCAATGGACAAATAGCACCAAAGTTTCGAACTTTGGTGAAAAAATAACCTCACATCTGCCACTCATATCGACCCTTCACTCTTAACAAATAGACAAGTTGTATCTTAATATTATTTCTCGTATTTAAAAGTAAAAACTATATCGAATTCTGACACTCAATAAGTGAATTATGGAAATTGAAAGATAATAACGAAAACAATATATTATTATTAATTAATTAATTAATTAATTTAAAAAAAAAGAGTGAGATAAGTTATTTTTAGTAGTAAACACAAATGGGTATTTCTCCTAATAGATAGGTAGTTGTTGGAGATAATCAGTTCCTACATTGAAAGATTGGGATAATCTGATCCTTGTATATAAGGTCAGTGTAATACACATCATATTGTCAATTGGTTTTAAAATGGAACTCTGTCGGGTTTATGTGTTGGGTTTGGGCCTAACGTGTATGTGTGCTCGTATGCACACGACTCCCACTCTACCGGTCCATCTGTATTGGACTTTGACATGATATCAGAGGATTTTTGCCTAACGGCACTTTTCAACTCGGCTTGTGTTGATCCAAACACGACATGTATGTCAGTACGACGTCAAATTTGTCAATCCAAACAACGGGTCAACTTTTGCCTTATCGCAACCTTGTTACAACCAACTATATATCGATCTTGTCGATAAAATCACACCAACATCGCCATCATCCGAACACAACATATGTTGTCATCATGTATTCCAACCTTCATCTATGTACTTACACTTTGACTGCGAGGAATATTATGGAATATAAATATATTTAGCAATTGTGACATTCTCTAATATATATTACGTTACATTTTATTCTACATTGTTTTTATATTCTCATATATCCTTTGTATTTCCTTTTATAAAGGGTTAATATCATTAATAATATGTGTGGTTTTTCCCCACCAATTATATGGGTTCTCAAATCCTAACATTGTGGTATCAAAGCGGTTAACCTCAAGTCGGCTCGCGATCCTAACCTGTGGGAAAGTGTCAACTCGATCTATGCCCTAGTTGTACTTGAGGGGCGTGAGATAATTAGTTTTCATATCAAAAAATTGGGACATTTCAAGCCTAGTATATAAGGTCAGTAAGCTACTCCTCTTATTAGCAATTGATTTTAGGACATTCCGTTCTTGATAAGCAACACAATGCTTGCTGGCTTTGTAGTTTGCGTGAATCCACGAATCCAATGTTGTGGATTTTAAGTCATTTGTCACTTCTCTAACGAATTAAAACTCTCAGCCTCTCACTTGTAGCACATTGGACTATACACTTGTTGTAAGGGAATAATATCAACTTGATTAACTATGTATTATGTCATAATTATGTTAACATGCATGTTTATTTTTATTTTATTTTTGTTTCATTTTGTTTATAAATCTTGAGTTTAATTTTTTTTTTTTTGTTTATTTGAAGATTAATTTATTTTTATATGGGTTTATTATGGTTTATAAATCACTCAAAATAAACTTATAATACTAAAGTTATTTTTGCTTGGATGAGTTTATTTTTGTTTAAAATCCGATTTTGGCTTTGTGTTTTGAACAAAAATAAAACCAAAAAATAAACTACAAGTAAACAACCTTATCTGTTTTATTTATATAAACTCACTGAGAAATAAACCCGAAAATAAACTATAAACTCATTTAGTTTATAAACCCGAAAATAAGCCAATTTGTAAGTAAATATGCCATTAATTTATAAACTAGGGGATTAATTTTGTGTGTATTTTGATGAGCGGTTTATTTATGAATTGGTTTATTTGGGTTTAAAACTCACACAAAAATAAGTTGATGAATCCAAAGTTATATGGGTTTGTATGGGTTTTTTTAAAACCCGATTTCTACCTTATGTTTTTTCATCCCAATATTCTCTATTCATACCCTAATATTCAACATTATTCTTCACTTTTTTTTAGGGGTATTAACGTCTTTTTAAATAAAATAAACTTCATGTAAACACCATTATCAAGGTTATTTATATAAAACCCTAGAGAAATAAGCCCAAAAATAACATATAAATTCATATAAACTGATTTAATTTATAAACCCCAAAAAACAATCAATAAGTAAACAAACCTGATATTTTTTTTGGATTTTAATTCTTACATTAGTTAACTAAATCGATGTTAAATAATTAGATGTATTTTTGTGTTATTTTATATACATTTGTTGTTATTATTTTATTTTAAATTCATCTATAAATATATTGATAAGTAATTATTTATTGATTTTGATGAAAAATTGAACTATTTAATTATTTATAGTTTGATAAAGTGGAGATATAATTGTGTTCTACATATATATGGGGGGGAAATTCTTTAAGTTGAATTTTTAAAACAAAAGTTAATTTTAATTTAATAAATGATATAAAAAAATCACGTAATAAACTTAAAATCTAATTTCTTTATAAGAAAAATACGTATTTGAATAATTTGGGACTTGGGAGGCTAGATTAATTGATCATCGAACACGTGGTAAATATCACTTTCGTTATAATATACTAAGATAGTAAATGGGATGTAACAATTTCATGACTTCCATGAAATTGTATGAGATAGAAGGATTAAACCGTTCAAGGCTTTAATCCTTCTATTTTAATGAGTTGCATGAAATTGATCAAACCCCAGTTTGAGTATACACATAAGAAACGCAATTTATATGCTCACTTATATTGATATTGATTTTGGCATTGAAGTTGTCCCGGACATGGTGTACCGAGGTCCTTTGATCGAAAAATTGTGATTAGGGTTGCAAGAATTGGATTTTGTACGTTTACCTCCCGGATCATTCGTCATATGTTTGATTCATTTAGTGAGGAGACAACGAAAATGAAAGCAAAACGAACTAGAGACAAGTATGTTGAACTTATAAGCCAACACAATGCACTTACAGAAGTAATGTCTTGAAGACTTGTAACGTTATTTTGGGATAGTTTAGTAAGCAAGTTTTGGGCAATAAATGAGGCAGTAGTAATTTTGTTGGAATAATTAGTTCTCACATCGAAAGTAGGGACATTTTAAACCTAGTATATAAACCTAATATATAAATTTGGTGAGTTATTCTTGTCAATTGATTTAGAATGAAATCTTTTTGGATTTATGTATTTGACTTAGAACTAACGTGTATTTATTTTTATTTTATTTTCATCATTAATTTGAAAAATAATTGCAAACAACAACAACATACTTATCTTACGAACCGAGTGTTACTTTAAAATGACCAATCCATATTTGTTTTTTATTCGCTTAATATCAGCTCCTAAATACCGATTCTAGTAGGAAATGAGGTTCCGTTACCACCCTCTCTCTATACGAGTTCGGTATATTCACGAACATGCACCTCGTACAATCCGGGCTGGAGACGTACTATATGAAGTCCATGACAGCTCGGTCCAAGACCCTCGTTGCATTTCATCGCGACTCTACGGACACCATACTAGTCGATCTCACCATGTATCCGTAAAATACATTTTACTACGGACACCATACTAATCTACATGACAGTTACTACATTTCAGTTATCCCATTTTATTTTTTTAAAACCAATTAATCTCATTTAATCATCTTTCTTAACTAATTATTAGAAATAAGATCTTACATTAAACAAAAGAGTTTTGTTACACCAATGATCTCAAAAAAAAAAAAAAAAAAAAAAAAAAAAGTATGTGCCGGTTTGGTGCAAATAACTACAAATAATTAAGTTGAATAAAACAAAATTTTCTCTCCTCTTCTGTGAGATTTATTTTGTTTAAAGAATGTGAATTCGGAGATGATTATGATATGATACGTTTCCAAAAGTGTTAAAATCAAATAAAAATTAGCATCAAATATTAACAACTCTACCAACATGAAAAAGAGGTTTATTTTAATGGATTTTGTCATCTGTGTTGGATCCACAAAAGTGTGAGCTGTTCACAAAACTCCAACGGATGAGATCTTCGTATGAATACTAATGGCTGAGGATTCACATCATATCCATGGTCGTCATTTCATCCACACCACATCGGCTCATATTTTTTTTCCTTTTTCTTCACTACTCCTTTCATCGCATATTATTTCACGTATGTCGTTTTCATGAGAGCAATACAAGATGTTACACTACCTTGCTTTCAAACTGGACTGAGAAAGGCAACGTTCTTTCAATCATCACTTGAATGCCTTCTTTTCTTGAACAATTAGAGTTTAATGATCGATCAGGGAGAAACACAAAAAGGAGAAGACATACATTCAAAACAAAGAGAAGTAACGAGAACAGATCGATCGAAGAAAGTACACATGAAAACATATGGGGTATGGGGACATAAGTCAAGTAAGATTTTAATTGAAATCAACCGAAGTAGTACACTACCTTTATATTGTAGGCTTGATTCATTTCAAGAATCTACCGTAAGATATACATCTTAACACTAAAAAGAAGATTGAGAGTAAACAAAAAAGTACCAAAGAACGTACGATATATGGGAAAAATATAACGAACCAATATGAAAAACGCAAGAGAAAAAGACATATATTTCAAGTGAAGAAAAACAATAAGAATATAATGGCCGAAGAAAGTGCACATAAAAACAATGAGACTTAATGTTTATTAGAAACCAATCGATAATAAGTGAAATAGTACACCAACTTTATATATTAAAATTGATTATGTCAAAATTCAATAAAGACGGACCAGGTAGAGCGGGGTCGTGTGCATACGAGCGCACATGCGAATTAGTCCAAAGTCCAACACATAAATTCGGAGAGGTTTCATCCTAAAACCAAATTGACAATACGAGGAGTAGCCCTCCGACCTTATATACTAGACTCGGAATGTCCATAACTTTCGATGTGGAAACTTATTATCTCCAACACGCCCCGCAAGTACAGTTATGGTATAGACCGAGTTGACACGTGCCCACAGGGAGAAAGGCAACGTTATTTCAATCATCACTTGAATGCCTTTTTTCCTTGAACAATTAGAGTTTAATGATCAGGGAGAAACACAAAAGGAGAAGACATTCATACATTCAAAACAAAGAGAAGTAACGAGAACAAATCAATCGAAGAAAGTACACATGAAAACATATGGGGTATATGGGGACATAAGTGAAGTAAGATTACAATTGAGATCAACTAGTAATAGGAGAAGTAGTCCACCAACTTTATATTCTGGGAGAAACATAACGAAGCAATATGAAAAACGCAAGAGAAAAAGACATACATTCAAAGTGAAGGAAAACAATAAGACCATATTGGCCGAAGAAAGTGCACATAAAAACACGATAATAAGTGGTATAGTCCACCAACTTTATATATTAAACTTGATTATGTCAAAGTCCGATACGGATGGACCAGGTAGAGCGGGGTCATCTGCATACGAGCACACATGCGCGTTAAGTCCAAGCCCAACATATAAACCCGGTGAGGTTCAATCCTAATACTAATTGGCAATAGAATCTAATGTGAGTAGAAGACTATATATACATCACAACACTATAATGTGAGTAGAAGACTTGATCAAATACCTTTTCAAGTTTCCTTTATTGAAACCCTTAGGAACCTAACCCTAAAGTCCTCCCTTTGGGAGAGAAATCATGACAAGAGAATCTAACATGGTAAAAGAATGTTCCAAGCATGTTGTATATGGCTACAGCTAGCCTTATTCAATATGGATGCATCAAGTGTAACACAAGATTGGGCATTCTTGCACGTAGAGATAAAATTGCATGGTTGGACAATAATACCCCCATGAGCCAACTAACAAGTAACAACTGCATGCCAACTGTAAACTTTGGCAGACTCCAAACTGGAGCCCATGGGTTCACGTGATGTGCTTGCTAATCACTAACCCCCTCTCGCCTCTTTTATGTGTCCTTTTCAACTCTTCAAACCCATATTCTCTATTTAACACTCTCCATCTTAACCCTAAACACACCCAGCCTAAGTTTCCTCAATATGGACTCCTCCAAGGCTTCTGCCCTCTTCCTCCTTTGCTTACTCCTCGTCTCCTCCGCCGCACCCGCCTTCGGTTGCGGTGTGTGCGGCAAGCCCCATCACAAGGCCTCTCCCAAGCCCACACCCAAACCAAAAACTCCTGAAGCCCCCATTTCTCTTCCTCCCGTTGTCCCCAAATTGCCCATACCTCCGGTCACCGTCCCGCCCGTCGTGCCTAAGCTTCCGGTGCCACCCGTCACTGTCCCACCCGTCATTCCTAAGTTGCCCGTTCCACCCGTCACCATCCCACCCGTAGTGCCCAAGTTGCCCGTGCCACCGGTAACTATTCCGCCCAAGTTGCCCGTACCACCCGTTACCGTCCCTCCGGTGGTGCCCAAGCTACCCGTGCCACCCGTTACCATCCCTCCGGTGGTGCCCAAACTACCCGTTCCACCCGTTACCGTCCCTCCGGTGGTGCCCATCCCGCCTGTATTGCCCCTCCCGCCCGTATTGCCCCTTCCGCCCGTTTTGCCCCTTCCACCAGTGTTGCCCGTGCCACCCGTCTTGCCCACTCCCTCGCCAAAGGGCAAGCCTTCGCCAAAGGGCAAGCCATGCCCACCGACCAAAACCCCAAAATGCCCGATTGACACATTGAAGTTGGGAGCATGTGTAGACTTGCTCGGAGGAGTAGTCCACATTGGGTTAGGTGACCCGGTTGTGAACGAGTGTTGTCCGGTCTTGTCCGGTCTTGTTGAGTTGGAGGCCGCAGCTTGCCTTTGCACCACTCTTAAGCTTAAACTTCTTAACCTCAAAATCTTTGTGCCTATCGCTCTTGAACTCCTTGTCACATGTGGCAAGACACCTCCTCCTGGCTTTACGTGTTCTCTCTAAGTGTAAGTACAAATTTCCCTTACAATGTATGTTCTTATCGTCGGCGTGCAATATATATATATATATATAACACTTGTTGTTTTGTTTTTGCAGGTTTGTTAAGTTGATTTACAAGTAAGTAGGGATCGAGTCGACATGAGAGGATGTCGACGAGCATCTACGCTTTCACTTTTCTTTTCTCGTTTCTCCCTAAATCTTGTATGAAACTATTGATTGATTATTGGATTTGGATTTGACTTTTTAGTTTCTTTCGACACAAAAATTGGTTTGTACGTAAGCTACTCCTATGTACTACTCTCATCTCTCATGCATGTGTGTAATTCTCTATTCGTCGTTATAAATATGCAACCACGAAATCAAACAATCAATGCTTCTTCAAATCATCGCATTCGCATTCGTTATATATCTCCTTAGGTGAGATTAATGTCATTCATTACAGGAGACACACAATCCATGAATGCACTTTGGCCTATTTATACACATCAAATCATTTTTATCGGATATTATAATTGAAACTTCATGAACTATAAATTGTAGAGTGATTTTATTCGTTATCACCAAAATGACCAAAAGAGTCTAACACATTCGCAATGCGTATGTGTTTCGCAATGCATATGTGTTTCATGGGACGTATCCGTAATTCGAGTGCGCAAAAATTAATTCTCCGGATGCACATGCAATGTGGATGCTCCCGGAGGGCGTCCTACAAAATTAAAACGCATGCGTCCCGTCCGGATCACTCCCAGTGTGTATGCACCTAAGATGTTCATCCTCTCAGGTGGGCGCATACGGAATGTGCATGTGCCGGGTCATGCGCATGTGTAGTCCACACGCGTTGTTTGGTCCGTTTGACAAAATAGAAATTCCGTAATTGTATCCATAATGTTTTTTAATAGTCATATTATTAGTGATTAGTTATCATTGTTATTGCATAGTATTATACACCTTAGAGTTATAATCATAATTGAAATATAAAAAAATAATCAAACTAAGTCTTATTATAATATACCAATAAGAGATTAATATAAGTTCTATTAATGAGGTTATTAAACAAATTTTATATTCTATGAACTATTAAACCATTTAAACTTATATCGTCATCATCAATACCTTCAATTATGAGAGCATATGTGTGTTGCTAGTTGATAGGAATGGGCATGAACTTGATTGTACACAAAAGCATGTGGTGTATGTTGATTGGGTAACGCTATCTTTGCTTTACGTCTAAACTCGTTTGTCTTCTCATATGACACATCTGGGTCCAACAACATGGCTACCTACGTCTCCTTGTTAGACTAACTGTGGCCCTTAAACATGAAAGACAAATTTAATGGATTTACAAATAATATGAATCCGATATTATTTAAAAATAACGACCCTTGTTTTTTATAAGAAAAAGGTAGGTTGTTAATTTTGTAAAAAATGTACAGAACAAATTATAATTATGGTAGGTCTTACGTTAGTAGCTATAAGAGAAGAAATAGTGTTAGATTCTTCTAATACAAAAGTAGTGTTATAATCTTCCCCAAATTTGTGGACAAAGTAAGTACATGTTTTAAATACAATCTATAATAATCAACAAGCGGGGATAGCTCAGTTGGGAGAGCGTCAGACTGAAGATCTGAAGGTCACGTGTTCGATCCACGTTCACCGCAAATAATTTTTTTTTTTTTATCCTTGCCACAATTACCTATTGTGTATTTTACTTGTCTTGATCGACCAAACATAATATCTAATCGAATCAAAATTATTTGAGTTCAATGATCTGTTATTCTCAAATATGATTTAAACCACTACTTTAAAAAAAATAAAAAATAAATGAATGTCAAAAGTGTTATTAAAAGGAAAAAAAATAATTATGATTAGTTAGTGTGATTAAGAAGATTGGAGTAAATAATAATCAAGCAATATCATTTCATTTTTATCATTTGACAAAACAAAAAAACAAAAAATCAAAAACAATATCATTTCATTTTTCTGAAATAACATATACAGATCTCAAACAATGTCATTTTCGACATCTCTAAATGATCAATTATGAACTCTTGATTATTTGTTTTGAAAATTGAAAGGAAATGAACAATAATCAGCTCGATTATGTGGAAACTGCAACATTCATGGAGGTTTAATTCAATTATGCTTAATATGAAGGTGTCTGAAAGCAGTTGGAGGATAACCAGAAAACAGAAATCTGAATAACGAGCGGCCAACGCATGAGCAATGTGTATCACAAGAAGACGGGCAATTCTCATACTATCCTAAATGAAACAATCTGAAAAATGCCACACCTTCTTATCCCTACAAGTAAAACCGACAAGACCCTTCGCCTTTCGGGAAAGGAAGAATTGTAACAAAGCAAATCTAGAAATGAGAATTTATTTCTGACTTAGAACTATTAACTATGTTACAAACACTTTATAAAAGGATTGACGACCCTACCTGTTATAACGGACAAAAACGGCCCAGTAGTTGCGACAAACCTTAAGATCTCGAACCATGGGGAACGAAACTAACATGATTACAGCTTCTCAATCTCGCCAGGGCTTCCTGCGCTCTCCCGGCCTTCAGATCCAAGTATATGCACATCAGGTTGGCTTCTCTACTGTCGGGTAATACTGATAATGCCTTGACAGCATACTGACTCGCCAGCTCCAAGTCACCTTGCATTGCTTGGAAGGATGCTAAGCTCACATACAGAACACCTATGCTGTCCTCTGGCTTGTAAAACACCATACTCGCTACATCCTCAGCTGCAGGGTTATTTGATTCTTCGGGATCCGACGGCCTGTTAACCTGCCATTGCTCACAATCCTCTTTGCTGTATGGAAGATCGATATTTCCACCAGAAAAGTAAACTGATAGCTGCTCTGCGGCTTCTTGGGGCTTGTTAAGCAAGCAAAGGGCTTCAGCTGCATAAACACGTGCCAGAAAGGCACATACTTTGGAGTACTCTGGCATTTCCAGGAGGGAGCGTGCTTTCGAGAGAGCTGCCTGAGGATTACCCAATTCCAGCTCCACAAAAGCC
Organism: Fagopyrum tataricum; assembly: GCA_002319775.1. Lineage (NCBI taxonomy): Eukaryota > Viridiplantae > Streptophyta > Magnoliopsida > Caryophyllales > Polygonaceae > Fagopyrum > Fagopyrum tataricum. The sequence goes on along the minus strand of CM008283.1, from coordinate 36,971,573 downwards.
AAACTAACAAGAATCGCTTGCTTAATCTTCTGGTTTTCCCTTCTGCACGTATCTTCGTATTCAGAAATGGAGCTCAAAGCAGCATTGAGATTAGCTCCGTTTTTTTGCTCTTTTGTATCCCCATTTGTATTAGCTTGACTTGAGCTTGACACATCCTTTGATCCCTTGTGATTCGAGTTCTTTGATGACGCAGCCTCACTAGGATCATTTTCCTCTGGGATGGATTTCAGTGGCAAGCTAGACTTGACTGATTTCAACTCTAAACGTCCAACCAAGTCAAGGGCATTCCATAGACACTGTCGAGCAAATGTAAGTGAGAGGTTATGTGGCACAGTATCACTACCTAAACTCGAGCCCTCCTTCTCTGTCAAACTCACAGGCCTAGCCCTAATCAAGCGATCTTCCACAGAAAGGTTCCTCCACTTCCCTTGACCAAAAACTGTGACTTTAAATTCTGGTCCACGAAGCAATCGGTCAAATGACTCACAAAGTCCCTTATCTGAAGCCAATAGACAACATTCTGCTATTCTGAGCCACAGGAGAGGCTTGCTGTAGAAGACTAATGTAGCCTTCTGGAAGCACTGAACAGCAAGAAGAGGGTTGCCGCAGGCCAAGAACTGCAAACCACGGTTATACATAATAAGCAGACTTTCATCCTGAGAAATCGTTGCAAGTTCATTTGGCTTTTCCTTCCGAATAGACAAGCAAGTAGACAAAGCCTTTTTAAAGAATACACTGGCTGTATTAGGCTTTCCCCATTTGTAAAATATGCAACCAACATTGTTATTGTATATAATAGAACTTCCAATGTCTGCTTGGTTATAGCATGCCTTTAAAAGCTTCTCAGCTTTCACATAATTCCCACGGGCAAGTTCAAGCTGTGACTTCAAAAGAAGAGCACAGGAAGAATCCCTACCACGTGCAATATTCATTGCCAACTTCAGGTCACGCTTTGCCATCTTCAGCCTCCTAGTAAGGAACAAAAGTTGGACCTTGTAGATTGGTAACTTGAGCTTCAGACCGCTGGAAGATAACTGGTCAGAAGGAGTCCTAGGAAGGTCATTTGAACTAGGGAGGTTGGTTGGCCTCGCTAAGTTCTGTCCACCCATGTCCAAAGTTGAAAACAATGTCTCATACTCAGCTGATTCATCTGACAAAGTCCTAGACAAAGAATTCTCTGAGGCACTAGCAGTTGCAGATGAATCTGAAATCAAATCATCCACAGCTGATGCATTGACAGGAATTGAGGATGACTTCATTACTAAATTGGAAGCTTGTAGTCCCATGCTTGCATTGTCAGCTTGATTCATATGACCAACACCAAAAGCTTTTTCAACGTAATTGACTACATCCTGCACACACATGCAAGCAATGGGAAATTTTATCACCAAAAAATTTTATATTTTCAAATTTCAATATCAAAGTTGATGAATAAAATAGATTGCAAACAGCCTTAACTACTCTGCAATGATAAATTCCTCCTTCAGAACATCCTTCTAATTGTAGATTCATGGACTTCCTTTCACACACAACACTAAAAATTATATTTTAACATTACGGATACAGCAAGGAACCTAGCCGCTGATTTCAGAGCAACCACAACTCTTCAATACCAAAATTGCAAATTTGCATCACAATATAGAGGGCAGAAAACAACATTTATTGCACAGCAGTAGACAGACAAATTTCCAAGTTTATTGAGGGAAAGCCAGTCTGTCAAGTTTATGAGCTGATTGACTTAATTAATAACTTGAGACAAGATTTAAGACTACATATCTTCATAATTATCAACTTACCACAAAGTTCTACAGAGATATTAAGCAAATAGCGACACCAAGCACCACATAAAAACAAAGCAACTAACCACATGAATAAACATAATTAACATCTTCGATGAGAAAGAGACGTGCTATAAGATCCATAAAACTGAATACAGCATCAAGGACTCAACACTAGCTCAAAAACTGAAGGGAAAAAAAACATTACTTATTAGATTTCAACTAAATATTATATTCTAATAGCCTTCGTTGACTGATTAGGAGTGAGTTATTAGCTAAAAGTCACTTTAAAAAAAAATGGGAAACCTTTAGCAGACCACCTTTTGAAAATTTGTTTTAAATCAAAACCCCATATAAAATTGAATTTACTAAATTTAACAGACCACCTTTTGAAATTGTTTTTGTATTACTTCAACCCAAAATCCCCTCTATCAAATTTAATTCAAGCAATAATCCATTTATTTATTTGGAAGATTGGAAGAAATTTGTTATTAATTTTGATCATTAAACAGATGAGCATGTACAACTCTTAGTAAACAGAAAAAGGAAAATAAATAAACAGTATATTTTGACAAATTTGAGACAATGAAAATTTTTTGGGAAGCCTTTACCAAACAACCTTTTAAAAATTTGTTTTAAAAATCAAAAACCCATATAAAACTGAATTTACTAATTTTACCAGACCACCTTTTGAAAATTGTTTTTGTATTACTTTAACCCAAAATCCCCTTTATCAAATTTAACATACTCTCTCATTATAAAATATAAAATTTCAAAAGAAGCTAAAGTCAACCATATTGGAATACTTTGGATCAATTTTTATTTGGGATATATCATAAACAGTTAGGAAGTTATCGAAAAGGGGAAGTTCAAACTGGGTGCAAAAACGGAAATGAATTCTTACTTAATGACTACAAATACATACACAAGTTCCTTTGATATTAATAGATAACTAAATAGTTAAATTAAGTGAATAAGTAAAGGGTATTTGGGATAATACTAATTGGTGGTTGAATTAGCAAAATGTATTATTGCATAAGGTGCTTCTACATATAAAAATAGAGTTAATTCAGTACAAATAAAAACTCACGTTTAGAAAAGTGGCTTTTGACAAATATTAGGCATGATTAGGAATTTCCAAAATAAATAAATTTATATATATAAACACTCCCTCAGTTACACATCAATTGTCACCATTGGCATATGTAAGAAAAATATTGCCAAAAAAGAAAACTAAACATAAAATCATTACATTCAACAATACTGCTGACTATCAGAGCCATATCATAAGGAACTGACTGGAACATAAACTTAGCTATATTTAGACCTGGCCATCGGGTAGCTCAGGTCGGGTTTGGTTACTTTGGGTTCGGATAAATAATGGGTCAGGTAATATCCGGTCAAAATTTACCAAGTGACTCGCTACAGGTTTCGAGCAGATTTAATCAACCTGATGGTCAGATTGTTCAAATCTGATATCTTAACTTCTCATGCAAATCCTACAAACAATTCTTTCTTTTTTTTTGTATATAGTTTTTGAAGTTTAATTGGCTTAATTTAATACTCAATTATATTCATTAAGCGTCCACTTGCTCATTTTTCTTTTTACAATCAAACTATGATTTGTGGACTAAGTTTTGGCGCAAATATGTCTCCTGAGTTGCGACATCTACAACTTACTAGTACATGAATGTCTTACTAGATAATATCTATATGCATCTACTAAAGCAAAAATGAATTAGGTGACAAGTCAAACAGCCAGGTAAAACACATCAACATTTCAATTATAATGATAGAGCAATCTATCAAATGCTATTTATTTAAATCTGTTTATAATAAGATAATATACTTATAAAGTGTGCAAAATCAATCTATCAGATTAGCGCAAAAGCCCTTAAAGTCACGTGTCATTCTCTTAGACATTTAGTGACACATAAGTCAAGATAAGATCAAAAAAAGAATAGTTGAAAATAAGTTATTATGTAACTTCAAACTACATTAACAACAAGATATTGTAAACTTGAACCAGTACACTTTTCAACATACGTACCTAACATTTAAGGTAGTACTTAAGCAAATAACTGTTACCCACTATGCTCCCATTACATTTTAATAAGTATCAAATAAATATGAACAAAACCTTTCTCCCCTCACTCCCCTCAGCTTATACAAATCTCGGAGAAAATCCACCAGAAAAGAAGCATTTCCTTTCTAACACTCTCTGCCAAACTCAGCTTTAATTCTAAGAAAAAAAATAGCTCCATTTGATGTAAAATGTGACGACGAGTATAAGTACCAAAAGGTTTTAAATTGGTTTACAATCTGATCTAACATGCCTGGACCTTTAACATGAAGAGATAGCTAGCACTTATAATTAAGTAGATTATAAATTGAATTGGCTTTTTAGGCTTAAAAAATCTACTCATCATATCACTAAGAACTTCACAATAATATCCAAAAAACACAACGCATTTGAGTACTTATCTTAAAAGAAATCCGCATGTGCAAAATTTTGATATGAGAGCTAATGGTGAATATCATGAGTTGTAGCCTTACAGGTCATTATTTAGAAAGCTGAAGCAAGGGGACAAAACAAATATCTAGGCATCGTCTATAAGAAGAAAAAAAACACAGTTCTATCTTCCCTTATACCTTTTAAAACAATGCTCAGTGCTATAGGGTTGAGGCTGACCAAATTAAAATGTAACCGAGATATGCCCAGTGAATATTTCTAATACATCCGTTCTGGAAATAGTTTCCAAAAAATATAAGAAATATATATATATATTCTCCTACAAAATTCATATGAAAATAAAGGATGAACTTACTGCAAATTGTGCTGCATCCTGACTAGCAACAGCAAGATCCAGCAGTAATAGGCAAACATGTACAGCTGTACCCTGCATGCAACCAAAATTGTTAAAAAAAAAAATGGTTGATAAAAGGTGATCTCTACAGAACACAAACAACACAAAGTAGCTTTAGTACCTCATCTATGGGCTCGATATTTTGAAACAATGGCTCCAAAATTGACATTGCCCTGCTATAATCATGCAGATGGTACAAAATAATTGCCTGGAGAACATTTTGAACTCTCCAAATCAACCAATGTTTTTACCACACTTAATCACCCGACCAAGATAATCAACTGAAATACACATACCAGATTCAGTGTTGCCACAGAAGAATCAAATTCATCTGTGTAAAGCAAAGAAGCACTGTTTTCAGAGATTTGTTGTCCCGCAGAACTAGTCCCCTTAGGTCCTGAAGTAGTTTTCTTAGCAGGCTGTGATCCCGCCTCCTGCTGTTCTCCAGATGCACGAGCAAGATCTTTGTACTTTTTCTGCATGTCGATAATTCAAATAAACAACAAGAAAGATGGAAGAATCTTAGCAAAACAACAATTCTAGTAGATTACACATCATCAAGCCTAACAGATAAAATTCAACAAACTGCCAAATCCCAAAGTGCTGAGTGGCTCACAAGAAAAAGGAGATTTGTGTTTGTATCTTAAAGCTGACAGTTGCTAGAATATGCAAATGTACCACAATGTTGCTGAATGTTGAGCACATGAATGTTGAAAGCTCACCATACAATAAGTTAGCTTGTAAAACACAAGCAAAAATAATCTTTATAAACTAAAACTCGATCTTCATATAGAAAGAAACAAGTAACTGAATGGTTCTGGTTTAGATGCATGGACGTTTTTGCCTCTTCTTTTGCTGTTTTCCATGTATGGAGCTTCGTGACTTAAAGAAGAGCTGCCAAAGACGGCTAAACTATCTGCTTCTTGATAAACCAAATTAATGGTGAGCAACGATGAGTACAGCATTAGTTGTCTATTTTGATTAGACACGAAGGTCAAGTTCATATTGAATTAGCTTGCAAACTGTATCAATACAGTAGCTGATGTCTCTGTATATACAACGTTTATCAAGGGACTAAAATAATGACAGCTTTCTTCTAATAACAATCAGAACTACATATGAAATATTGACAAGAATCATGACAGGTTGAAGCTCTAACACCACCAGCAACTGCCATACATTATGAACTATGATTCAGAACGTTTGCAGTGCTTGCCAAGACCTTCACCATTTGACTTCATAGACAGTTAAACAAAATTAAAGATCCCACTGAATCATACCAAGAACAAAATACCTCCAATATTAAAAAGTCAATATGCTATATCAGCTGAGCTATACCTTGACATTGATGAGTTCTTCCATCAGTTCCCTATTGTTTGAGCAACCATCTCGGAAAAACTTTGCAAGAGCAATATTATGTAGAACCTGAGAAAAAAGAATTTGTTTAGGAAAAGAAAACACAAGGTACAACTTGGATTAAAACATATACCAAACAGGGCAACAGAAAAGATGACTTCAAGTAAATTTCCTACAAAGCAAATAATGGTAGACTAAATGCATCCGTTCTTTCAAGGAACCATACACTACAACTCTATTTATCACTATATATTGAAAGAAGGATGACAGAAAAGCATTATGCAGTTTGGAGTTTGGACATTTTGACATGAAATCTATATTCATCCAATCATTTATATTCATGTTGTTAGTTTCTTGTTTGCAGATTCATGGAAACCATAACTTTCACAGAAGCTCAATTTACAGAACATTCACCTTTCAAGAATTAGAATCATATGTATGATTTCAATAATTTGGTACTCAACGATCAAATACATTAGCCTATCCTATCCAGCATCTTTGTTTAATTCATTCAGCTGTAAACAGCTGATAATTCTCAAAAACCCCTACTACTGAACGCAGGGAGCCGTAGCAAAACAAGAAACATGCATGTTTTTAAGAAGGCAGCCAAGCAGAAAAAGGAGAAAGGAAACATAACGGAAATGAAGTTCCATAATATGGTCAATGTGGCAAGAAGGTGAGGATAGAAACAACTCCAGATAGCTATGCACTATAAGCAGACCATTATATTCCTACCTTTGGATCATCCTCCTTCTTTTGGCGCAGTTGGATCAACACATCGACGCACTCAGAGAACTTTCGCGATTGGAAAAGCACGGCGGCTTCCTTGGCAAGCGCGGAAGTGAGAGATAGAAGGCCATCGTCGTCGGCTGCGAATCCAGCGTCTCTAGAAGTCGTCATCGAAGAAGACGAAGAGGAATCTCGCGAATCCATCTAACAGATCGAATTGTAACAGCAGAAAAAGAGAAATTCGGGACACTGAGAAAGAGCACAAGGCAAAACTAAATGCAGCAAAGAAATCAAAATGAAACCCTAGCTCCAAAGCACTGCAGACTAGTTTCTATCTCGAAGAGAAACAGTCCATCACAAATCGAAAAAACGGTTGCGAATGGCAAGCACCTCGAAACCCTAAATCTCACAGATGAGTGCAGAGACAGCTCTAAGTTATCCGATTCGTTTCAGGGACGAGTAAAGCCTTCTCCCATAGGGATTGAAAAAAAGCCTTCAATCGGAGAAGAAGGGAAGATAGAGAGTGAATCTGAGGCGGAGGAGAGAGAAAGAGGAAAATGGAGGAAGAGGAGGGAACCAGAAGGGGATTGATTTTCAGGAAACCTTTTGTCTTTACCTTGGGGGTTTTTGTTTAAGCCTCTCTCTGTTCGTGTAGTGATTTTTCTGTAATTATTATTGGGAAACTTTGTGGTAAATTGTCCCAAAATTAGTGTTGGTAAAAAAATACAGCATATGAAAACTAAGATACTTTAGGGCGTGTTTACTAAAATGAGATTTTGGTCGTAGTTGTGGTTTCTAGTTATAATTTTTGATTATATTTTTGTAGATTTCGATTTGTAACGTGTTTAGTAAAAAAGGATTACTGGTATTTTTAAATAGAAAAAGACACAAATGCCCTTCAAATCCATGTGTATCCCACGTGATAACAGTGATGAGAATAGTCTCGTTGCTCTTGCTCTGAACTCACCTAGGGATGAGAAATCTTCGACAAGTTCACTCCCTTCCTTCACACAATCACGAAAGAGAGGGGAACAAGTTTCAGGAAAAAGAGTTAAAATTCGATTAGCACAGTATTGAGAATCGAATAGCGAGGAAGCAAAGTCACGAATTTGCACCAGCAACAACTCAAACCCTAGCGAGATAGTTGATACTCAAAATTTACCATAAATACTTTCCGCCGATTTGCAAGTCCAATTGTTATGCTTATCAAAACCACGGGCCGATAGTGGAATCCAAGCTAAGAGTAGAAGATTTCATGGCGAAGGAAGAAGATTCGGCAAGAGGAGTGTGCTCTGTCACAGGTTGTCGCTCAGGCTCTCGTCTGCAACCTATTCCAGAAGACAAGTGGTGTCCTCTGTTGCGACATCGATGAAGAAGCCGGAAGAGCTGACCCGAATCGATGCTTTGAGCCATGTTTTTGGCGTCCTTGGTTGCGAGTGGGGGATGAAAGGAAGGGAAAGCTCATCGACATCTTGGATGAGGCGGAGCGATTCGAGATCGGAGAATATAATCGTCGAAATACGAAGGGCAATCGTGCCAGGTATCTTGCTCTGTTGCGAAACCAAGACCGAGAAATCGTTGGAAGAGCAACAAGACAAGAGAATGAAGAAGGAAGAAGAAAGGGCATGAATGTCCTGAATTTCAGATATGAAATAAAAATCTCCTCAAATCTTCCCATAAAAGGTTTCTAAAATCTCCATTTAAAAGCTCCTCAAATCTCTAATAAAACTCTAACCTAATTTGAAAATACCTAACTAAACACGGCTTTGAAAATGTGGGTCCCAACATAATTAAAATAATCTCCTAAGAAAAACAACTAAACAGAGTCTTGATCTTAACTAGTTTATTTATCGTGTAGTTTATGAATTTTTTTTAATGATATTTGATTGAATAGCAATATACATTCTTAATGCTATTAATCTCGTGACATTGTTCATAAACTATAATTAAAATATGTTTCTCATCGACATATACTATAAATATATTAAGATTTAGACAATATTTGAAACCTCGGATAAAAAATTTGATTGAATATTTTGTTTGATAGTACATGTTATATTGAGAATATTTTGGAGTATAATGACCTATTGATGAAATTTTTGAAAAAGTTATAAGGTTTTTATTCTCACCCATTAAAATTGATAAGGAATTTTATAGAAACATTCTCAGGTGTACAATGAGAAGTTGATGGATTGAGTTTCGAGTTTTGATTCATTCACTTAGATTGAATCGAGTTTGGTTTTTTTGCCTTTTAATTTGTCAATTTTTGTTTCGATTAAATTGTTTGTTCATAAGAACTTTCATGAACACAAGATTGTCACTTCTAAACCTAATTTATATGTGTGTTCTACTCAAGCTTCTTTCTTAGATCCGCCTCTTAGTTCTCAAGTATTGACAATAAACCTTATGTGTCACAACATAAATTGAACTTCGAGTGGATCACTTGAACAAAGATAATAAATTAATTATGTTGTGAAAGCATGTTTATGTGTTTACTTAGTGTTTATGCCATGTGTATTATTATTACTAGTTCTTAACTATCTGACTGATTAGGATGTCAAATCGCTAACGGTTTTCACCGCCATATTTGATAGAATTAGCATAGGATAAGAAGATATGAAGTATTTCGGATAGGGTGGTCAGCCGGATCCGCGTACTTGCAAGGATAGGGTTTTCTATCGGGTCATTGCATTCATGTAGCGATTTTAACATTGGAAATATGTTAGTAAGTAAGCTTATGAAAAAGGTTGATCGTATCATGCATTATCACAACATTATTATTTCTGAAAGTTCAAAATTTTCGTTTTGTTTTGTATACATTTGTGTTTTGTTGAAAGATCTAGTCAAATTATTTTCAGTTAGGGTCATAATAACTTATTGTGAGGTCCTAGCACCTAGCCCGTGACATATCGAGTTTAAAAATTCACGTGTTATATTTATAGAGTTTAAAGTTTACAATTTACGCATAAAAATATTCGTGTATATATCATACTTAAAACAAAAGACATTAAATTTTCCAACAATTCATAATAACATATTAAATAACGGTTAAAAGTGGTTATGGAAGTTACACAACCACCAAAAAACGGTTAAAATTGGTTATAAAAGTTACATAGAAATTATAGCTGGAACAAATAACATTTTGTCACAACTTGCATTTTTCCTAAAAGTTTCATCAAGTTCGATGATTATCTTAGTTTCACGCAACATGATCACTTGGATATGTTTATTTTTGCATGTTAGGTTGATATTTGTCCAGAAGTTCTTCTTCCTCATTCCTCTGTAGTTCTAGAAAATGATTCTCATTTATAACTTAAATTTATGTTGGGCGGTATTTGTCCCATCTTTCTTACCTTGTTAGAGATTTGTGTATTTTTGTTATGAATTTTTCTGGCTTTTATTACTAGGTTTTGATTTTTTCTAACTATTGCGTACTTTTAATTTAACGATGGATTTTTCATTTGCTTCCGTTTCCTCCTCACTCCAATTCCTTTCTTGACCTACTAGGTTCCATTTTGTTACTTTGTACCCAACTATCTAGTTACAGGTTTGTGTCATGGTAGTTTGTTTCCATGTTTTATAGCGTTCGATTGATCTTAGGGGTATAGCTCGAGATATTTGGTGATTTTTATAAGCTTTACGTTCTTTTCTTTGTTTGTTGTTTGTTTATTTAAGCGCCAAATGACCCCATCTTTTTGAGAAAACTAATATAGTTTGATTTCCTCTGATTTTTTAATATTTTTTTGAAATTATAACTTTGTTATGTTGTTCACCTGCTTTGTTTGTTTGTGAGCACTGTGTTCGATATACAAGTACCTCGCAACATACCCTAGACATTTTCAAAGTTTTTCACATTGGTTATACTACCATACCACCTGTTGCCATGAAGTATTCTTGTGACTTATCAGCTGCCTATTGCACAAATAAGCAAAATGCTCAAAAACCGTATTTTTTGCTAGAAATTTTGTCTTGTGGCTACGTTTCTCTCACTTTTTATGATCCAAAAGAAATACATCCTTACATATTCGTTGTTCTTGTTTGATCTTCGTTTTTTGGTTATTTTCTTTATTTATAGTGATCTTTCTTCCACTCCGTTTTTGGATTGCTCCTAGTTTTGGTCGATTCCGTTTGATATGTTGTGCTTGGTGTAGTTCCTTAAGTATCTGTAGTAGTGAGTTATGACAAATATTAGAAAATAGATCACACCATAACACACAACATGTCTCATGCCAGCTCAACACTACCTGATCGCCATTGTGGGGGTTATATAGTGGAGTAATTGATAACATATATGATTTATCGACCTGTTATAGTCATGCATTTAGTTATATTTTCCTTTCTGCATTCATGTTTTAGCCTTAGTTTGTGCCATTTATGATTGTTTAGTTCTACTTTGCAAGAATAGATGTCTACACACACTATTTGTGGCTTTGTAGGTAATTTGGCACATTTTGGAGCTAAAACGACGCATTTGAGGATCAAGCCTCGAAGTGGATGCATTGGAGCGAGCATACGTGCACGGAAAAGGGCTAGGAATCAAGCTAAATGCATGGAGGGAACGACCAAAGAGCATGTTGGATTCGAGATTTCTGCCCGAGATTTCATGTTCAGCGATTTTATTTTATTTTTGGATCAGTTTTGGCTCAGCCCGTCCTTTGGAAGGTTGTTGGCTATAAAATGAAATCTCTAGGTTATTTCTAAGGGTCCGAATTAGTCCGATTTTGAGGGTTAGGTTACCCAAGAGGGGGGAGCCGTCTCCTTCCTTTCCCTTCTTCTTCTCCATTGTTCTTCATTAGTTTGGCTTAAAGATTCAGACTTTTATATTCAGTTTTGTTTGGAAGAGATTGTGAAGACATTGTTGATTCAAGATTTAATATAATTGAAGGTTTTCACATATTGAAGTTGAGTAGTTTTTCTCTCCCTTTTGTTATTTCTTTTAATTGTCTTTTGATATGATTGTAATTGGCTAGAACCTTGTGGTTCCAAGGTTGACAAGGATTTGTTTATGCTTTGGATTATGATGGATTAGATTGTGCTTTGTTTTGGCTTTGAATTGCTTGAAATCATAATGGTTGACTTGTTCTTGAATCTAGTTAGAATCCTTCTAGCTAGTAACCTAAGTTGGAATTGAGACTTACCCGGTAATGGTTTACCTTTCCCTTAGTTTGTAGTCTGGTTTGTTCAGGATTTCCTACCTCTCTACCTTGAGACTTACCCGGTAATAGGTAGTTGGTTTGAAACTAGATAGTCTTGAGACTTACCCGGTAATAGACTGTCAACCTAGAAACGTTCATCCCTGTGGCTTTTCTACCATATATCTTTATGAGTCTTCCTGAATCCATATGCATAAACAATGATCTTGAACCCTTGGAATCCATTTTCTTTCCTTTAACTTGATTATCTTTGTTTTTCCTTTTGTTTGTTTGTTTTATTTTCAATCAATAGTGACAGTTGATTGCGATTCCATAAAAAAACCTTTTCAAAACCTTTTTGACTTCTTTCCCTTATCTTTTCCAACCTCCTTTCTTTAATTGAGATTTATCCTATCTTTAATCATCGCTGCATATTAATCCTCTCAGTCCCTGAGATCGACCCTGGAATACTTGTCCTACTTCGTACGATTCATACATTGTGGGTTCGTTGCTATTTAGGGAATTATTACAGGTTATAAATATAAAACTATCCCTTCCTATATTTCTATCTCTTTTGATAGTTGTTTATAGGGGTGTAAAACCAGCGAACAAGTTTTTGGCGCCGTTGTCGGGGACTGAGAAAGTTTAATTTGTTGTTTTTGATTATTTATAGTTTAGGTCTTTCTGGTTACTTTTGATCTTGTTCTCTTTCTGTCTTTGCATTCTCCAAGTTTAACAAAATGGTTGCGAGAAATCTTCGAGCTGAGTTAGATGAAACCTTGGGGCGGATTAGCTATCTGGAGAGAGAACTAGAATATGAGATTTTCTTGGTGAACCGACTAGGAGAAAGTGAGGAAAGCTTAGAGCAGATTCATTATCTAGAGGAGGAAATTATGTACCAGAGATATGAAGCAATGCAACAAGGGAAAGAACTTGAATCTAGGTACAAATACATTATGGAGAGAGTTGGCATGCTCTGTGACAACTTAACTCCTAGGGAAGGACCTCGAACGCTAAACCAACTGCAAAGATCGAGGGAGAAATCTGAAAGCATCTTAACTCCCAGGGAAGAGGTTCGACCAGAGGAAGAGAACGAAGAATCGGGAAGTCTTGTCCCGATCTCGGCTGAGATCACTCCTATCTCGGCCGAGATTTTACAACAGAGAGAATCTCGGCACGAGATCCCACCTATCTCGGCCGAGATTTCCTAACAGAAGAAAAATCTCGCCCTCATCTGCACTCATATCGGCCGAGATTTCATCCAGTGTTGCCCGAGATCTGCTGAAAGCTGTCTTGAAGTTTTCCATCCTACTCGTGCTGCACCCGAAAGCTGGAGGGCAGTGTCGAAGGAACCTCTCAAGGTTAGATTGAAGCTTCTTCCTCATCAAGAGAAGTTTTTAAATAAGTATGGGGTAGGCTTGCGTAATGGGTCCGGTGTTAGGCTTGTGTATTGGGCCCGGGAGGAGGCTTGTGTATTGGGCCCGGGCGTAGGCTTGTCTATTGGGCTCGGGCGTGGGCTTGTGTATTGAGCCCGGGCGTAGGCTTGTGCATTGGGCCCGAGCGTAGGCTTGTGTATTGGACCCGGGCGTAGACTTGTATATTGGACCCGAGCATAGGCTTGTGTATTGGGCTCTATCCTATGCTTGTGTATTGGGCCCGGGTGTAGGCTTGTGTATGGGGTCCGGGTGTAGGCTTGTGTAATGGGCCCGGTCCTAGGCTTGTGTATTGGGCCCGGGAGGAGGCTTGTGTATTGGGCCCGGGCGTAGGCTTGTGTATTGAGCCCGGGCGTAGGCTTGTGCATTGGGCCCGAGCGTAGGCTTGTGTATTGGACCCGGGCGTAGACTTGTATATTGGACCCGAGCGTAGGCTTGTGTATTGGGCTCTGTCCTATGCTTGTGTATTTGGCCGGGTGTAGGCTTGTGTATTGGGTCCGGGTGTAGGCTTGTGTAATGGGCCCCGTCCTAGGATTGTGTATTGGGCCCGGACGTAGGCCTGTGTAATCGGGTTGGGCGTAGACTTGTGTATTGGGTCCGAGTCTAGACTTGTGTATTGGGTCCTGTCCGAAGCTTGTGTATTGGGCCCTGTCCGAAGCTTGTGTATTGGGCTCTGTCCGAAGCTTGTGTATTGGGCCCTGTCCGAAGCTTGTGTACTGGGCCCTGTCCGAAGCTTGTGTATTGGGCCCTGTCCGAAGCTTGTGTATTGGGTGTAACCTTTATTAAAACAATTGGGTTTTTCATTAAACCAATTGGGCTTGAGCTTTTATTAAAACACTTGGGCCTTCATTAAACCAATTGGGCTTGGGTTTTTATTAAAACACTTGGGCTTTCATTAAAACAATTGGGCTTTCATTAAACCAATTGGGCTTAAGTAATTTCATATTCCTAATTTGCCATTCCATTTAATCTTTAAAGATAAGTAAATGGGGTCTAATTTGTCCATTGATATGAAAAGGAGCATACTTAGTGCTCATCATTACAAAAAGAGCCTAGTCTCCCATTTCACCCAAAAGAAAAGGAAGAAAAAGAAAAATTTTGCAAGGGTGGTGAATGTTGAGTTGGAAAGATGAAGTGTGTTGTTTCTTCTTCCCAGATTAGCACCACATCACCTAAAGTACATCCTACCCTTATCACGTTTCTTGAGCTTTATTTGCTAAGTCCTTTTGATCTATGTACACATGTATTTGACTTGGCAGGCTTACTTGACTTTCTCATGAATATTAGATATAATAATTTTGATGATGAACATGAAATTCTTGTAAAGTATGATTATCCTTTTTATGCATATTTCATTTGAACTTAATTGAAATATATCTTTAGTTATGAAACTTGCACTATTGAGGGTGATCATCTTTAGAAGCAATTCACGTTTTGTTTTTGTTTTGCATAGATAATTCATGTTATCCTATCTTAAATTTACTACTTGCTTGAGGACAAGAAAGGATAAGTATGGGGTATTTTGATAACATGATTTATCGACTTGTTGTAGTCATGCATTCATGTTTTAGCCTTAGTTTGTGCATTCATGTTTTAGCCTTAGTTTGTGCCATTTATGATTGTTTAGTTCTACTTTGCAAGAATAGATGTCTACACACACTATTTGTGGCTTTGTAGGTAATTTGGCACATTTTGGAGCTAAAACGACGCATTTGAGGATCAAGCCTCGAAGTGGATGCATTGGAGCGAGCATACGTGCACGGAAAAGGGCTAGGAATCAAGCTAAATGCATGGAGGGAACGACCAAAGAGCATGTTGGATTCGAGATTTCTGCCCGAGATTTCATGTTCGGCGATTTTATTTTATTTTTGGATCAGTTTTGGCTCAGCCCGTCCTTTGGAAGGTTATTGGCTATAAAAGGAAATCTCTAGGTTATTTCTAAGAGTCCGAATTAGTCCGATTTTGAGGGTTAGGGTTACTCCAGAGGGGGGAGCCGTCTCCTTCCTTTCCCTTCTTCTTCTCCATTGTTCTTCATTAGTTTGGCTTAAAGATTCAGACTTTTATATTCAGTTTTGTTTGGAAGAGATTGTGAAGACATTGTTGATTCAAGATTTAATATAATTGAAGGTTTTCAGACATTGAAGTTGAGTAGTTTTTTCTCTCCCTTTTGCTATTTCTTTTAATTGTCTTTTGATATGATTGTAATTGGCTAGAACCTTGTGGTTCCAAGGTTGACAAGGATTTGTTTATGCCTTGGATTTGATGGATTAGATTGTGCTTTGTTTTGGCTTTGAATTGCTTAAAATCCTAATGGTTGACTTGTTCTTGAATCTAGTTAGAATCCTTCTAGCTAGTAACCTAAGTTGGAATTGAGACTTACCCGGTAATAGTTTACCTTTCCCTTAGTTTGTAGTCTGGTTTGTTCAGGATTTCCTACCTCTCTACCTTGAGACTTACCCGGTAATAGGTAGTTGGTTTGAAACTAGATAGTCTTGAGACTTACCCGGTAATAGACTGTCAGCCTAGAAACGTTCATCCTTGTGGCTTTTCTACCATATATCTTTATGAGTCTTCCTGAATCCATATGCATAAACAATGATCTTGAACCCTTGGAATCCATTTTCTTTCCTTTAACTTGATTATCTTTGTTTTCCCTTTTGTTTGTTTGTTTTATTTTCAATCAATAGTGACAGTTGATTACGATTCCACAAAAAACCTTTTCAAAATCTTTTTGACTTCTTTCCCTTATCTTTTCCAACCTCCTTTCTTTAATTGAGATTTATCCTATCTTTAATCATCGCTGCATATTAATCCTCCCAATCCCTGAGATCGACCTTGGAATACTTGTCCTACTTCGTACGATCCATACACTGTGGGTTCGTTGCTATTTAGGAAATTATTACAGGTTATAAATTTAAAACTATCCCTTCCTGGTTTTGCTATCCTGTGAATTTCTATCTCTTTTGATAGTTGTTTATAGGGGTGTAAAACCAGCGAACAGTAATTTCGTGCCAAAGAGTGTTGTTCTTGCAATAGATAGTAAAAATAGACAACCAACAAATGCCTAAAACAAAAACAAAAAAATTGGGCATATAATTGGATTGATGACAAAACTGCACATATAAATAAAAAATAGAGGATAACAAAACATTGTCAATCCCGCACGCTTTCGGAATGTCTTTGTAGAGAGATATGTCAGAATTATTAGGGGTATAAGAGTTTACCAAGTTTGAATAACAAAACCTTGAGTTCTTCCTTGTAGTTTGAGTTATGTTGTTCTTGAAGCAAAACATATGGTGTAAAACAGACATCCAAAAGTCATAATTCAAAAGAAAAATGAAAGATAAACACCATAGATATTCATCCTCAATTATATCATTATAGTTGAAATTTTGAAGGCAAATCTTCATAATACAATTCAAGGGGATTACATTAGTTCTAAGTTCAAAAGTGGAAGGGTGATAAGCCACCTTTCGGCATTGTCTATTCAACCTCCAAAAGAGACTAACCTTAAAGAAAAGACAACAATTTTCCGAAAAAACAAAAGCATACAACACCAAGCTAGATAGGGATTCGACATCATTAATTCATGGGCTAGTAGAATTTCTGCTTCTTGGTACCCTTCAGCATGGAGGAAGCTGAGTCCTCATCCCCCTGCCTGATAGAAATTGTGCGAATCTAGATTGAGGAGAAACTTAAACCACTCCTTTCTTGATTGTTCGTTATGGATCAAACGGTACAACTTGGACGGCAAAATCTATGAAATGGATGAGGAAGCATATGATTGATCCGATCAAGATAGATCGGGTTAGCCACGAAGTGGAGTGGATGGTTGATCATTCAAAGGATCCTCAATACTAAGACTTGGATCGAATACTAGATCCAAGTAAGAACTTTAAGGAGGTGGAAGAAGAGGTGATGCCCAAACCAAGTAGGATGTCCTTCTCATTACTTGGATTCAACTTAGACATGTTTTACAATGAAGTCCAAACATCTCTTATATAGAGGATGAGGTCATAACGAAAGGTCTAAAACTATGGTCCACTAGGATACACCTAGAGGAAGACCAATGGAAATGCTTAGAAGGAAATATTCCACAAGAATATTCCTTCTATTATTACATAATCAATAAAGAGAAATAACCAAGTAGGATGTCCTTTATGCTTCTAGTTCAACTCCTTCGTCATTCTCTTCGCTCGTATGATCGCTCTAAAGTATCCACTCCGAGGCTTGATCCTCATGTTATCAGTAATTATTACGAGTTATAAATTTTAAAACTAAGCATCTCGTGTCTTGTGAGCATACGAATCTTTGTCGTTATTGATAAGGATTTATAGGGTCATAATTTAGCGAACAAGCATCATGAGGGAAAGATCCCTCAGCTTGATCATCATTGGGTATAGGGTCAATTTTCTTTTCCTCCGTACCACCTTCTTTGGTTGCCTTAGGATACTCCTCTTCATTGGCATTTGTTGGAATCACAGTGTGAGGAGTAAACTTGTTCTCCACAGTTTGGTGTGTGCTTTTCTTGGAGCTTAAGGATGACATATCATCCTTAAAGCTTGTCAAGCCGTACTCAGGGAACACATAAGGTCTAGTAACATACTTATTTTCAACTTGCTTATCTTTTATCTTTTCTTTATGATAACATGACTTTATGCTATCTTTTATAGTGTTGTTTTTATGTGTGTTTAGTAGTTTTGCATGGGTTTAAGCATCTACATCTTTGCTAGAGCTTATTTGCATCAAAGAATCTCTACTCCCGTTTGTCTCTTATGCTTAGCTGATTTTAGAATTTTTAGGCCAAATTAGAGCACAAATGGACTATCAAAGGCTCAAGGAAACAACCACCTCATCATCAAAGCTGGAAGCATGAAAGGAAAATACAAAGTAAATCCCCAGAGGAGAAATATGGAAGAAGACAAAGCTATTCATGAGTAAAGACAAGGTTCATTTGGAGATGTAAGTCCAAAAGGCTGAGTGCATATGCAAACTCTACCGAAGGCTTCCCTTCACTTGCAAAAAGAAGGAAGACTAGACTCGGATATGAAGACTTAGGCTCTCCCACAAAAGAAATCAAGCAAAGACGTGAATCCATTCGACGGCCGAAGAGTTGCTCGATTGAAGAACAAAAAGAGTGACTCGGTCTCCGAGTGAGCTAGGCTGAAAACATGTCATTGCTGCTAAAGTGCCAGTCGATTTTGACAACCCACTCGATCAAGGAAGAAGACCATGTCACCAACTTACTTTTCAACGTCATTCGAGTGAAAATAGAGTTGACTCAATCGAAGAACAATGCCGTTACAACCACTCGGTTACGTGACGACGATTACAAGCTAGATTCCTTTTTTTATTTGCTGAGGATGGCAATCCATGCCATGATCTGTGCCGATTTCCATCTTTTTTCAGTCTATATAAAGGGCTTAGCTACATGTATTACATACCAATTCACTACTCCACAATTCTCTCTTAGAATCCTCTCTTAGATTGGAGCAAAGTCTCCTTAGGTTAGTTTAGAGGTTTGATTGGTTCGAAGTTTGTAAGAAGAATTGTGCCGAGTTGAGCTGAGCTGAGTCGAGTTAGAGTTGGATCCTTTTCTACTTCCGATTTGTGTTTGATAATTTCGAATATTCTTAGTTCTTTGTGCATTACTTTTCTCTCTCTTGATTATATGGATTCATTGTGTTTGTTTGTGTTGATTTCATGTTCACTTAACATGAGTGAGTAGTTCCATACTAGAGATTGGGGTGAAAATCTCAATCCAAAGCTATGTAATGTTTAGATCCTATAATGCGTAGAATTTATGTGAGTATCAAAGCATGATAGTGAGCATATAGGAGAAACAAAGCCGATTAGAACACTAGGATCCATGTTTATGCAAGCCAATAGCAAACACCATGTACAACTTGTGTATCTTGGATTGATCGAGACAGTAGTTGACTAGCATCTTACCAATATCAAACATCACGTGAGGTACTATGTTGGATTTACTAGCATGCTTATATTTATATTTGCCTATCCATGCATACAACCGTTTAATCATCATTAACTTGAGCACTCAAGCAAATAGTTCTCACTTTATGACATTATAATGTGTATGAACATTGAATTAGCAAGGATTGGGAGAATTAATCCCCAACCCCTAGTCGTTTTCCATATTTGATTTCATATCTTACATACTCTATTTCTGACTCATATGTTCAATTTGGTTAAAAAAATTCAACTTACTTAAAACCAAATTAAAACAATGGAGTAAAAAGAAATTTGGTAACATAAACAAACAACTTACAAAATTGATGAGCAAATAGAAAATCTTCAAAAAACAAACATTTAGGTGTTTAACCAACAAAATTAATGATAAACTCAATAGACTCAATAAAAAAAGGGATTGTTTGTTGAACTACAAACATAAATGCTGAATGTAAAGAGCAAAACAACCAACTTAAAACTTGGCAACAAAAATACGAGCTTTCACCCTGTAGAAATAAAAAGATAATAGCAAAAATACTAAAAATGATGGATCTATTCTTTCAAAATAAGAAAATATAAATAAAGAATTTATAGATGACTATGAACATTGATTCAAGGCATCGGTGATGGACCAAAATAAGCTAAAAACCAACGTAAAGTCATCCAAACGGAGATAACGGAAAATGAGAACATAGAGCTAGCAAAACCTTTTACTACAAGAGAAATTAAAATGGCAATTTACGACATTGGCATTGATAAATCACCTAGTTTGGATGGCATGTCGGCCGGTTTCTATAAAAAAGTATTGGCATATTGTTGGACTTGTAGTTACAAGATTAGTCAAAAGCTTTTATAACACTAGAAAAATCCTAAAACAGATTAATCATATCTTTATCACCCTCATTCCAAAAGTAGACAATCCATCAACAACTACCTATTATAGACACATTAGTCTATGTTCAACCATTTACAAAATCATTGCAAAGATCTTAGTTAAAAGACTAAGCACAATTCTCCCAAATATGATCCACCCTTTACAAGGTGCCTTTACCCAAAATATATCAATTCACGATAATGTACTCATTGCTCATGGAATCTTCCGTGGATTTAGATCCAAAAAAGGCAAATAAGGATTCATGGGAGTCAAACTTGATATGAAAAAGGCCTATGACAAAGTGGAATGTTCGTTCCTAAAAGTAGTATTGACTAAATTTGGATTTGGAGAAAAATTTAGAGGATGGATCGAAGAATGTATTTCGACAGTTTCATTTACAATTAAACGACTTCCCAACAAATATTATCCTCCCAAAGCGAGTCATACGCCAAGGAGATCCATTATCTCCTTTGCTTTTCAACCTAGGGGCCGAGAATCTAGCTAGAAACATACAAAGAACTTGCAATGAGAACTGGACGATAATAAGGTTTCCAATCTCAAAAAATGGATACACTGTCCTTTTTTTGGCTTTTGTTAATGACATTATTTTTTTCACCAAGGCAACAACAAAAACAAGAAATATGATTTTATCCATCTTAATTGGCTATTGCTCGGTCTCGGGTCAGGTACTAAACTACCACAAATCAGCTTTTCAAAAAACAATATATGTAGATCCGACAACCAAGAGAATAATACATGCACATACGAATATTGTGGCATCAAACAAAATAGAAAAATACCTAGGATGCCCGATCATAAACGGACGAGTAATTAAAGACACTTTTAATAGTGTCATCTTAAAAACTAAACAATAACTAACAAAATCAAGCTATTGCTCGGTCTCAGGAAGGTCGAACAACCTTGATAAAAGACAACCTAAATGCAAAATCAAGCTACTTAATGCAATCCTACATGCTTCCTACAAGCATTCATAAACAGCTTTACTAGATAAACAAACCATTCTTTTGGAACAAGGGACCAAATTTCCACCCCCTCATCAGTTGAGATAAATTATGTAAACCAAAAACACTAGGAGGAACAAGAATTATGGAACTACAAACCCAGGAAAAAAAACACGTCATGACAATGAGAAAAACTCAAAAAAGTGATATATTTAAAGGAAGACTTTGAAAAACGTATTAGAAGGAGCGTTGTAGATGGAAAAACCATTAGATTCTGGAAAGATCGATGAATGACCGACCAACCTCTAGAAAACTTGGTGAATGACAAAGCATTGATCAATACGTATGCTCTAGTAAGCAACTTTATAACAAATAAACAATGGAATCAACAAGAAATTCATCAACTAAGTAGTATATTACCACCTAACATGATTAGAAAATTTAACACGTACAATCTACCTCAAAATGAAATACAAAACATGTTGTATTGGGCGTCAAAGAAAAGGAATGATTTGAGATACAATATAATGCCAAAAATTTAAAACTTTTTGTGAAAATTGTCCCTTGATGCCATTACAACAAAAGAAAACATAGAAAAACAAAAAGTTTTGGTCTTAATGCATTGCGAACTTTGTCAACACCACACCCGATAGCGAGTGCTAAACGCCTCTTTTATAAATGCCCTTATAGATTACATAATATCAAAAATAACAAAGTCAAAACGCTCTTACACAACTGTGACATATCACGCCATAAAGTAATGAACATATATCATCATGTATATAAAGGAAAAATGCAACCCAACAAAACTAAGACAAATAGTGGTTACATGGTGGAACATTTGGCTAACGAGAAACCAAATAATTTTTAAAGACAAAAAATACCACATGATTTAAACCAATTGATCAAAAAACAAATTAAAGAATGGGATGAGACTAGGATGTTAATGGGTCGGGGATTCCCCGAAATTCGCGGGAATTACCCGTCATGGGGATGGGGATGGGGAATTTAAACGGGGATGTAACACCCCAAATTCGTAGGACTCGGAGTGCTACTCGGCTAGGATCTCACAATGGATCCTGACCCTAGCCTGACAACAAATTCACTGAATCTTACAACAAGGCACCAATAAATTAAAACAAAACATAAAACGGATATATATATATATATATATATATATATATATATATATATACATATAAAAAGGTGATACAAGGTACTGCTGAGTACAAAGTCAAAACATGAATCCGTACAACGTAAATAACCCATATCCCACGAATACGCCCCGTGTACGGAACCCTCAGCAGATCACCCCTCTAGATCACTCTGCAGCTCTCCTAACCTGCAAAGGATCTACAACACGGTATACAACCGTTAGCTAACTATACACATATATAAGAAGATGCTAGAGCACAAACACACATCAATAATATTAACACATCATCATGATATCACACATTTACCCGGTTTATTATCTTTAATAAGTTAAATCACTCAATAGTATAAATAGATGTATATGAAGATATGTGACATGAGGAATATAATCCCCGCCTCTGAGTACTCTAGCAAGCTGGGGTAGTATCAACACACCTCCCGTGTACCCTATGGGAGTGGTGAGGATCCTTCCCGTATACCAGATCTGGCCTGACTACATAGAACCTCCCAGACTCCACTACGGAATGAAAAGGAAAGGTTATCACAGCCACTACAATGGGCGGTCAATATAACATAGGTCGGTGACCATAATAAAACACATGTTATAAAGCATATAACACACACCACTCAAGCATACATCCAATATAAGGATAGTGGCTAAGTAAGTCCTATGGACTTACCTCGATCTCAGAAGTAACTCAAGTACGATCAACTCTCCAACTGGTCCACTCCAAACTGGAGGACAACACGGCCTATACAAGGCATACATATATATATCAATCTACTATCACACAAAGGGGTCACACCTAGACTCAAGGGATCCATAAGGATCATATCTAACTTGTAACCTTAAAGCCGTAACCGGCATATCTATATCATACTCATCATAAACCGATACCTAGCATGATACTAGTTCCCTCATACTAGGAAAGAAAAAGAGCTACCCAACTATGGGTAGTCCCGGGATAAGACGCACCTGCGTGATCAAGGGACGCAGGGGCGGAACGCAGGAAACCGCGGGCGCGGTGGCACTTAACCGCGGGGGCGGTGACAAGGGTCGCTGGCAACGCAGGTACGGCGCGGGCGCTGCGGCACAAGGTCCGCAGGGGCGGTGATTCTGGCCGCGGGGGCGGCAACACTGCAGAGGGCGATTCCGCAGTTTCTCCTCGGCTCTTCCCGTGATCAAATCCCGCCCTTTTCTCTTCCAAATCCACACACAAACATGTCCATACACATACTACTGAAGATCCTAGGCTGCAGGGAGGATCAACACACACCAAAGCTGGCTTCCAAGCTCAGCAACACACACACTAGCATCATCATCAAGCACAAAGTACAACAACTCTCTTCCAAACCAAAGGAAACCAAGACAAGATCAAGGTGAAGCAAGGGAGAAGCAAGAAGAACGTGGGAAGCTGAAGAAAGGAGTGAGGATGGAAACCCTTGATCAGCCAAGAGCAAGGAAAGACATAAGCAAAGGTAAAGCACGGGTCAAAGAAGTCAACAAAGCCGGCTGCAACCACCAGAATCCGCAGGCGCGGTCTTCTGAGCCACAGGGGCGGATACCCGCAGGGGCGGCACCTGGTGCCCGCGGGTGCGGCTAGGCCAATCTCGGCCAAAGCTAAACTCGGTTAAAGTCTACATCTCACCCCTCTAAAAACAAGTTTCGTCCCGAAACTTGCAAAAACCTCGAACCAATCGGACTCACAAGCCGAGGTACACTCTCTCTATAGCCTCAACACAAGCATGGAGGAAAACATCAACTCCAGCAACACAACCATACTATCCAAGGCCTAGAGGAAAACCATCTCTAGCCAAACCATAAATATATTACAAGGCATAGAGGAATCACATCTCTAGCCGTATCATATCCATAACAGAAAGGCATGGAGGAAGAACATCTCCAGCACTACTATGTCCATCAAAATAGCATGGAGAAAAGAGCCATCTCCAGCTAAACCTATCATATCATAATAGCATGGAGAAAAGAACCATCTCCAGATATAAGCAAGAATCATACTAGCATAACAAGATCTAATAAGATCATACTCACATCAAAGTTAGCATGAAATAAACACATCATAGCATATAAGCATATAAGCATATAAGCAGATAAGACTCACCAAGCTAGTACTAAGATCTACTCGGTGATCCTACTGGTGCACCTATCTCGGCATAGAACTCTGGATAGTTCCTCTGGATACTATCCTCAGTCTCCCATGTAGCCTCCTCGGGTCCTCGTCTCGACCACTGTATCCTCAACATAGGAATGTCCTTCGAACGCAGGCGTCTCATACCTCGCTCTAGGACTGCAATAGGATGCTCAGCAAACGTGTGGTCCGACTCAACCACCAAATCATCATAACTCACGATGTGTCTCGGATCTGGTATGTACTCCCTCAGCTGAGACACATGAAATACAGGGTGAACACCCTCTAATCTCGGAGGCAAGGCTAATCTGTAAGCTGCGCTCCCAACCCGGTCCAGAATCTCGAACGGTCCGACATATCGGGGGCTCAACTTCCCCTTAATGCCAAAACGCCTAACACCTCGTGTCGGGGACACTCTCAGCCACACATGGGCTCCAACTCTGAACTCTAGAGGCCTACGCCTCTTGTCAGCATAAGACTTCTGACGGCTCTGTGCAGTCAGCATACGCTCTCTGATCAATGCTACTCGAGCCATATCATCCTGAATCTGATCAGGTGCTAAACCACTACACTGCTCTGCTCATCCCAACATAACGGGGTACGGTATCTTTGTCCACACTTGTCCCCAATCCAACACACAAGCTCGCAGCATATCCTCCAGGGTCTGAATGGTCCTCTCTGACTGACCATCTATCTGAGGATGGAACGCAGTCGTGAAGTGCAAGCTCGTCCCCAGGGCAGTCTGAATCTGCTGCTAGAATCTCGAGGTAAATCGCCCATCTCTGTCTGAGACGATCGTCCTCGGTACATGGAGTCTCACTATCTGCCTAGTGTACTCCTCAGCTAATCTGCTCACCGGCCACGTCTCTCTGATAGGAATGAAGCGTGCCGTCTTCGTCAATCTGTCTACTATGACCCAAATGGCATCAAAACTCCGGCTCAGCCTCAGTCCAGTCACAAAATCCATGGTGACGTCCTCCCACTTCCTCTATGGAACAGAGAGTGGATGGAGCTCACCTCCAGGTCTGAAATGCTCGATCTTGACCTGCTGGCAGGTCGCACACTATGCCACAAATCTGGCCACATCGGGCTACAGCCCACCCCACCAATATACACGTCTCAAGTCCTGATACATCTTACTCGTACCTGGATGTACGGAGTAAGGTGTACAGTGAGCCTCCTGTAAAATCCTCTGCCTTAGCTCTATATCAGCAGGTACACAGACGCGACCCCGGCGCCTCAAAACTCCATCTGCTCCAAGCAGGAACTGTGGTGCCTCATCCCGAGACATCCTATCTCGTATCCTCATCAAAGTAGGGCAGGTCTCCTGCTTCTGTTGGATCTCGCCCAACAGATCAAGAAGGACCTCTAAAGTACGCAACTGGCCATCCACATCAGGAAACTAGATGTCCAACTCTAACCAGATCAGATCTCTCTGCAACTGATGTTGAACTGTCAATCTCGTAATCACCTGCTCTCGAGGCGTCTTCCTGCTCAGGGCGTCGGCGACAACGTTCAACTTCCCTTGATGGTACAGAATCTCTAAATCAAAGTCCTTGATCAGCTCGAGCCACCTACGCTGGCGGTTATTCAATTCCCGCTGCGTGAAAATATACTTCAGACTCTTATGGTCTGTGAAGATCTGACATGTAGCACCATACATGTAATGTCTCTAGATCTTCAGTGCATGAACTACCGCTGCCAACTCCAGATCATGAGTCGGGTAGTTCTCCTCATACGTCTTCAGCTGTCGAGACGCATAAGCAATAACTCTGCCTCGCTGCATCAGAACACATCCCAAACCTAGCTTGGATGCATCACTGTAAACCACAAAATCCTCAGTACCCTCTGGCTGTGCCAAAATAGGAGCAGAAGTCAAACGCCTCTTCAACTCCTCGAAACTCTGCCTGCACTGATCAGACCACACATATCTGGTAGTCTTCCTCAGCAAACTCGTCAGTGGACGGGCAATCACAGAAAAACCCTCCACAAAGCGTCTGTAATAACCGGCTAGGCCAAGGAAACTACGTACTTCCTTGACGTTCGTCGGTGTAGTCCAAGCTGCTACAGCCTCAATCTTCGCTGGATCCACCTTGATCCCCTCAGCGGAAACCACATGACCCAGGAATGCTACCTCTGGCATACAGAACTCACACTTAGAGAACTTAGCATAAAGTTCTCTATCCCGCAAAACCTGCAATACAGTCCTCAGATGTCCTGCATGCTCCTCTCCACTGCGAGAGTATACCAGAATGTCATCAATGAAGACCACTACAAACTGATCCAGGAAGTCGATGAAGATACTGTTCATCAACTCCATAAAGACGGCTAGGGCATTCGTAAGCCCAAATGGCATCACTACAAACTCGTAGTGGCCATATCTGCTCCGGAATGCTGTCCTATGCACATCCTGCTCCCTCACCCTCAGCTGGTGATACCCGGAACGCAGGTCAATCCTGGAGAACACAGTAGCTCCCTGTAACTGATCTAACAAATCATCAATGCGCGGCAGTGGATACTTGTTCTTGATGGTCACCTTGTTCAGCTCTCTGTAGTCTATGCACAACCTCAGTGATCCGTCCTTCTTCCGTACGAAGAGGACAGGTGCTCCCCAAGGGGACACGCTAGGGCGAATGAAGCCCTTCTCAGCCAACTCCTCGAGTTGCTTCTTCAGCTCCAGCATCTCGACAGGCGCCATCCGGTATGGGGCCTTCGAGATGGGTCTAGTACCAGGCTCCAACTCAATACTGAAATCCACACTCCTCTGAGGCGGCAAACTGGACGGCTCAACAAAAACATATGTATACTCACCAACAACTGGGATATCCTCTAACGCTGGACTCTCCCCCTCCTTCATGGCATAACACCAGAAGGCCTCGCAACCCTGTGCAATCAATCTAGCTGCTCGTATGGCACTGATAACTGTACCTGTCTTTCCAAGGTCCCAACCTTGGAAAACCTCTATCTGGCCTAACTCGGTAGAGAGGGTAACAGTCCTCCTACCTACATCTAAGACTGCAGAGTGTCTATCCATCCAGTCCATACCTAGAATGACTTCTTCATGCTCTAATGGCATGATAAAGAAGTCAACTAGTAACACACGGGTCCCTACAGAAATGGGACAACCATGAATCTCACGGGTACCTCTGACCCTACCACCATCGGGTAACCCTATAATAAAAGGCATACCCTCAACTGTATCTAACCCAAGACGCTCTACACAGGCATCAGAAATAAAAGAGTGCGTAGCACCAATATCAAATAAAACTCTAACAGGTAAACCATGAATCAGAATGGTACCTGTAGCGGTAGGTGCAGCTGGCTCCTCTGCACTCCTCAGCTCAAAAACACGACCCTGTGGGCCTCTGGTATCAGTGGTGCCCCCACCACGGCCCTCTGCCTCTACTCAGCCCAAGAGCAGATCCCTGAGTCGTAGGGCGATCTGGGACTCTCTATTGTCCCTGTATCTGCTGCTGCTGCTGAGGTGGCCTCTGTCCACCTCCCGCTACACTGGAAGGAGAAGAACCCTGCTGAGATGCAGCTCCGCCCTAGCGGTAGTAAACGGCTCTATGACCCGGTCTACCACAGGTAAAACACGTCACTAATGGCCTCGTGCACTCGGGCTTCAAATGCCCTGGATCTCCATAGTTAAAACACGTCCCTAATGGCTGTAAACGGCTCTCTGACCACGCCAACCACTAGCAAAACCACCAGTACCACTGGTCTGCCCTGTACGCTGCCTCTTCTCATACCTCCGGTCTGAGAAGCTCTCCTCTGACTCGCCCGCTCTCGCTCATAATCGACAGCTCTATCCTGGTAGTCCATCAAGGACTCACAATGAAATCCCGCCATATAGGCCCGGGTAGTATCCCTCAGTCGCCGGGAAAAGAGATAAACGTGCTGGTCTGCAGAAGGTGCAGCTGGTCCCAGTAATGCCAGCTCCTCCTGAAACCTCCTGATGGCCTCAGAGACTGGTACATCCTCAAACTCAGCCTCAACAAAATCTCGCAGTTTCTCCCTCCTCAGTGAGGCAGGGCAAAAACGCTCTCTGATCATCGTCCTCATCTGATCATAACTGGTAACCTGACCCCGTACTGATCTCCACCAGTGTTGTGCCAAGTCCCGGAATAAAGTCTTAACCAGCTCGATCTGTCTGTCAGCTGGACATCGAATAGACTCCAGAGCTGAGTCTACATGCCCGATCCACAGCTCAACCTCCAATCCCACCTTCCCAGTGAAAGGGGGTACACCCATCTGATGAAATGCCTTCAACCAGGTATCTGGTCTAGGCCCTCTATGCTCCCCTGGTGCTCTGGCAATCTCAGCAGCAAGTACCTGTACAGCTGGCACCTGAGTAACGGTGTGGGACCTCTCAGATGGTCCCTCCTGTGCCTGTAAATCTGGGGCACGTCTACCGGCTCTGACAACCTCCTCTATTGTTGATATATGCTCGGAACTCTGATCCCTCCATGGAGATACGATCAGACTCGCCAGACTGGGCTCTCTGTGCCCCCTGTCTCTCAGATGCTCCGTTCCCAGTCTCAGGAACGACGCTCTCAGCAACCTCCTCATGTATCTCTCCTGCATGTGAACCGTCAGCAGGAGTCCTACCCCGTCCTCTACCTAGGGGGGTCTACCTCTACCTCGTCTAGCTGCAGGTAAGGCTCTAGTCTGAACCATCTGTCGAAGACGTAAACCTAACTTAGAAGGCTATATATGCCATATGTATAGATATATAACAGATCAATCACAACAGAATATCTATATATATATCTATACTGTCGAGATCTTCAGAGGGGCGATGGTTCACGTACACGATATCCCAAAATATTTGTACTCATTTCAAAACCAAAACCTTTTGAAAAGTCAGACCCCTTTCGGGTTCTGTTTATTTATCTATTCGAACTTTATTGCAGATTACTAGGGCCATTGTTGTCAACCTGGCCTCTGATACCAACTTTGTAACACCCCAAATCCGTAGGACTCGGAGTGCTACTGGGCTAGGATCTCACAATGGATCCTGACCCTAGTCTGACAACAATATCACTGAATCTTACAACAAGGCACCAATAGATTAAAACAAAACATAAAACGGATATATATATATATATACATATAAAAAAGGGGATACAAGGTACCGCTGAGTACAAAGTCAAAACATGAATCCGTACAACATAAATAACCCATATCCCACGAATACGCCCCGTGTACGGAACCCTCAGCAGATCACCCCTCTGGATCACTCTGCAGCTCTCCTAACCTGCAAAGGATCTACAACACGGTATAAAACCGTTAGCTAACTATACACATATATAAGAAGATGCTAGAGCACAAACACACATCAATAATTTTAACACATCATCATGATATCACACATTTACCCGGTTTATTATCTTTAATAAGTTAAATCACTCAATCGTATAAATAGATGTATATGAAGATATGTGACACGAGAATATAATCCCCGCCTCTGAGTACTCTAGCCAACTGGTAGTATCAACACACCTCCCGTGTACCCTATGGGAGTGTGAGGGTCCTTCCCGTATACCAGATCTGGCCTGACTACAGAGAACCTCCCAGACTCCACTACGGGATGAAAGGGAAAGGTTATCACGGCCACTACAATGGGCGGTCAATATAACATAGGTCGGTGACCATAATAACACATGCTATAAAGCATATAACACACACCACTCAAGCATACATCCAATATAAGGATAGTAGCTAAGTAAGTCCTATGGACTTACCTCAATCTCAGAAGTAACTCGGTACGATCAACTCTCCAAACTGGTCCACTCCAAACTGGAGGACAACACGGCCTATACAAGGCATACATATATATATATTAATCCTATCACACAAAGGGGTCACACCTAGACCCAAGGGATCCATAAGGATCATATCCAACTCGTAAACCTCAAAGCCGTAACCGGCATATCTATATCATACTCATCATAAAACCGATACCTAGCATGATACTAGTTCCCTCATACTAGGAAAGGAAAAATAGCTACCCAACTATGGGTAGTCCCGGATAAGACGCACCTGCGTGATCAAGGGACGCAGGGGCGGAACGCANTGGCGGTTATTCAATTCCCGCTGCGTGAAAATATACTTCAGACTCTTATGGTCTGTGAAGATCTGACATGTAGCACCATACAGGTAATGTCTCCAGATCTTCAGTGCATGAACTACCGCTGCCAACTCCAGATCATGAGTCGGGTAGTTCTCCTCATACGTCTTCAGCTGTCGAGACGCATAAGCAATAACTCTGCCTCGCTGCATCAAAACACATCCCAAGCCTAGCTTGGATGCATCACTGTAAACCACAAAATCCTCAGTACCCTCTGGCTGTGCCAAAATAGGAGCAGAAGTCAAACGCCTCTTCAACTCCTCAAAACTCTGCCTGCACTGATCAGACCACACAAATCTGGTAGTCTTCCTCAGCAAACTCGTCAGTGGACGGGCAATCACAGAAAAACCCTCCACAAAGCGTCTGTAATAACCGGCTAGGCCAAGGAAACTACGTACTTCCTTGACGTTCGTCGGTGTAGTCCATGCTGCTACTGCCTCAATCTTCGCTGGATCCACCTTGATCCCCTCAGCTGAAACCACATGACCCAGGAATGCTACCTCTGGCATCCAGAACTCACACTTAGAGAACTTAGCATAAAGTTCTCTATCCGCAAAACCTGCAATACAGTCCTCAGATGTCCTGCATGCTCCTCTCCACTGCGAGAGTATACCAGAATGTCATCAATGAAAACCACACAAACTGATCCAGGAAGTCGATGAAGATACTGTTCATCAACTCCATAAAGACGGCTGGGGCATTCGTAAGCCCAAATGGCATCACTACAAACTCGTAGTGGCCATATCTGGTCCGGAATGCTGTCCTGTGCACATCCTGCTCCCTCACCCTCAGCTGGTGATACCCGGAACGCAGGTCAATCCTGGAGAACACAGTCGCTCCCTGTAGCTGATCTAACAAATCATCAATGCGCGGCAGTGGATACTTGTTCTTGATGGTCACCTTGTTCAGCTCTCTGTAATCTATGCATAACCTCAGTGATCCGTCCTTCTTCCGTACGAAGAGGACAGGTGCTCCCCATGGGGACACGCTAGGGCGAATGAAGCCCTTCTCAGCCAACTCCTCGAGTTGCTTCTTCAGCTCCAGCATCTCGACAGGCGCCATCCGGTATGGGGCCTTCGAGATGGGTCTCGTACCAGGCTCTAACTCGATACTGAAATCCACACTCCTCTGAGGCGGCAAACTGGACGGCTCAGCAAAACACAGTAAACTCACCAACAACTGGGATATCCTCTAACGCTGGACTCTCCCCCTCCTTCATGGCATAACACCAGAAGGCCTCGCAACCCTGTGCAATCAATCTAGCTGCTCGTATCGCACTGATAACTGTACCTGTCTTTCCAAGGTCCCAACCTTGGAAAACCTCTATCTGGCCTAACTCGGTAGAGAGGGTAACAGTCCTCCTACCTACATCTAAGACTGCAGAGTGTCTATCCATCCAGTCCATACCTAGAATGACTTCTTCATGCTCTAATGGCATGATAAAGAAGTCAACTAGTAACACACGGGTCCCTACAGAAATGGGACAACCATGAATCTCACGGGTACCTCTGACCCTACCACCATCGGGTAACCCTATAATAAAAGGCATACCCTCAACTGTATCTAACCCAAGACGCTCTACACAGGCATCAGAAATAAAAGAGTGCGTAGCACCAATATCAAATAAAACTCTAACAGGTAAACCATGAATCAGAATGGTACCTGTAGCGGTAGGTGCAGCTGGCTCCTCTGCACTCCTCAGCTCAAAAACACGACCCTGTGGGCCTCTGGTATCAGTGGTGCCCCCACCACGGCCTCTGCCTCTACTCAGCCCAAGAGCAGATCCCTGAGTCGTAGGGCGATCTGGGACTCTCTATTGTCCCTGTATCTGCTGCTGCTGCTGAGGTGGCCTCTGTCCACCTCCCGCTACACTGGAAGGAGAAGAACCCTGCTGAGATGCAGCTCCGCCCTAGCGGTAGTAAACGGCTCTATGACCCGGTCTACCACAGGTAAAACACGTCACTAATGGCCTCGTGCACTCGGGCTTCAAATGCCCTGGATCTCCATAGTTAAAACACTGCCGTCCCTTCTCTACAACCGGTGCAAATGAAGGCTGACCCTGGCGTCTCTGACCACGCCAACCACTAGCAAAACCACCAGTACCACTGGTCTGCCCTGTACGCTGCCTCTTCTCATACCCTCCGGTCTGAGAAGCTCTCCTCTGACTCGCCCGCTCTCGCTCATAATCGACAGCTCTATCCTGGTAGTCCATCAAGGACTCACAATGAAATCCCGCCATATAGGCCCGGGTAGTATCCCTCAGTCGCCGGGAAAAGAGATAAACGTGCTGGTCTGCAGAAGGTGCAGCTGGTCCCAGTAATGCCAGCTCCTCCTGATGGCCTCAGAGACTGGTACATCCTCAAACTCAGCCTCAACAAAATCTCGCAGTTTCTCCCTCCTCAGTGAGGCAGGGCAAAAACGCTCTCTGATCATCGTCCTCATCTGATCATAACTGGTAACCTGACCCCGTACTGATCTCCACCAGTGTTGTGCCAAGTCCCGGAATAAAGTCTTAACCAGCTCGATCTGTCTGTCAGCTGGACATCGAATAGACTCCAGAGCTGAGTCTACATGCCCGATCCACAGCTCAACCTCCAATCCCACCTTCCCAGTGAAAGGGGGTACACCCATCTGATGAAATGCCTTCAACCAGGTATCTGGTCTAGGCCCTCTATGCTCCCCTGGTGCTCTGGCAATCTCAGCAGCAAGTACCTGTACAGCTGGCACCTGAGTAACGGTGTGGGACCTCTCAGATGGTCCCTCCTGTGCCTGTAAATCTGGGGCACGTCTACCGGCTCTGACAACCTCCTCTATTGTTGATATATGCTCGGAACTCTGATCCCTCCATGGAGATACGATCAGACTCGCCAGACTGGGCTCTCTGTGCCCCCTGTCTCTCAGATGCTCCGTTCCCAGTCTCAGGAACGACGCTCTCAGCAACCTCCTCATGTATCTCTCCTGCATGTGAACCGTCAGCAGGAGTCCTACCCCGTCCTCTACCTAGGGGGGTCTACCTCTACCTCGTCTAGCTGCAGGTAAGGCT
Organism: Fagopyrum tataricum; assembly: GCA_002319775.1. Lineage (NCBI taxonomy): Eukaryota > Viridiplantae > Streptophyta > Magnoliopsida > Caryophyllales > Polygonaceae > Fagopyrum > Fagopyrum tataricum. The sequence goes on along the minus strand of CM008283.1, from coordinate 36,937,991 downwards.
CTAGTCTGAACCATCTGTCGAAGACGTAAACCTAACTTAGAAGGCTATATATGCCATATGTATAGATATATAACAGATCAATCACAACAGAATATCTATATATATATCTATACTGTCGAGATCTTCAGAGGGGCGATGGTTCACGTACACGATATCCCAAAATATTTGTACTCATTTCAAAACCAAAACCTTTTGAAAAGTCAGACCCCTTTCGGGTTCTGTTTATTTATCTATTCGAACTTTATTGCAGATTACTAGGGCCATTGTTGTCAACCTGGCCTCTGATACCAACTTTGTAACACCCCAAATCCGTAGGACTCGGAGTGCTACTGGGCTAGGATCTCACAATGGATCCTGACCCTAGTCTGACAACAATATCACTGAATCTTACAACAAGGCACCAATAGATTAAAACAAAACATAAAACGGATATATATATATATATACATATAAAAAAGGGGATACAAGGTACCGCTGAGTACAAAGTCAAAACATGAATCCGTACAACATAAATAACCCATATCCCACGAATACGCCCCGTGTACGGAACCCTCAGCAGATCACCCCTCTGGATCACTCTGCAGCTCTCCTAACCTGCAAAGGATCTACAACACGGTATAAAACCGTTAGCTAACTATACACATATATAAGAAGATGCTAGAGCACAAACACACATCAATAATTTTAACACATCATCATGATATCACACATTTACCCGGTTTATTATCTTTAATAAGTTAAATCACTCAATCGTATAAATAGATGTATATGAAGATATGTGACACGAGGAATATAATCCCCGCCTCTGAGTACTCTAGCCAACTAGGGTAGTATCATCACACCTCCCGTGTACCCTATGGGAGTGGTGAGGGTCCTTCCCGTATACCAGATCTGGCCTGACTACAGAGAACCTCCCAGACTCCACTACGGGATGAAAGGGAAAAGTTATCACGGCCACTACAATGGGCGGTCAATATAACATAGGTCGGTGACCATAATAACACATGCTATAAAGCATATAACACACACCACTCAAGCATACATCCAATATAAGGATAGTATCTAAGTAAGTCCTATGGACTTACCTCAATCTCAGGAGTAACTCAAGTACGATCAGCTCTCCGTCTGGTCCACTCCAAACTGGAGGACAACACGGCCTATGCAAGACATACATATATATATATTAATCTACTATCACACAAAGGGGTCACACCTAGACCCAAGGGATCCATAAGGATCATATCCAACTTGTAACCTCAAATCCGTAACCGGCATATCTATATCATACTCATCATAAACCGATACCTAGCATGATACTAGTTCCCTCATACTAGGAAAGGAAAATAGCTACCCAACTATGGGTAGTCCCGGATAAGACGCACCTGCGTGATCAAGGGACTTGATCACGCAGGGGCGGAACGCAGGAAACCGCGGGCGCAGTGGCACTCAACCGCGGGGGCGGTGACAAGGGTCGCTGGCAACGCAGGCACGGTGCGGGCGCTGCAGCACAAGGTCCGCAGGGGCGGTGACTTCTGGCCGCAAGGGCGGCAACACTGCAGAGGGGGATTCCGCAGTTTCTCCTTGGCTCTTCCCGTGATCAAATCCCGCCCTTTTCTCTTCTGAATCCACACACAAACATGTCCATACACATACTAACATCAATACCCTTAACATACATCTAATCCTAAGCTAGAAAGATTGAATCAAAGAAGAAGAGAAGGAGAAGAAGCAAGAACTCACCACTACTGAAGATCCTAAGCTGCAGGGAGGATCAACACACACCAAAGCTGGCTTCCAAGCTCAGCAACACACACACTAGCATCATCATCAACCACAAAGTACAACAACTCTCTTCCAAACCAAAGGAAACCAAGACAAGATCAAGGTGAAGCAAGGGAGAAACAAGAAGAACGTGGGAAGCTAAAGAAAGGAGTGAGGATGGAAACCCTTGATCAGCCAAGAGCAAGGAAAGACATAAGCAAAGGTAAAGCACGGGTCAACGAAGTCAACAAAGCCGGCTACAACCGCCAGAATCCGCAGGCGCGGTCTTCTGAGCCGTAGGGGCGGATACCCGCAGGGGCGGTGTAACACCCCAAATCCGCGGGACTCGGGGTGCTACGAGCGAGACCTCACAATGGGTCCCGACCCTTAGCCTGACAACAATTTCACCGGACCTTCCAACAAGACACAAATAAAGGCGAAAACTCAATACGTCTTTTATGTATGCAGAAACCGATAAGTAAGAAACTACAACTTGGAAACTCAGCCGAGTCCTCAAAACAACATAATCCCGATCCGAAAACATAACCCAAAAACATCCCTGTCCTATAATGTACGGAGACCCCAGCAGTCCACTCCTCCACCTCACTCGGCGGCATCCCTAACCTGCAAGTCATCTATACAAACGGTTTAAAACCGTTAGCTAATATTCTAGGTATTAGAAAAGCGGTGAAGGCACAAACAAATCCATAACACAAAACATAAATCACACAAGTCCGGTTTATTATCTTTCATTATTAAGTCGTATTCCATTCTAGTTCAACTTCTGTTGTGACACGAGACCCCAATGGTCTCGCCTCGGTCCCTACTTACGGGCAAGGAATGGCACGGATGCACCCGCCCGTATACCCGCCGGGCTAGTCGCCAAGATCCTCCTAGCCTCAGTCAAGGCTAGGCAGTGATGTCACCGCCCGTTCTTATACACTTGGGCCAACATATACATATAGGGTCAGTGGTCCTAATTACCGGTTTAATCGTTATAACATAACATAAACACACACCACCAAACACACAGCAATGCCAATACATAAAATACGAGCTAAGTAAGTCCGGAGACTTACCTCGTCCCAAACGCTAACTCACAACACGCTATCGCTTCCCTTGCGAAGAAGTATACAACCTGCTCACAACAAGGTATCCATAAAAACCCGCTCAACTCAAGAAGTCTAGGACTTCTACACAAATGATCTACGCAGGATCATTTGACTCCCATCCTAGGACTGCATCCTAGAGTCTACCATAATTACCGTCAATAATGACGTAAAAGCCAACGAGGTCTAAACACGCTCATCACATTCTCCTAAGGTCCCAAAAGCCACTACATGGCATTCACTCTAAGTTATGCTAGGTCCAACCTAACATGATACTACTCATCATAACTAGATCAAGGTAAGATTATTAGCTCGAGGGAGAGGGTACTCACGTGACGTCAAAGGATGGAAGACGATCTATGGATGTCGATATGGATTCGTTGGCCTTTATCGGGCTTCGGAACCTAGCACCAAAACTAAACAAATTTAGCTCATACGTTAAATTTGATCATACAATAAAATATATAAAGTCCTAAGGTAAAAATCGTTTTCCAAAAGCCAACGTTAAAATCCCGTAATTACCCTTCCGGGGAAAAAGCTCGATACTAGCAACTTGGTCCTAAAACCACGATTAAAACCTTGGGGCAAATTCCCGACAAAAACCCAATCAGAGGGTATAAATGCAACAATCCAGAATTATGGGTCAAATTTGTAATAAACAAAATGCTGGGTACATTATGCAATTAACCAAAAGCTGAGGGGGCCGAAATGTAATTATACCTAAAAGAGGGGGGCCCGATTTTAATTAACCACAAAGGCTGTTGCACCAGCCCGTGGCGGCGGCGGCAGCAGGACGCAGGCGCGGGAGGGGACGGCTCCGTGGGCTTCTTGCGCGGCTGCTGACGGGTGGCGGCGGCCTCCAGCTCCGGCGAGGACTGAGCAGCGGAGGGGTGCACAGAGTAGCTCGGCCGAGGGAAGAAGAGGGGCGAGGCGAAAGGAGGGTTGGCCGGGCGTCGGCGGCTCCGGCTGGACTCGTGCAGGCAGGGCACGGCGACGGCGAGGGCTCCCCTGGCGACAGATCTCCGGCCGACAAAGGTGTGCAGAAAGAGAAGAGTGAACAAAGAGGAGGCCGGTGGCGTCTGCTACGTCTCCCGGCGACTCAGACGGGGTCAGGGGTGGCGCTGGTGCTCCTAGACAGCCTAGGGAGAGGCGGCCCCGACGGTGGAAAGCTCCTCCGGTGATGATGGCTCCTGTGGTTTGTGGTTCTTTCTCCCGAGCTCGATCGAGAAGAGAACAGAAGGAGAGATGGAGTAGAGAAGTGAGCGGGAGTAAGGAGACGCAGAGAGAGAGACGGGAGACGAAGTGAGTGGTGAGTGAGGGAGGTAGGCTGCAGGGGACAGGACGAGGGGTCGGGTAGGCGCCTGCAGGGCTAGCCAGGCGGGCGGGCGTAGGCGGGCGACAACAGTAGGGGTTGCTCCAAAAGAAGAAAAAAAGAAGAAAGGAAAAGAGTCAGCCGCGGCGGGAAAAAGAGAAAAGAAAAAGAAAAAAGAAAAAGAAAAAGAAAAAGGAATTAAATAAATTAAATAAATAAATAAATAATTTAAGATAGGAGTAAGTTACCCGAAACCCGGAACCGGAAAAGTTGACTCGGGAAACTTTTCCGACGTTTTTACGAAAATAATAATACGGATATACGGGAACGTATTCCAAACTGAATAAATGCTCGGGAAAGATCCATAAAACGCTCTCAGTCCGGAATAAAATTCCCGGGCGTTACAGGCGGCACCTGGTGCCCGCGGGTGCGGCTAGACCAATCTCGGCCAAAGCTAAACTCGGTTAAAGTCCAATCTCGGTCCGAAAGGATAGGGCTCTTACAAGGGATGGGAACGGGGTTAAAACTAATTCCCCGCTTGGGTATGGGGGCGAGGACGAAGATAGGGGTATTCGCCCCGCTCCCCGATCCGAATCTGAATCCGACGGGGAAACCTACGGGGAATTCCGCGAAGAGTACATAAATAAACAAATTGTATTTATATTATACTTTCATTTCATTGTAGTTTTAAGTTTAATCGAAATTTAATTTAGAAATTGTGTTTAAATTCAAAAATTACCGATGATTACTAAAATTTCAAACTATATACACTTTTGAATTTTTAGGATTAAGAGTATCATACTATGATTACTATCATACTCATTCCTACTTACACACAATGTATTTTTTTGAATGTGATTTAAGTTTAAATATTTTTTTGATAATTATATGTGTGTAAATCATGCTAATGCTAACCTATATTAATTTGATTTTCGATCATACGAGGATAACAACACATTCACGAAAATTTTGAATACGACGTAATTCGTAAACGTCAAAGCGCGATGATCAAATGCATCGCACACTACATGTTGTATTTTTATCTTATGTGTCATAGTTTGTCAAATACATGTTTTGACGGTGCAACCTAAATAATATAACACTTTATCTTGAGACCGTAATCAAAATGTTATTAAGATATAATTATTTTAGGTTATACTAGTTTGTATTTCGAATCTCGATCCTACATTCCTACTTGAACGACCAAAACCTAATATATACACACAATATATGAACCTATACTTTGGCATATTGGATAAGGTGATGTGTTGAACAACCAACTAAATCACATCAACATTTCAAATTAAAATGTATAATAATATTATATGAATTGAAATTTATCTTGTGACCATGAACTAAATGTTTGTATACTATATACACATGAACTAAAGGTTAGGGATGTCAATGACTCGGTTATCCAAGTTAATAATTTTGTCGGTCTTGCAAAGACAATATATTCTCATTTGTTTGACTAGTAATAAGAACTTCAAAACAGTTACAAAAATTTTATTATACAAATTAATATTTTTGTCAAACTCTTGAAAGTTAAACGGGGATGGGTACGAGTAATTATACGGTGAAAACCCAACAAGTTTTTAAATGGGAAAATTAAATGGGAACGGGTATTCCCCGATGAGAACGAATACCCGACGGGACGGGGACAATTTTTAATATCCGAATGGGTATGGGGATGGGGATGGGGGGCGTTATACTAAACGGGGATGGGGATGAATAGAGTACTCCCCGACCCAAACCCGCCTCATTGACATCCCTAGATGAGACTGTTTCAAACACAACAAAGTGGAACATGAGGCTCCCAAAACGAAGAAGAAAAACAAAAAACATTGAATGGAAGAGACTAAGTTTCAAGGGCGGAGCCAGAAAATATATGGGTAAATTTAGCAAGTATGCACTTTTTTTTATATGGTATAAAGTACACTTTTATATTTGTGAAGAAACGTTTCCCTTTAAATAATCCTAGGAAGAAGAAAACAAGAAATAAGATAATACTTAATAATCCTAGGAAGAAGAAAAAAATATAATACCCAACTTTCAATACTCAACCTCTTTTATGTACGGATGTACCCAACCTCCTTCATGTACCCAACTTTGGTTACCCAATATTAGTTACCCGATTTCAATACCCAATGTTTCATATCCAACTTCACTTCGGTTACCCAATATTAGTTATCCGATTTCAATACTCAACGTTACATATGCATTCACTTCGGTTACCCGTTTTTAATATACAACGTTACATATCCAACTTCACTCATGTACATACCCAACTTTGGTGACCCAATATTAGTTATCCAATTTCAATGTCCAACGTTACATATCCAACTTCACTCATGTACCCAACTTCGGTTATTCAATATTAGTTACCCGATTTCAATACTCAACATTACATATCCAACTTCACTCATGTACCCAACTTCAATTACCCAATATTAGTTACCCAATATTAGTTACCCAATTTCAATACCCAACTTAACATATTCAACTTCACTTCGGGTACCCAACTTCGGTTTTCCAATATTAGTTACCCGATTTTAATATTCAACGTTACATATCCAACTTCACTCATGTACCCAACTTCGGCTACCCAACTTTGGTTACCCAATATTAGTTAACCAATTTCAATACTCAACGTTGAAAATGAATGTTTTTTAAATAGAAATAAATATAACCTCACGGATAAGTCTACTATTTTACTTACCCGATCATCTATTTTATTTATCTTAGAGGATTATCACTTTCCTTCTTTCTATAATTTTCTAAGATATATCAATTATCTCTTTCCTTCTTCCTAGAATTTTTTAAGATATCTCAATTATCTTTTTCCTTCTTTCTAAGATATTCAATTATCTATTTTCTTTTTCCTAAGATTTTGTAATATATTTCAATTATCTTTTTCCTTCTTCTTAGAATTTTCTAAAATATCTCAATTATCTATTTCCTTCTTCTTAGTATTTTTTAAGATATTTTTATTATTTATTTCTTTTTTCTAGGATAATAAGACACATATTTTTTTTTCTCTTCTAATATTAAAAAATTCAAAGTGCATACTTAGTGTCACATATTAAAAATAAGTACGCACTTTGTATCCAATTAAAATAAAGTGCATTAGTACCTTATTTATTTTAAGATATATTGAGGTGGGTGAAATTTAAAAAAAATTGGTCAAAGGGCGAAATTTAAGATGAATCAACATAAATATCTATTATTATTTTAATTTGTAAATAATTAAAAATCAACTAAATAAAAATTAACATAATTATTAATAAAATTAAAATCATTTATATAACATACTAGAACTTTATCTAAATTTTATAATATATTAAGGTATAAATCTCAATTACACAAATATTGTATACTACCAAATTCCATTCAGTTTATTTAACAATAAAAAAATTATGAGAAGACTGAGGTATTGAGATTTTTTTTTTGTATAACTGATACAAAATAGGCCCCTATATTATTTTCACTAATTTTTAATTTTAAAATTGAGTAATGAGAAGGGTAAACTGGAAATAAAACATTCTAAAACAATTGGGTTTAGGGTTCTTGTGAGTCGTTGCCGCTATTTCCAGATCGGAACATCATCTTCACTGGCCACAGTAGCCGAGCAACCAGGAAGAAGCCGTCTCGCGCCAACCGCCGCCTTTGTAACAGCCGCCTTCGCCTCCACCAAGAATGGAGCATGTTGCCCCCGTCGTTCGTCTGATACGGTTAGATACACTATCTATCTTCCTCTGCCTCGGGATGTTCTTACAGCAAGCCACTGAACGAATCTCTAAATTGAACGTCTTTGGCGGTTATATTTGATATCCCACCGGACATTTCACTACCAACCGCCAATCTGGCTCCTGAAGATTGACTGAATCCGAACTGATTGGATATGTATGCTTGAAGTCGGTTTGTTGTACGCAGTTTCGTACTCGTCCCAACCTGATTCTTTCGGATTTAAACCTGGAACGATGTCATTGGTGTACGGAGATTATGGTGGAGCTTGGACGGTTACGTTTTCAATCACAACACTGCATCTTCTTGTTCTCTAAAATTATGTGATTTTTTAATTGCATTGTGTAGTTAGTAATTGAGCAAGTTATCAGCATGAAACTTCTTTGGTAAATCTATTAGGTTTATTCATATAAAGTGATTTATGTAAATTTTTCTCTTGAAGGGTTCCATTCCTTGCTTTTAGTTACATATGAGATTTTCTTGAATGTGTTCTTGTTAACACTTAATGATGCTAGGTTGCATTTGCTTCTAATTTAGTGATATGAAAATTATAAGACGATGCATAAACTCTTCGGTCATCACGGGTTTTAGGGAACTTAAAGTTGTAAGGCTGAATGTATTCAAAGTTCCAAACTCATCAAAATTAGGTAGAATCCAGTTGCCTTTTGGAATTGTCTTGTAAACTCATACTTGTGAATTTTTCCTTCACTTTTTCAAGTGTACAAATTTTACCAATTGCATATGTTTTTCAAATTATATTATATTGATTATGTCTAATAATTTGTGTACATTCTTCAAGTCGAATGAATGACTGTTGGAACTAGTCTCTGCACCTGAAGTGGGTCCTCTGCCAAATCCAAGATTCTTGCAGCAATCCTAGAAGGCGTTGTTGCAGCCGTGGTGATAGCAGTAATAATAGCAATTGTCATATGGTGTTATTTCTTACATAGTAGAGGCATTTCGAGAACTTGCTATATGTTTTTGTACAATATTTTATTATAACATTTCCAACTTCATAATGTCTGTGGAGACTGAGAATACAAAATACTTGTATTATAGGTGAAGAATGAAACTTGGGCTCTTTGGACATGGTATAGCAATCAAGATAGTGAAAAGGTATCTAGAGACCAATAGGTAGAATATTTGAGAAGGAAAAGTTAAGAGTAGTTTATTATACCATTTATACATTATGACTCATATGTCTACTAGCCGATTCAAATATGTAGAATATTTGAGTACTTGGCAACATTGGATTAGTGAAGTATTTTAATACTCGTGTTTACTTATAATTGAGTTTATAATTACAAAAAATGACATAAACTTGTGTAAATCGACATATATACCTTGGAGTTGTGTAACTCGACGTACATTGGACTTGTGTAACTTGACGGACCTTGTACTTGTGTAACTCGACGGACCTTGGACTTGTGTAACTCGATTGAGATTAGACTTGTGCAACTCGACCTTGTGTATTAATAATCGGTTTCAAGTATAACATTACAAAATACAATAATAGAATACACAGGTCAATTAGTCCAATTGGTATAAGGGTGAGAGGGAGGGTCTCTCATCCATAGTTTGAAACCCAATAACTATAAGATTTATTAATATTTTGTATTGGGCTCGGGTCTAGGCTTGTGTATTGGGCTCGGGCCTAGGCTTGTGTATTGGGCTCGGGCCTAGGCTTGTGTATTGGGCCCGGACATATGCTTGTGTGTTGGGCCCGGACCTAGGCTTGTGTATTGGGTCGGGCCTAGGATTGTGTATTGGGCCCGGGCATATGCTTGTGTATTGGGCCCGGACCTACGGTTGTGTATTGGACCCGGGCCTAGGCTTGTGTATTGGGCCCGGGCATATGCTTGTGTATTGGGCTCGGGCCTAGTATTGTGTCTGGGCCTAGGCTTGTGTATTGGGCCCGGACCTAGGGTTGTGTATTGGGCCTGGTCATATGCTTTGTGTATTGGTCCCGGGCCTAGGCTTGTGTATTGGGCCCGAGCATATACTTATGTATTGGGTCCGGGCATATACGGTTTTGAAGGAGAAAAATATGTATTGGTGAACATCGGACCAATGCAAGCAATTTCTAACGAGTAGGTCGAAGTAGAGCTCTGCATTCAACTTGGATGAGAAATGCGAGAAGATTGAAAATTTGATACATAAACTTGTGTAACTCGACCTTGTGTAAACAATTGACTTATGTAAATGACGGAAGTGTGTATTAACATTGTGTATTAATATTCGGTTTTAAGTATAACATTACAAAAAACAATAATGGAATACAAATTCAACTACTCCAGTTGGTATAAGGGTGAGAAGGTGTAAGAGCCTTAGTCTTTGGAGCCATGTTGGCCATAGCCGCCCCGCGGGTTTAGGGAGCCGCCCCTGCGGCTCGTCCAGTTTTCGCCCCAGCGGTTTCTAGCGGCTGGAGCCGGTTTTGTTGACCGGTTGGACTCGTGCTTTACCCTTTCTTTCCCTTCCTCCTTAAGTTTCTTCTTTGGCCTGATCAAGGGTTTCATCTTCACTTCTTTTCCAGCCTTCTCACGTCCTTCTTGCTTCTCCCTTTCTCATCTGTGAGAGCCCTTTCTTTCGGACCGAGATTGGACCATGGCCGAGATTGGCTTTGGGCCGAGATTGGTCTTGCCGCACCCGCGGGCACGTGTGCCGCCCCTGCGGGTTCCCGGCCTGCGGCCCTGTGATCCGCCCCTGCGGGTTACGGCGGCTGCAGCCGGTTTTGTTGACCCTTTGACCCGTGCTTTACCTTACCTTACCTCCTTCATTCCACCTTGCTGAGCAAGGGTTTCTTCACATTCCAATCCAGTTTCACGTCCTTTTTGCTTCTTCTTCTTTCTCCTTGAGCTTGAGTTGGTTTTTTCCTAGAGTTGTGTGTGTGGTTGTGTGGCTGTTGATGCTAGTTGTGGTTGCTGAGCTTGTGGAGCCAGCTGAGTGTGCTTACTTGTGCCTGCCTAGACCTTCAGCAGTGGTAAGCTTCTTCCTCCTTGCTTCTTCATCCTTCCTTCTTCCTTGCTCCTCCTTCCTTAGCTTAGGAATAGATGTTTTGAACATAGGGTGATGTTGATATGTGTATGTAGATGCTTGTGTATGAATCTGGAAGAGAGTGAAAGGGATTGATCACGGGAAGAGCTAAAGAGAAGCCCCGAGACTGCATTCTGCACTGTCGCCGCCCCCGCGGTTATCGTGTCACAGCGCCCGCGTCGTGCCAGCGGCGTGCCTGCGTTTGCCAGCGTCCCTTGTCACCGCCCCCGCGGCTACGTTCCGCCGCACCCGCGGTTGCTTGCCTCCGCCCCTGCGCCCCTTTGTTACGCAGGTGCGCTTTGTCCCGGGTCTACCTAAAGCTAGGTAGATCCTTTCCTTTCCTAGTTGAGCGGTAGTAGCATGCTAGGATTCGGTTGTTGATGAGTATGATATGGAATGGCCGGTTAGGGCTTTAAGGTTTACGAGTTGGATAAGATCCCTTATGGATCCCTTGGGTCTAGGTGTGACCCTTTGTGCGATAGAGTTTGATATTTGTGTATGCCTTGTATAGGCCGTGTTATCCTCCAGTTTGGAGTGGACTGAGTGAGGTTGATCCAGTGAGACGACTACGAGGTTGAGGTAAGTCCGTGGGACTTACTTAGCTGCCATTCGTTTATAGGATGATGTGCATGAGTGGTGGGTGTTATATGTTTATATCATGTGTTATGATGGTCACCGACCTATGATGTATTGATTGCCCATTGTAGGGCCGTGATAACTTGCCCTTTCATCCCGCTGGGAGTCTGGGAGGTTCTTTGTAGGCAGTTCAGACCTGGTAAATGGTTCGGACACTTCCCATTCCCTTAGGGTACACGGGGTAGTGTTCCAGGCACCATTACAGCTGGTTATTGGACCCAGAGGCGAGGTTTATATTCCTCGTGTCACTTATGTTTATATGGATATTATATATGAGTTGAGTACTAGACTTTATAAAGATAATGAACCGGGTAAATGTATGAAAGCATGTTGATGTGTTAAGATTTCTGATGTGCGTTTGTGCTCTAGCATATTCCTATATTTGTGTATGGTTAGCTAACGGTTTCATACCGTGTTGTAGACACTTTGCAGGATAGGAGAGCTGCATAGTGATTCAGAGTGGGTGATCCGCTGAGGGCTCCGTACACTGGGGTGGTATCGGGGTATGGGTTTTTGATGTATAGTTTGGTTTGTTTGTACTCAGCGGTATATTGTATAACCTTTTGATCTATATATATATATATATATATTATATATATATATATATATATATATATATATATTATATA